>JAEVFJ010000025.1:0-424079 GCA_021029105.1 Cristinia sonorae | reverse complement strand
GTAATCAAGGTGGCTGCTTAAAGCAAAAACAGCCTCATCGAAGCTGAAGAGGTTGGATCGGTACCCGATCCCTGTCCGATCTGTATAGAGAGACCATATTATACCCCATATATGAATGTTTGAGATGAGGGGACTCTCTCCTGTAGAGGAAATCACTGAAAGGTCTAATTTTTGCTCAAAAGCGGTCATTTTGTGTATTCCACGGTGAATATAAAATCAACAAGGTGGCGGAATACAAATCGGTAACGGCGAATCGTTTTATATGTTTGTTGGATGTGTCCATGATTTTTTTGAAAGGATTTGGACAAGAACACATAGGGGTACACCCAAGAAACCCAAAAATGACCAAAAAAGCGGTCATTTTGACCATTTCCTGACCCCCTATGGACAACCAGAGGGTCTATAGCTGCGGCATCTTTTGTAATCTTTAGAGGTATGTCTGGGACATGTGCATGATTTTTTGTGAAGGATTTGGAAGCATTGCGGTCGAGGTAGACACCGAACATCCCCAGAAAATGCCCCAAAACGCGTTTTTCAGCAAAGAATCACTCATTGCCGGAGATACAAGTACGCCAAAAATGCGTGGTAAGCTGTATTATAGTCTACAATAATGGTACATAAAGTGTGCCAAGTTTTGTCCCCCAGCTTTTGTGGTTGTGAAGGAAGAGCATGTAGGCACTCGTCTGAGCTTCAGTTGAACTGAAGCTCAATTCTTGATTTCGGCGCTCGTCTTCTCTTTCACCTTGTTTCGACACTCATCTGCCTCCCTCCTTCCTCGCTCACCTCCCGGCCGTCTGGAACCTTTTTTGGACTCTCAGGTATGGTCGTATATGTATATTTTTGAATTTATTACAACAATCCGTTGACAACTGCTCTCTCCAGCTCTCAGACACCTCTTCAAATGGCCGGCTGGATCCCCTCTCCTCCCCCTTTCCACAACCATTCCAGCTCATCATAAACATATTCAATAGACTCAAACAGACTTCAAAACATGCCTAGGAGGTTTGGGAAGGTACTGGAAGGATGGGTGGAAAAGGGAGGATGGCGGATGAGGTGTCATGTCTGACAGGTGAGTACACCCCTCTGTGGCATTGCTGGCACCCTTACATTGATTCCTTTCCCTCATAGGACTTCAATGCGAGCTCCTGAGATGAGCTGTGTTTGTTTTGGGCCATTTAGGAGCCCTCCATCATCTCAGATGAGTTCCCTGACCGCTTTTTGGGGCCCTTTTCCCTTCCTTCTTTCACTCTCATCAAAACCCTCTGGGGTGATCAAGACCCCCTTAAACATACTTTATAGGTCCTCTTTGGACCCTGTGAAAGTTTGGAGAAGTGGGGAGACTTTGATGGATGGATGTGGACCCCTCAGGTGAGTGGCCATACACCTCCCCAACCATAGGGTCTGTACACTGTACAGACCATCTGGAACTCTTTTTATGCATACTGATATGTTTTTTGACCTCCTGGGGACTGCTCCCATTATCCAGAGTTCATACTCTCAGCCCCCACCCCTTCCTGCTGCTCACCCACTCCCCAGACCTGCCACCCATCCTCCTCCTCTCCCATCCTCTCCTTCCATCCCACCCACCCATTGAAGTATCCTATTGAAGCTTCTGAATGTATTCTATATGTAGATAGAATCAATACATGGACCTTTGTGTCCGCTTTTTTGGTATTTCAGCTGGGGGAACCCTCAAAATGCGAAATTGATGCAGGGTATATTATAGAAAAGTAAATACATGAATTGGTAGTACACACATTCGCATTTATCATACTGAAAGCACGAGAAGAGGGGATAAAGAATGAGCTCAGGAATGGGCTCACAACTTTGACGATGACCGACGCAAAAACAAGCGCCCAGGCGTGTTGAGTTCACACGTCGGGATGTCAGTCGGTGTTGCCTAATATGTAAGTGCTTTAATATGTGAATTCATAATTACTCTGTCGGCCGACTCGGCCCAAACCCCTCAACCGGCCCATCCAAAATCCCAATTAATGACTTGTTATGTGATTTTGAATTCACAAGCTTGGTCTAAAAACCAAATTCTTCGGCCGACCCATGTTTTGGCTGACTCGGCCCAGACTCTCAAATGCCGGCCCATCCCAAATGACCAGGAAACCGATGCACTTGGACAACAGACGTCTAGAATCAAATTCTGATCTCTGGCCAGACAAAATTCCTCAAGTCAAATCACTGATACGGTAAAAGTCTACACAGTTGCCCCCGAGTCGGCCCAGAGTTGAAGCTTCAACTTGCATTAAGAAAGCTGTAGACCTGTAGCCTTCGGCCGAAGATTTGAGAGAATTCCGGCCCAGCCTACATACATTTGATTGCTAGTAAAGAATGGCCTGGGGCATTATAGCAATTTATGTATGATGAATCGGCCAAGCCAGTGCTGGACACAGTATATTGTATGTACGATGAACAAGCTCAGATAATGTTGGGCATCTCATATTTTATGTGCTATTGACTAGCCCAGCCAATGTCAGCCACACCATACTTCATGTATTACTGAGTGGCTTAGGCAGTGTTGGCCGCAGCATAATTCATGTTCTATTGGCTGGTCTGGGCAGTATCGGCCATGCCATATTTGGTGAACTATTGACTAGTCCAGCCAGTGTCAGCCACACCATATTTGATGAGCGAGCGATTGCTGGAGAAAGTGTGGGCCGGGCCATAACATGTGCTAGTGCAGGCAAATTTGATGGTGTCGGCTGGACCATATCTTATGTATTAAAAATGTGTGTCGGCCGGTGCATCACTCATGTACTAATTTCTTGTGTCGGCCGGCTGTCGGGTGGACTTTGTAATATGACTATTTGGTATGTCGGGTACTATATATAATATGCTGTATGTAGCTGTATTGTGTGGATCTGACTATCAGCTCGGCGACCCAGCTATACAACTTCTCTGAGCAGCAGCTTTATGTTATTCTTCAGCTCTCCGATAAGTTCCAGAGCGAAGATGGCATCAAGTTTGCGATCGACCATCTCGCCCTTCACGACATGCCCCCACTTCTTCGCATGTCACTCGGCATAAAGTACAGGGTGCAGGAATGGGTTCGTACTGCAGCCAACCAGTTTATGAGACAGCCTGTCGGCAGTCTCAGTGTTGAAGACTTTCGCCAGCTCGGGGATATCGCCCACATTATCTATCGCAGGCACGATGAGCTTGAAGATCGTCGCAAGAGTGCATCGCTGGGACCTCCTTCCTTTCGCACCTCAATTGGCCCAGCTTCTGGCTGTACTCCTGAGGCCCACACATCCTGTCATAATGCATGGGGAAGCTTTTGGACCCGACAGGTTCCAAAACTCCTCCTCCACCCCGATAAAGCCCAGGTCAAGGTATTCGACACAGTTCCCGATGCACTTGAGGCTTTAGCCTGCCCATCTGGTCTAAATCCTGCCTGTCGTGCAGCTTTCTTAGATGGGGTTCGCCATTTCAAGTACGAGGTTCTTCATTTCGAGACTTACATTATGCAGGAGGGTGTCGCAGAGATCATCACCCATTTTGCTGCTTCGGCTTAGCTAGACCATATGTATATCGGTGCTATACCATAGATCTATTGATTAGCTACTAAATAAAGCCAGGTACTTTGCCATTCTGCTACTGGTAAACATTCAGAACAAAATTCAAAAATGCAGCGAGAAACAGTAAGCCAATCTAAAAATTCAACACAAAAAGCGCATCTTATGTACACACAGCGAATAGAACCCACAGCCTTTACCCATCAGTGATTATATAAGCAGACTGGGGCTAGCAGGGTACCTTGTCCAGAGTACGAGCTTACCACTCAGCCATCATAGCTTGGATAATAAAGAAAATGATCATCAACATAGAGAGATAATTGCTACACCTGTTGCCTTCTACTGGCTCGGCCAGGCTGTATGGGCTCAAAACAGAAGAATGGGCCAGGGCAGATAGGACAGTAGTCTTCGGCTTGGGCTTAAGCAAGGCAGCTGTGTGCGGCTGGGTTCAAGGGATGCAAACACGAGAGGGAGAGAGAGAGATTCAAGCAGGGGGGTGTGTGGATTGTGAGGATTTTGGGGGTCGGGGCCCAGGCGTCAAATTGTGTTTGAGGTGGGGGGGTATGGTGTTGGTCGGTGGGCCGGTGGGGGGTGAGTCGGTGGGTTGACGGGGAGGGGGTGATGTGTCGGTGGGTCGGTTGGGGGTGAGTCGATGGGTCGGTGGGTCGGTCGGTGGGTTGGTACGTCGGTCGGTGGTTCGGAGGGGGGTGAGTCAATGGGTCAGTGGGTCAGTTGGTGGTTTGGTAAATCGGTCGGTGGGTTGGTAGGTCGTTCGGTGGTTCGGAGGGGGGTGAGTCGATGGGTCGATGGGGAGGGGGGATAGCGTGTAACACGGGAATTCCGACTGAAACCGCTCGACTGCGGGTGAAAGGAAAACAAAAGATAGTAATGAAAAGGGAATAACGGCTGTACTGCGGGGTATACTGGGAGGGAGGGAGCACGAGCGAGCGAGCGGGTAGCTGGATGATTAATCCCCTAATCGTTCAGCTGCCAAGAGAGTGGGGATGTTGATCTGACCGGCGCCCGTCGCCTGCTCGTCTGGACCTTACACATACCAACAATGTGTTTAACCTGTTCTTTGCTTATGGGCTTGGACTGGGTAATCAAGTTCACATTCTTTGGCAAAAGATATTCATTCTGTAGAAAGTAAATCTAACTAGGCGTCTGGATTTCCTTCTCCGGCACCAGCCTTGCTCACAATGGCAATCTGCTTGTCCCGCCCCTCTGCATCCCATGCCTTTGCGAGCCTTTCAGAAAACCCAAATGTAATCCCCCAGTTCACAGCACCGTGGGCCTCGGTTGTTCCATGACGGAACTGAGGCCTGAATGCCCAGATCGTACCTGCCGACTGCTTGATGATAATACGAAGACCAACGTCAAAGAAATTTGCACCACCACGGGCAAGCTTCGCCCCATCTTTGACTTCCCGTTGAACGCATGCTGCAAGCGCCCACCCTGCGTATGTTGGATCGGCATGAACATGGCTGTAAAGGGTATCAATATTTAGTTAATAAAAGATATGTGCGACTTACGCCACATAACCATATGTAAGATATGCTTCTGGAGGGGCACGCTCCTCATAGTCAAACCTGTAATTGACACCGCTGGCCTGGATATTAAAGCCGGCGCCTATAGAAATAGAATATATCAGCTATAGAATCCAAATCCAAATTCCACAGTAAAGTGAAACACATACCTGCTTTGACATTCCGCGTCGCAATACGGGGAAGATCATGCTTGTCAAGGGCATTGGTAATTTGGGCGATAACATCCTGCGGAAGCCATGCCTTCATTAAGCTCCAGAACAAGCTTACCATCCCAATAACCTCGGTGTCGCTGGCGGCCATCTTATCTGGGGTAAGCGTGCGCTGGAAGCTTTTCGCCAATCCAGTCACCTTCGCATGGCGTGGACCGGTGTTATAACCAATCTGCACCATATTTCCGATGTGGTTGGGCTAACATGATGTGATATATTATGACTAAGCTCTGCGGCTACATTCAGGGAATAGTACATACACGAACATTGCGGCGGTCACGGACAGCAGAGTTAATAACGGAGGTGAACCACTCCACGAGAGCGAGTCTGGTGTCGTTTGGCAAAGGCCGCATGATCGCAAGCTCATGCTGAATTTGGTCTGTAAAACACATCGTCAGATAAATTCTTAAAGCGCAAGTGAAATATGATAGAACATACCATTGTCGTCCCACGAAAGGAATATGACCGACTCTGACTCACCAACGAACTCCCACGAGCTATCCGTGTGCATGCGCTTTTGCCGGGGCTTGAGATTCATGGGGTCGCACTCCTCGACAGGAATCTCGGTAAGCAGGGTGGAGGTAGGGATGTCATCCTTACGGCGCTCACAGAACCGCACAGACAGGGCCCCAAGGACCTCCTGCGGGGGCACATCCGTGGGAACAGAGTCTCCGAGCCGCTTTGCCCAGCGCAAAAGGTCAGGGTCGTCGGAGGGAACCTGGCTGCGGTATATAGCATAGAGCCGCTGCTCCGTAAGTGCCTCCCCCTCGAGACCGAGGTCCTTTATCTAACCAGGTGTCAGTGGTGTGAATATCCCAGAAGAAAGACCGCAACACGTACGAAACCACGTTTCTGACGGTGGGTTGCCTTGGTGGGGTCACGAAGTAGCTCCTTGACCTGACGGAAGACCTCCACTGCACGGGGGTCACTGTCGGCTGAGACATGGCCTAGACCAGCGCGTACAAAAGCCTCCCACTGGTGTTTATAGCCATGTAAATACAGAGCATTGGTGAATTGAATTGAATGACGTACTGTTTTAGTGAATCTCTTTGAGCCATCATCGAGCGTCCCAATGTACTCGATGCACTGCTTCGCAGATGCCGAGTGCTCTGGGTGAAAGTCCTTGACAGTGAGCGAGCTCAGCATGTCAAGAACTTTATCAGATGTAATCGCTGGCAAATAAGGTATTAGTCAATGCTGGGAGGGTATTTTGAGTATCTACATACCGGCATAGAACCCATTAGGGGTCTTTGTTGTGCTGAAGCGAGGCATACTGGCAGCCAGAAGATGTGGATGGGAGGAAGAAAGGAAAGAAATGAAAAGTTTTCGCTTTCGATCGCCTAAGCGCCCATTGGCGCCGGGCGGACCGATAGGCGCCTAAGCGCCCGTCGGTCCGTCAGTGGTCGGGGAAACTCCCGACTCGCTGTCGGGGAAAACCTCTTGCTCGGGGTCGGGAATATTCACTTTATCACTCAGGTATTAGGATGGTTTGTTAGTAGTAGTGTAATTACGAAAAACTTTCTATTCTACAAGTCGGGATAATTATATACAGGTCGGGGGAATTCAGCTTCAGTTGGGGGAAATTCAAAGTCAGCTGGGGGGAAACTCGAAGCCAGTCGGGAAAATCCGACGAATATTTCCCCATTTCGTACGCCATACGAGGGTGAATCGAGAAGCATGAAATGATCGGGGACTCGGAATAGGTGAAACGGGATGGTCGAAGTGGGTCCATGATGACAATTGGCGCAAATGAACGATCGGAAAGAAGGAACATACCTTGGTCAGTGGTGAACCACATGAGCCACAGCGCCAGGGCGTTTTTTGTGCTTTCCTGGGGCCAGTTGTGGCTGGTAGCACGATCGTGCCAGAGGCGTTCTCGGACGAGTCTATCGACGAAGTCCTTGAGACCGGCCCACTGGAGCTGGATGGCATTCCGACCGTCGTTCTCGGACATCATGAAGAAGGCGTTCCAGAGGTCGAGATCGAGGGACTCCGCGTCCATGTCGGCACGGCGAATATGCTTGAGAGTTCTGCAGTAGGTCTTGAGCTGCACTGCGAGATTGGACGAGTAGCATGCGCGGGGACCAAAGCGACGGTTCGCGGCTCTGTAGTCGAACATGTTGCGGAAGATGAGAGCGTAGAGGTGGCGGGAGCGTTTGAAGGAGAGGACATGGTTGATGTACTGGCATGTCTGGAGGAGTGGGATGAGGTCAGCGGGGGGACCGAGTGGGTCGAGGAGGGCGGTCTCGAGGGCGATGAGCTCGAGGATGGTTGTGGGGATGCTGCAGAGGATGGAGGAGTGCTGTGTGATCATGGTCGTGTGGAGGGGGGAGGAGGGGGCGAAGTGCGTCGGGGGACTGAGATATATAGGTGCCGGGACGCGTACTTATCATGTTTGGAAGGAGGAGAGATGAGAGAAAGTCGGTCATCCCTGCAGCGGAGAGCACGAGTCGGAGTCAAAATATGGCCCTAGATCCATCGCCCGGGGTCCCGTCCCCCAACCACTCCTCTGGCATCCACCTGTCATTCCAGCTCCCATTCCCGGCAATAAATCAATTCCAGCTCGTATTTTCCCCGCTCCTTCGCGGGAAGTCTCTCTTCGTCGTCATCTTCGCCGGCAAACGGCGTATTCGCCCTCGCAGCTACTGCGTCCGCTGCAGCCTCGTCTGCCCACTTCTTCGCGGTTTGCCATTCCTCCTGGTGCCCCGTCTTGCCGCGCATGGCTCTGACACAGCAAGGCCATTGTGGCGGCAGCCGCCCGTCCTCGTCTTGCCGTACGTACAGGTACTGTAGTCTTTCACTCGCATTTTGTACGCCAATATTATTCCCGCTCTTTCGTTCCAGCGCACCTCGTAAGTCTATCCTGACGTCCCAGCTTCCCCTGGTAGGGCGAGTAGCCATCCTTGGGTGGTCTACCCCGTTTGCGTGTCCCGGTTCTACTCCCTAGAAACTCCTTGCTCCTTTGACAGCGCACACGGACGCCTGCCACCCACAATACACCACCAATGCCCACACACTCCCACCCATCCGCCACCTGTCTTTCTGGTCCCCGCCACGTCTCCGCCCAATCCATTAAGTTGCAGCAACACAGCGTCTAAACGCTGTAATCAGAGTTTTATTAATTAATCGACCTTTAGCTTGAACGGACGATCGCAGTGCGTGTCTCCTTCCCTGCCCTGTCAAGTCCTTATAGCACGTTCCATTTCTGCGCTGTGTTTCCTTTTTGAGGTGCGTTTGCATAGACGACGTCATCGTCCCCACCCTTTCGTTTCTGATCAGAGCTGTTTGTAGGGTCCATTTTTGCCCGCACGGATTACACGCGTCGGTCAATGTCATCCATTGGGGACTCGTCGTCTAGATCCTACCAGAGCCCCTTCCCAACGAGGGGTCATCAGTGGGAAGCCGGTCGTTGCTGTGCCGCGGTCAATTCAACGGGCAGCAGACAGGGTTCGCATATGATTATTGCGCACCACTCACGTTCCTTTGCCCTACTCCGCGGTCACAGGCGATGCTACGTAACTTATCCTGTCCATATTCGACGCGATAGCAGACAAACTTACGTTTACTCTCTTTCGTAGGAGAGCGTTACATCGCCCATATCACCTCATCCAACGGAAATGATACTCACGCCGCGACGATTCTTCATCGCGCATTCGTCTTCTGCACCCGGATCCTGCTTTCGTTGACGTCTCGGGTGCTGTTGTACCGCTCGTCTCTGCCTTCCCTGACCATTTCCCCTCCAAGTCGCGACCATTGTCCAACTCCGATACCAAACGAGTATTTACATCATATCGCCTCCCCCCTTGGTAAGTGTTTCCTTTGTGATCGCCGTTCGTTATCCCGTTCAGCGTTTTCCTCCAGCGTCTTTTGTGCAGGGTCATCGCAAAGGGACCCTTCCAGAACGCGGACACTCACGGATGGACTTTCTCCGCTGTGGTAGGGCTGATATCTCAATGTGATACAGTGATTTTTGCTAGGTTTAACTCTGCATCGTACTATGTACCTCATCATGCTGAACCTGGCTCTGGGGAACACCGCGCGCGATTCCAAATCACCTATGTCGGGGGTCGGGGAACGCTGACAAAACAACGTTTTCCGAGTATCTCGCTGTGCTAAGGAAGGCGCGTTTCACCGCCACCAGTTCGCTCGCAAGAACCTAGAAAGGTACGTTAAAAGCTATGTTTATCACGCACGCTGAACGCTGACCAATCCCCTTTGCACTGCAAGATTTGTCCCATCCATCACATTACTCATTCATGGATCCAAATGCCGTTCCATGTTTTTTTTCACACTGCTGCCCAGGCCCATTCCTGTCAAAGAAGGTTTCCAACTACAGGCTGGACCTCCCGTCCGGGGTAAGTTGTCATTCTTCGGTTCGTGTTCTGTTTGTGTACACGCACGGGGGCTCGCTGGCAGTAATAGTTCGGGGAAATGCAGCCTCGAAGACCTTCATGTGCCGAGAGCTTGGAAGCACTTGTTCTTCCCACCTCCCACCCTCTCTTAGTCGATGTTCCTCACTTGGGAGTCTGGAATACATTGTACCAGAGGGAGGCGTTTTTTGATGCTCGAACATCCACAAAAACGCTGACCCAATCTTATTTATGCATTTCCCGGACGTAGAATTCCCGGACAGTCCCCATCCAATGAGTGCCCGTCGCTTGTTGTTGTCTTGTCCCCCCTGAGATTCGTTTGGCCTGTGCGGTAGATAGGCGACCAATCAGAGGCGAATCACGTCTCTTGTTATGGATGCATGCGAGGCCTTGGGCTTGGTTTGCACTGGCACTTTATGGGGATCACTCGAGACTGGAAGGCATTGGAGAGTTCCAGTTCGGGGTTCGAGGGATACTGTAGAAGAGATCGTGTGTTGTTTTTCATCCTCACACCCTTCCGTCCATCGTACAGCGTTCATGCATGCTCATGTACTGTACCGTTCCAGGATATCGCGTAAACAAACGCCAAAACAATAACAAATCTGGTTTTGGTCTTACTTTTACCACTTCCACGAACCTCCCGCCCCGCACATGCACACCGGAGATACACACCACGTCCCTATTGGCCAAGCTGGGTCCGGGAATCAGGGCAGAGACTTGAGAAGGCTCAGGCAATTGCAAAAATCCTTGGGATTGCCAGGTGTGTACAAACGAGACTGGTCCTGGGCTCGTCTCGATCCTACTCGACTTTGTCTTCGTGTCTCTCGTATGTTTTTTCTGTCTCTCTTTCTCATGTTCTTCTTGACTTGTTGACGTGTTTGTGGAACTGAAAGACAGAATACAGAATAAGGGTTGCAGGGTGGACGATGGTCGGTTTAGTGCACACGCCACCCGCCCCTTGGGTTTATGCGCGGATGGACTGCGCAAGACATGACACGGCATGACATTCACTGGCAATTCCTCCAGCGTCCACATTCGTCCATGCTCTCCGGTCAGTCCGCAAATTCCAATTTGCGCCGACATTTCATAAACGAGTATTGTCTTTTACCATCGGGAGGTCATTCAGATACCAGAAACGGAGCCCAGCCCGGAAAACTGAATTGCTGACCAAGATGGATTGAAGAGGCTCAATTGAAGGGGAAGGTACCACAAAGACGTAATGAAGACGTAATGGGATCTCTGCCCTCCCGCTGGCCAAATGTTGTCCTGTTTGTCGCTCGTTCCTGACATCACCGAATAAGGACGCAACGCCCGTTGTTGCCTGTTTGGAGGTGAGGACGATCGTTTCTTGCTGCACCGTCTTGAAATACTCATGGCGTGTTTCTGCAGGCCCAGTCGCGATCATTTCACACGCACTACACAGGGTTCATCTCAAAACATCTGACCAGTCGAACGGGGTATGCCTGCCAGCTGCTCTTGCGTGCTCTGATTATAATTTCCAGACGGAGTCATCCGCGAAGGTTGCGCGGCGAAGGCGGCTCTAAATCTCTGAACGTTATCAGTCCCAAACCCCGCGCTCATAGGAAGACTGAGAGGTGAGTGTTGTGTGGATTCCTCGGAAGGATCTCACTCGGACATGTGTTGAAGGTTAACGTTAGAGAGATAGGGAAGTGTCAACTCCCCCCGGCGACAGGTCGCAAAACCCGTATCCATATCCTTTACCCTAGCACATTGGCCGTTCGCAGAGGCGGGCCCCCACTAGCTTTACTCTCACGTCAATGATCTTGAAACTCGAACGCAACTTGGACGGGCAGCTTCAAAGTTCCTTCTACAAACGGTCGCGCTGAGCGGGGAGAGGGGCGGCCCGCATCTCTACTTTCTCTCTCACCTTTGTTCATCCTTACATCTTACTCCACCTGCCCTTTTCGTTTCCTTCTCGGTTACCCGGGGTGGATACGGACTTTATGTAAAAACGATACACCCTTCACGTTGGGAAAGGGGAGCCGATGACTGTTGATCAACACCACACCCTTCGTGGCTCCTCAAAGAATCGCGGGAGTGACTTATCAGGATAGGTTCGATAATAACCGGTGCGGCGTGTTCGTTCCTGGAAGGGATTGGGTACTTATATTGTTGGAGGGAGTACCGTAAGTATTCATTGCGGGCGGGGCGGCGTGTGGAAGAAGCATGGTAAGTGTTGACAGTTCCCTACGCTGCGGCGACATTCGCAAAGCTAACGTTCAGATAGAGAGCCGACGCGCTGCGGAGCGCTGCTGATCAAAAACGCGAAACCATTGTACAGATTACATGCCGTGGTTCCTTGCACCTTGATGTCGAGGAATTGATTTAATAGAGCTATAATGGCAAGTCCGTACCGCGCGGTACTTGAATATGACCATCTTCAGTGCTTGGAGGCTACCCATTGCATCCGTACTCGTTGATATTTCCTTGTCCGACATCCCCTTGTGTGTTGCGGCCCATTATCGCTGACAATATACGTACAACAGCACACGCAAAAAAACCACACTGTCATCCTATTCAAGCTCACAACGCAACAAACGTTTAAGCAGTCAAAGCCCGATCATAGGGCCTTCTACGCGAAAAGGAGGGGTGGAGGAGGGCCCGTGAACCGCATCAATTTTGGTCAACGCACGCGGGAACGCTCGCACTGAGGAAGGAAGGTGGTGCGAGATTGTACGTGAGCGGTATCGTATCTTAGCGGGCTTTCGTCGGGCTAGAAACGCTAGATCAGAAGCCCGGCACAAACGAGGTGTTGAACTTGAAGGTGAGCCTGGGATTTTTGTCCCTTCACTATCAGTGGACCGGGACCGAGTGAAAGGACCGTTCTAGTAGAACAAGCCAGGTGGTAGAAGGAGACAGATTCAAAGTATGCCCACCGGATGTGTGAAGGTGACAAGGCAACGTGGAACGGCCATAGAGCTGTTCGACGCAATGAGCCAAATGTGGATCCACTTGATCGTGCCACATTGTATAAACAGGATTTGCATGGGATTTGGGATTGGCACGGAGTTTGACGTGCGCCGCAAAGTGATCATGAGAAGAATCAATTGTCGCTTGACTTGGGAAGTGGGACGCTGGACTCGTCCGACGGCTCGGCCTCCATCTCTCGATGAAGACAGAGCCCTGATGCTTGACACGAATGCACCGAGAACGTTGCCACAATTTGGAAAGGGAAGAGTGAACTATAATTGAGACGTCGGGTATAGCTACATAGATACTGGAATCATTGAGCTGCGTGCGATACCTGAGAACGTGATTACAAGCACTGAGAGTAGTACTATTGGGGAAAACATATTATCAGCAGGGCAGTACCAATGTGGAAGATATAGACAACTTACGTCGTTCTGGGCTGTGCAGGTCGTGCCAGCAACGCACGCCGTAGGACCAGTCCAGCCGATACCACCGCACTGAGCGAACTTGGCGACGGTGCCTGCGCTGGTGTTGGTGGGGGCAGGTGCGGAAGACCCTGGTCCTGAAGCGGGCTTGGTGGGAGAGGCAACGGTGGTGGCGGGTGGGGCTGCAGCTACGCCTCCCGGAGGAGCGGTAGTGGGAATCGTCTTCGGGAGTGTTGCGGTGTTGAAGGTGGCAGCGGTGGCCCAAGCGGTTGTGGCGACGGTGGGAGAAGCACTGGCGAAGGGGGTTGGTCCCGGAACTACCGAGATCGGTCAGCTGATTTTGCTTGGTGTCTGTTACCGTCTTAACTCACTAGCATAGGCCTTCGGAGAAGTGTAGATGTCAATGAGGATACCGGGGTCCTGGGCGTTGTAAACACCTGGAATCTTGACGGTAGGTGGGGAAGCAGTGCCAGATCCGCCAACGTTGACCTGGAAGCAGGACATGTAGAATTGGGCACCGCCGACGCTTCCAGCTACGTGCAGAGCTAGGAGAAGGGGGGAGTAAGATTACATTTTGAAGGGATGCGCAGGACAAAAAAACCAACCGATGACTTCGGCGCGGAGCAAATACTGGCCGGGGGCAACGTTAGGGATGGTGAAAGTGAAGTGACCGCAGTTATCGTTGAGAACTTCCGTGGCCCAGTATTCAGGGTTGTTTGAGGGCAAGCCCATCTCAGCAATCTTGAACCAGCTAGCTGAAGAACCAACAGCGGTAGTGGCATCATCGACCTTGGCCATGTAGGCCTGAATGGGACCCCAATGGTCTCCACCAATGGCCTCGTTTGCACATGAGCGGTCACCTGGTTGTTGATGCATCTCAACTGTCACAGTGTCTCCGGCTGTGTGATCGCGTTTGAGATTCAGGAAACTACCCTCCAAAAAGCTAATGGAACGCACGTTTCACGGCACAAAGACCGGAGCTGGAGCGAGCGTTGACATTGCAGGCAATATCCTACAATAATGAGTTAGCTTCATCTGCCATGGAGATTGTGTTGCGGGAACATGCATACATTGCTTGTCACGGAAGTGACCGGGCTGTTGGACTGGGGCATCCGCACGCAGAATGAGCCTTGATCAACGCTGTTGACCCACATTGCCTGAAAGGTGGCATGCGCTGCTGCCGAAGCGACCAGCGAAACAAGTACCGCTAGAGAGGAGAGCATGCTGAAGATTTTCAGTGACGATGGTTATCCTGGCTAAATCCAACGGTCCACTGAGCGACTTCCTTTATACTCAAGGGCTATACGTTCCGAGGATCCTTGTTCTCGTCCAAATTTTCGGCGAAGAGACTGGGGTAATTCGCGCTGATTATGTTTCTACGTCACCAGATGTTGCGGGGAAATAGCGTCGCAGCCTTCACTGTAGGAATAAAAAGGCTCTTTCGCAACATGAGACCTGAAAGTTGCTACGTGTTACGCCGAGCAAATCACCACCTTATTCCGAGACGCGTCGAAATAGTATTTTGTGGACATCTTCAGCGTCGTGAACGAGCAAAACCCGTAAATCTGCCGTCCACTGAACAGTGGGCTATTTTTAGCTGCGGCAGAATCACTAAGAACCATGACTTTATACACACCGACGTCGAGATTTTCCGCTTGCAACCTGTGGAGGAGGCAGTCGGTGACCTTGCTGTATCCGAAGTTGAACCAGCTGCCAATGGAGTGGGGATGAACTGGTCAGAAGAACTTCGTCGAGAAGACATCATGATGCCGAGTGGTTCGGGATGGCAACTTCAAGTTTTCATTCCCACGCGATTCCTCAAGATGAGACGCATCTCAGGAGTAGAATTAATCCACACCAAGTGGTCCACGACACTGGCGAGCAAAGCTAGGGAACTCGATTCCGTGGCTTGACAGTTTGGAGATCGAACTCATTATGATTGGTGGGTTGGACTCGGAAGAGGCATGGGTAGAGCGCCAAACACCAAGGTTGCCTTCGGCGTCTCCGACTCGCTTGCCTTCCTTCCGCCCCGTTGTGAAATGTACTTACAACTCGAATAGTCTGAGCAACTAGTTGATCACGACATTTGTTCATTCTTCTTACCAGGTATTTTCAATTGGTTAATCTATATGGGCTGATCCATACTGACGCCACAGAAGTAGTTAGGTTCAAAGGTTCTCGTCGCGCTCGTATGTCCGCTGACACGTACATGGCAGGGTTTTGGTGACAGAATGCAGAGTACTGAACACATTCAGAGCGGGATGTCTATACTGCTGCAGTGCAGTGTTGAACACCCGTTTTTATCGTAGGAAAGGTATATCGGCTGCAACGTTACATGAGACGCGTAAGTTGTGAACGCTCGTTCTGTCCTCCTGCCAGTGAACCTGACATATATTAGGTTTTTGCCCTCCATGTTAACATGCGTTTCAAGTTCGTCGCATCATATGTATGACGGAAATATCTACCTACACAGCGCCGTATGTGTAATTTTTTTCTCTGGGTCTATTAACTCCCAAAGCTAATAGAGTTTTTACGTTTGCCAGACCTTCCGCAGGAGAAATGAATGGCGAAACAACAACAAATCCACACACATTGTGAATGGATCTTCTTCCATGAGACACTACAGCTATGGCTGCATTCTATTCATTTTATCAATGAGGGCGTTGCATGTACGTTCCCTCAGCCATGCATCTCTCTCATCGTTGGCGTTTGTAGAACGTGTCGGTGACATTCCATCAAGAGAGTCCCGTTCGCTCGGGGACATAGCTTCCCTACAAATTGAAGCTCCCCATATTTACCAGTTAGGGTTCAATATACGGCAGCAACAGCCTGCCTATTCTCGCGATGACACTTTACTGACACTGTGTCGACCGCTCGTTGTTTGCTTCTTCTCCTAACTCACCTCGATGCTCACGTTCGATTATCATTTCCAGCGTCTTCCTCAATTGTTGATAGTATTCTGCCAACACTCGCGCCCCACAAAGTTTCGAGTTGCGGCAATGTCAAAACGCACTATCAATACCCTTGGTGCCTCATCTCAGTTGCGCGTGCTATGGTTCGCTGGCTAGTTTCACTTCATTCTGTTGCCTTGTCCGCCTTCGCGACACAAGACTATACCCAAATGGAATCGGAAGGAGTAAACGGGGGTTACGCTACGACACACTACTTTTCAGATACTTTCGGATGAAATGCAGGCGGCTGGACTTCAGAAGAACGGAGCGCTCAGTATGAGTGCTCCAGTTGGTGAGTTTTTCACCAAAATTTCTCATTGTTCATGGTGTTGATGCAGTGAACCGACGGAGCAAGAATAGTTGTTTACGTTGGTATGATACAGATTTCAATCAGGTTTCACTCTCACTCGGACCCGGACCCATCACAGAATAGTTCACCGTCAAGTTCCAATAGTTGTCAAACGAAGTCAGAGTCACTGCAGGAAAAGAATACGGGTCGCTCGTAGCCGCCTAACTACCTGGGCATTACTGCAGCCTCGTTGCTTCCCGCGGCGTTGGCGTCGATCGATCAGTCGAACCGTTCGAGGTGCCACCTCATCGACTTGACCTCCTATTTCAAACCTTCCTCGGAAAGAGTTAATGTTCTACGGGGAACATACACTGACACGGCGGGAAGCTTCAGACAATGACATACATCATGGTTGGTGGTCTATAACACGTTGTGTCTACAGCCTCTTACCACTTAGTTTCGTGTTCAGGGTTTTGACGATCGAGACAGCGGTGTATCTCTTTGCTAGTCCCACCCTCAATTATGCTGCCGACTGCATGCCCTATGCTTAGGTACAGCTGCCTGCCCATTGTCGCCGGTACTACTCCGGTGAACTCACACAAACCTCCATCACGTCTGCTATGCCTCCAAAGTCGACAAGGACGTGGACGTATCATCAACGCTGCACGGGCATATCTCAGTATACGTCCGCTAACTCCTACCCTATTATTTTCAAAGGTAAACAACCCTTGTCCTTGTGTTTGTCAAGTTGAAGACTGTTTATCTGAAAACATGATATACTCGAAACAGTTTCCATCGCTTCCATCGGCAGCTTGGTGCCCGCGTCTCGGAAGCTACGTGAACACTCTCTCATTGGTTGAAGCAAGCATGAAGCCTGTTCCACACAACACCCCGCTATGTCACGGTTTGCCCACACGATACTCGCTGTACCTCCACGCTGTCGCCGTGGAATGTATGGCTGCCACTCGGTCGGTCTCGCGTGGCAGGGTTGTACCACATTGAACAATTAGGATCTCCCGGTCGGATCGTGTACGCATTCCTCAGCACGTTTGAAGATTTACTTTCTTGATCACTGTCAATATCACAGGTTTTCATGAGTGTATTGTCGCTGTATCCCTTCCGGCGTCTTCGATTTATATCCGCCATCATACACTTACGATCCCAGTGTCAGATTATCTTCAATCATGGACAGACCAGAACTCGTCATGGGCCTTTGAATAGAGAAAGAGCGCCGACGATTTTCATCAACAACATTTTTGGGTTGCGAGATCACAGTTCCCCGTTAGACTCGCTGAGACGTTTCCCCTCCACTGGGCATCACTTCATGACCGGAATTGGGATGAACCTGGATGGTCGTAAGTCATTCCGCATTTCTGCAATTGCTGGGCCTGGTCCGAACTGCCTTCAGCACCCGTGTAGTAAATGTCCGGTCTATTCAAAGACAGGGTCAACAATGCTGGTCCTTGCCAGCTCGGGATGATAATATTGTCCGTCAAAGATCATAACTCCCCGATCTTCAACGAATTTGGAGGGAGAAGGTACAAGTCGAGTACTTACGCGTTGGGACCTAGCGTTCTGAAGTCAGTATCAGTCAATGAAGATTTCATCGCTATCATCAGCGGTCGATGGACTGTCTATTCCCATGAGAAGCTTGTATCTATACTGATTGTCGGTCAATGGTGCTGGATGTTCTAGTGGTGACGAAGTGAAGGTCTCCGTACCTGCTCTCACGTACGCCCGACACCATATGCTTTCATTGTCTTGGACAGGGTTGGCTCACATTTCACGAATCCCACCCGCTATTGTTTGTACGAATCAACGCCTGCAAGATTCATTACTTTTCGCCCAGCCATTCTACTCGGAGACGCGCCACAAGAATCGGTCCCCGTTCACTGTCACAGTGTCAGCCCACATCACTGCAGTGCGGTTGTGTTTCATGGGCATGGTTGCATCAACTTGCATGAAGATGACAGGACCCTGGCCGTCTCTCAGTCTTCGCGATCCGCTGCCAGAAAGGGGTTTGCTCTTCTCCGCTGACCAACTGGAGAGCAGTGTTCGATCAACACTCACTCGAGATCAGTTACCCGGTGAGGAATGAGTATGTAAAGCTTACTCTTTCTCCTCGTCATCGTCCAGGGCCCCTTCATCCAAGCTTGCGGAGGATCTCCACGAGCATATGGTACCATACGCCGTGGCGTAACAGAAATCGGTGGGCCAGTGGCTGGGACACGGGAGCCCTGGAAGTTCATATCGTAGCCACAGATCCGGAGAGCCCGGGGGACCAGAACCAGAGGCAATTGCATCTATTGAATCTTTGCCGTAAAGCATCGCAAGCTTGAACCTCGAGGGATGTTCTGAGATTGATCTGAGAAAGTAGTTACTGATGAGGGATCGGACAGTTGAAAAGAATGTGGCAGACATGCCAAGTTATGCTCTGTCCAGATGCGCGGTCTCACTCTGGAGTCTCAATGAGTCCCCTCGTTCCGGCTAGTCGCGAGTGTATTCACCAACGAGGTGACGGAAAGAAGACCCCCATGTTGACGAGTTGTGTCCTGCGAACTACATGGAAAAGTCCTCGTGCAGCCCTCGTGAAAGGAATAAGAACGTTGTGTGTGCACCGCTTGCTTCCCTCGAATCGTCAACGGTACAAGGCCTGCCCGTCGACACAGCTGACCACAAAGCGGAGGAAGAAGATATCTGTATATGGTCCTAGTCAATCATATCATACAACAGGGTATTGTCCAAAAATAAAATACAATGTGAGAAAGAGCAGAGCAGAGCAGGAAGCGCTTGCCACAACTTATGACGCTGACAACACTTGCTTGCGCATCTCCTCCAGCTTCGAGCTCTCAGCCTCCGCCTTCTCGATGCTCTTCACCAGCTTCTCTTCCCGTGTCTGGAGTCGTTGCTCCATGCCCATGATAAGTAAGCGAATCTGCTCGATGTGGGCTTGAGTCGCCTCCAAATTGGCGGCAGGTGGGGTCGACGTGGAGACCGCATGTTGAACAGAGAGCGACGAGTCAGCTCGAGCTCGCATAAGAGTTGACGCCATGCCTGGCATAGAGTTTACCGCGGAAGGTAGTGGCTGGATCCCAAGGTTCATCTGAAGATAGTTTGTAGGTGGATAGGACCGGTCCGCAAGGTGTAGACGTCAATGCTGTCCTGAAACCGCATATATGTAAACGTTTGAACTCACCTGCCAGTTCGGCCCTGCCAGTTTCTCTAAGTGCAACTCCAATTCCTTAGTCCGTGCTTTTGCCCTACACACTAGAGCTCAATCTCTCTTCTTAAGATGTAGAGAAGTTTCACATACTGATCCCGTTCAGCCATAGTCTTAGCATTCTCTCGCTGTGTGCCGTCAAGAAGAATCTCCAGGTTAGTGCGTTCCTTGTTCAGCTCCTGGACAGCCTCCAATGGCGGTCGTTGTTGAAGTTGCACTTGCAGGGCCTGAATTTGGCTGCGGAGCTATGAAATACATTGATTCAATCAAAGCCATAGAAGCTGCGAAGGTTTTCACGTACCTTATCGTTCTCCTTCGTCTTTTCCAGCAGTTGTTGGCGCAGAACATCCTCGAGAGTTTCCTCGCCTGCCTCCCTCAACACTCCGAGATCATCGGCGGCTGAGGATGATACTGATGGTCGAGAATGGTGTCTCAGACTCTGAGCTCGTCGCATGATGAGTAGTTGCGAAGTCCTGTTGGAGTCGGGAGTGACAGACTAAGCGAAAGGGAACCACGCGTTTGCCGCTCAACGCGTCGCGAGGATGCGGCGCGTCCACCACGTGATCAGTCGGGTTAGTCTCCGTCTGGCGCTTGAGCTACCCCACATGCGCTGAGTCAGCTTGTGATTAACCTAATCAGGACTCTTGGGCGTCTGTGACCGCACGACTCTTGACCCTTGCACAACGCTGGACCCACTTTCACCAACTTTCACTTTCACTTGCTTTTCCTCATCATGGACGACGAGTTCAAATCCTACCCACCGTCGAGGCTCGGCGAGTACACCGTTGTCTCTGAAATTGCGGAGGGAACGTTTGGCAAAGTAAAGAGTATGCACGCCCTCCTCGCCTTCGTTTCCGAAACGTTGACATCTATTTAGTGGCTATTCACACCGTCACGGGCCACCGTGTCGCCATGAAGTTCATCTCAAAGCAGGTTATTGCGGCTACCAAGACCAAATCGAGAGTTCAGAGAGAGGTTGAGTACATGCGTACGCTCAGGCACGCCCACATCATCAAGCTGTACGTTGTTCACACATCCCCCTCCTCCTGAGTAACTTAACGCCTCGGTGTCCAGATATGAAGTCATCTCAACACCGACCGACATCATCATTGTTCTCGAGTACGCAGGTGGCGAACTATTCAACTACATCGTTGCCAATGGAAAGATGCCCGAAGCTCAAGCTCGGCGCTTCTTCCAGCAGCTCATCTCGGGAATGGAATACAGCCATAGACTCAAGATTGTCCACCGCGACCTGAAGCCCGAGAACGTCTTGCTTGACGATGATCTCAACGTTAAGATTGCTGACTTTGGGTTGTCAAACAAGATTGCGGACGGTGATTTCCTCAAGACGAGTTGTGGCAGTCCCAATTATGCCGCTCCAGAAGTCATCCGAGGGGGCTTGTATACTGGTCCCGAGATTGACGTCTGGAGCTGTGGTGTAATCCTCTATGTTATGCTGTGTGGGAGGTTACCATTCGAGGACGACGATGTGCAGACACTCTTCCACAAGATTAGCCGTATGTCCTATCTGACCTCGCCTCCTGGAACCCAACTGTAGCTAACCCTACATTTTCAGAGGGTGTATATCACATGCCGAATTATCTTTCCACTGATGCGCGTACCCTTATCCATGGCATGCTCGCTGTTGACCCGGTACGACGCATCACAATCCCAGAGATTCTCAAGCACCCCTTCTTTACCACGGACCTCCCGAGATACCTGGCACCCCTTCCTCCTCCACCTGGTCCCATCCTTGGTCCTCTTGCCACCCTGGTTACCCCACCAAAGGTCATCGACTTTGAGATCATTGAAGGTCTTGGCCGTATCGAAGATGATGTAGTGGAAGCTCTTGCTCAACGCATGGAGGGTGTGTCGAAGCAGGAGGTGCTCAATAGTCTTCGGAGGGATGATGGACCTCAAGGGAACGCTGTCAAGGTCGCGTATATGCTCTTGCGAGACAAACGTCGGCTAGGTCACGACTGTAGGTGGCTGCATAATGCAATCTCGTCGTTCTCTAATGTGGCCTCTTATGATAGTGGCCGAAGTACTGGAACAAGAACGCGAGGCCGAGTTGGCGGCAATGGATGTGAGTCTGCCGCTCAACTTGGCTGATTCGACACACGACCTAACCCACATCCTGCAGCCCCGCAACCCTTTATCACCAAACGCCATCTCACCGGGCGGCGGCGGCGACCTCGAGGATAATCCCTTCGAATCAGAATTCAACGAGTTCGATGACGACGACCTGGATGATGGACTGGACTTCTCAACACCCCAGAACGAAGCTGAGAGCAACTTCGCGGTTCTCAACTCGTCATTACCAGATCAACTACCAGAGCCTCACCATTTAGCATCATATGCTAGCGCGAAACGATGGCCGGTACGAGAGAAGAAGCAGCATAGGACGAAATGGCACTTCGGCATTCGTAGCAGGTCGCCCCCGATGGAGGTCATGCTGGAGATCTACCGGACGCTGCGGGCGTTGGGCATGGAGTGGAAGGAGAAGAAGGATTTAGGAGGGCTTGGCGGTATACAGGCGGCGAGAGCGAGAGATAAACGCAATGGGAAGGTTGAACGGGCACGGGAATTTGACGGTGGAGGATATGTTGACTTGAGGGCAGCCTCGTCGATTTATTTCATTGAGACAAGAGCAAGGGTGGAGGATGTTGTGGTGCGTGTCCATTCTCTCTGCTCGACATTGATACCAGATTTAATTCGTCTCCACAGGTCCTCATGAATCTTCAACTATACATGGTTGATTCCATCAACTATCTTGTCGACTTCCACCACAAGCGGACATACAAAGCATCCAACGACGCCGACGCCGGTAGATTCGCCATGGCTCATCCTGATTTCAACCTCGAGACAGCCTCGGAATCCAGTCGTTCCATCAAGGACGTTAGTATGCGGGATGATGAAGTCATCTCGCCATTCGTCTTCATGGATATCGCCTGTCGCCTTATTCTGGAGCTGGCCGGTGGGGGTTCAGAGTAGATGTCAACAGCATTTTTCTGGGTTCACTTCACATTTTGCATTGTTGGTTCTAATTGTTGTTTGTTGTGTTGCTGGATTTCATACTCATGTTGCTGTCCTTGTGTTATCGCTTGCGGTGCTGTTACCGCACTTTTCTTGCTGTTCTGGATTAGATAAAGCCACTGTATTCTAAAACTCCCCATCTGTACTGCGCTACAAACTACAAATACATATCCAAGTATACCCACCATCGTACAATGTCCAATATCCTGCTCGAAGTTTGCACATCACCTTCAATTCTCTCCTCTCCCAACAGTCAGGTGCCATTCTCAGGGAACATCGTCGGGTCAAACTTCCCCTCGTCAGACAGCTCTTCCGGGTATCCACACCACACGAACATCCGCCCCAATATCTCATCATTGCCCGACTTTATCATGCATTCAACCATCTCGTAGTTCTCCCCTTCGTACCTCAACAACGTCGGGAGGTCTCCTTCTGTGCCCCAGTACGCCATCCCAGTGACGGCCTTCGGCTCCCCTTCTGCGGTAGTTGGTAGACTCGTTGTTGTCAGCGTAGGTGAGGGAGGCGCATATGTGGAAATAGGACTCGAGCTTCCCCTGGACAGTCTGTTCCTCACTTTTGCCGTCACACTCGATATGATCGCAGTGGGGGTCGTAGGTGTCGATGTTGATGATGACTCTCTTCGTAACGACCCCTTTGTCAAGTTCCCCTCTCCCGATCTGACCAACGCAGGGTACGGTCCCCACATCTTCACCTCGAACCCAGAAACGCTCGCCGGTAAAAGCATAGGAGCTTCATATAGACCCAGCACGCGTTGGAGGACGTGCGGGAGTGAGAGTGTGCCATAGAAGAACAGGAGGCATGGGGCACGATTGTCGCTTATGAAGTGGCTTTGTTTATGCTCCGGAGAAGAGAATGGAGCTTGAAGAGGAGAATCGTCGTCGGTATAGACAACGATGGAGGTGGGGAGGTTGATTCGTTCGGAGAGGGAGGTTGCGTGAGGGACTTCCGAGTCGGTTGACCAGTCGGGGAAGAAATCGTCGTCTTGGGGCATGGTGCTGGTTATGATTGCATCCGAACTACGGTAGGAAGAAATGGTCAGAACTGTCGTCCGTGAAAGAGGTTTTTGAAAAAGATACACACACTAAGTTATGGGATGGTGAAGGTGGGGTGTCGAGGTGTTCAAGTTCAACTTGGGGTGAGTGAGGGCGGATGTTACAAGTACTGCGGCGGCTCCCTTCGAGACAGTCTTGAGTCCAGTTTCCCGACGGAGGCTCACCACGAGATTACAGATGTCGACCGAAATGCATGTCATTCAGCAGCAGCATTCAGCAACAGCCTACACTACTGCAGAAGGCTGGCAAAATCTGCAACATACAAATAATAGTCACCACAGCCAAAAGAACAACGAACATCGCAGTCTGACAGAACAAGAGAATCATACCGTCGCTATTCCATCCAGCATAGTCCAACGAAACCTCCAACTCCAACTCCCGAGACGATCCTGAAAGTCTGTACGAACCACCAGCTCTGCTCCTCCAGCCCCAGAAAATGACCAGGAAGGCGCGTGACAAAGTCGAGCACTAAGATATCCGAGTCGATATCCGCCCTGTAATGGCACAGACCACCCATTGAGAATATAGGGAAGGTCTGCAATTTGACGAAAGGTGCGTTGGAGAAACGAAACGAACGCACAGCAATTTTTATGGTGCCTCGCTTAGGTAGACGCTCGTGCCTTCAAGAGCTCAAACGTTTCAATCGTCGTTGAAGGGACTGAAGACTGTTCATCGAGAATGCCATCGTATATTAGATTGTAGGGTTGATGCCGTGTCATGAAACAAATCGAAAAGTCCTTCATATCTATCCTACAAGTTATAATCCAGCCAGTCTGCTCAGAAGCCCCCGAATGGGATATGCAAAACAGATGCGGCAGCCGTCGCGTTCAAAGTGAGGGGAACATCCAATATCCAGCGAGTAAAGAGGTCCTACAAAATTCCAGTAGAATCAGATGGATGATCAAACACAGACTTCGCAGAAAGCACTAACCTGGGCAGCCTCGGGCTGGTCGTAAGGAACCATGTGGCTGAAGAATGGACGTTATCAGAACAAAACATAGAACAACAGCAAGCGGAAACTCACCCAGCATCGTAAACTTGGACGAAGGTGACGTTACCAGCAGTGAATCCGTCACCACCAGCGCTCCTTACTTCACCCGCGATCTTGCCAGAGTCAAGGGTGACCCATGGGATAGGCTTGGCCTTTGAGAACTCCTCATGGAAGGTGTGCTCAAGATTGGAGACCCAAGCCTCGTTACCCTAAAGAGAGAGTCAGATATGGAAGCTTCAGCAAAAAAAAAAAAAGCATTACTATGTAGTTGCACATGGCATCGGCATTACCAGCATACACCAACATCCTGATGCCATCCTCGATGAGGGATGGAATCAGAATAGCGCTGTTCTTAGCACCATCGCCCTGACCGAAGAAGGCCTGGTTGATGCCGATATTGCAAGACTGGAATTCGACCTCTGAAGGGACACCGAGGGTCTTCTTGATATCGGGCTTGTTCAGGTACGTCTCCACCCAGCTCATCTGCCTGTAGCAGAGATCGCCGTCCTTGGAACGGTCGCTGGGCGCAACATTGAGAATGTGCTAGGTATCACCAGGAAAGAAATGTGAGCTTACCACTTCTTACGAACGTCATACAAGTTCAGGCCAGTCTCTAGATGATCTATACTCAGCGACGACGGGGGCACACAGGAACAGAAATGCGCGTACGTTGCAAGGGACCCATGAGCTGGCTGTTGCAATATGCCAAAGCGGGAACGCAAGTCCATCTTGAGTTGAAGTCATAGCAGCTCTGGATCAGTCGCTGGCAAGTCGGCACCTTCGTCCTCAACGCAGCGCACTCGGCGCCATCAGGAGCATAGACGGGGAATGGACCGTTGCAAACGTAATCGGGAATAGTGCCAAACTGGGTGCGGGGTTCGGTGAGACCATTGGCGAGAATGATGCTGGCAAGGTTAATATGCTTCGGTCTGGGAGTAGGGGCATTGGCAGTGGCCTTGAGCTTGGTATTCTTCGCATGGATAACAGAAGCGATATGCGGTGCATATGTACCTCCATAACTCTCTGCAGCGACATGGAACGGCGCGTCGGCGTATTCTGGATACTTGGAGAAGAAGAGCTCAAGAAACGCGTATACGTCCTCCGCAGCAACTGGAGTATTGTTCACTGTGGAACCATCCGACGAGTAGGAGTATCCTACGTTGACAGGTTGATCCAAGAATATCATGTTGGAATGGGAGTTCCAGCTGTGCTTGTTGTACGTCACGTTCTTGCCATCATCGGCGATCTGGCAAGGCCCATTCTCGAAAAGAAGACCAGCCATAGAGCTGCATCCCGGGCCTCCGTTAAGCCACAGGGTGACTGGAGCACTCTTCGGCGATGTCCTCGACTCGAAGAACCTGGAATGACGCGTGTTGGCATGGGCATCGAACAACTTTGGTACTGAAACTCACCAGAAGAACAGGTGTTTGCCGTCAGAGATGTCGAGGTACCCTGAGTGTTGCTTGACCTTGGGATCGCATATGTCAGGATCAGTGACCCTCAATTGGTGGTCGGGGAAAGTTGGAAGTGTGACAAGCTCGTCTGTCGGTATACCACTACGTCAGACTCGTGTGATAACGACTAAGAAGAGTCACTCACAAACAAGCCCGTTCTGCTTCACAAACTTCTGTCCTCCAGTAATCCATGTGTCCACTTTCTCCTGCGAGTCCTTCAAGACCTTCTTGGCTTGTTCAGCTGCATGGGTGAAACTGTTGTGTAAGGATTCGGAGAGGTGTTCGAATCCACCAAGCTCGCTGAGTACTGTCTGGTATTCGGAGGCTGGAGATGCTAGCGCGATGGGAAGGGCCACACAGGCGAAGAGAAAAGAGGACGACCTCATCGTGGTGGGCGGGATCAAGGCGGGTGGTGGTCGCTGCGGCTCTGAAGCCAACCTGGGGTATTTGCCCTCGTTTGGGTTTCATCCCTTTTGGGAAAGTACAGTCCAGAAAAGGCAACAATGGCTTAGGCTTCTTCACTGATGGAGTTTCTATTTGCGACGTCTTGGAATGAGGGTGTTATAGATAGTACTGTACAGCTACGGTGGCAAATGCGTGCGGTCATGGTTCAGTTGCGAGTACAAGGCAATGCGAGAAGTTCTGCGAAACGGATACGAGCGATGGTGTAAACAAGGGGTACAAAGTCCCAGCAACGAAGGTGGTTTTGCAAATGAAACAACGTCCTGAAGAGACGTCATGGTGAGAAAGTGGTGAACGAAAATTGAAGCGGGTACATAAATGCGGCACAAGAAAATGCGAATGAATGCGATGAGATGGCAGAAGGTCCATGGCGCACAGCTGTGGCCGAATGTGGAGAACACCTCGAGGTTGGCTGGGCTTGCGATCGAATACGATACGGATAAAGTAGAGCGGAAATATACTGTTGACCATGCGGATGAGGAGTGTGAATGAGATGCGGAATGAGTGGGCGAAAGGTTTAGACAATATGATGATTTTGCTGATGAGAGATATTCCTGTAGTTGTGGGTGCGAGTGTATGCGTCTTGAGGATTGATGAAGAAGAGATGAGATAGGCGGCAAAGATAACCCTGGATAATATCGCGTAGGACGGAAGCAGATGCTGAGATGTCTAATAACCATAGTATGCGCGCTGGAAGACGGTTTAGAACGGATGTGTTTTGTTGATCACACGAAACGTACCATTCTGTCGCTATGAAGATGAACCCCATGAGCAAAGGCAATTGCTATCTGAGAGATGAACGTACAAGAGCCAGATAACTTTGGAGCCGGTCTTGCACCCACGGAGAGTCACTATGTGGCCTCGAATGGAGTCGTAGAGCAGAGCACGCTGGTCCTTGTCGGCCTGGCAGGAGGGTGATAAGTACAGAGCGGGATGGGATGAATGTTCAAAGCTTACGTTGGGCAACACGGCCGCAATCAACTGGCTGCCCGTCGCAGAGAGAGCAAGGTCAACGATCATCGCGCGCCGAGCCCTGTAAATTTGCTGTCAGAATGCGTCTTAGAGGTGGTGAAAAGGTATACGATATGCGTACCCTTTAGCAGGCTCGCACATGCGCTTGATGATGCGGACGAGAGTGTCTTTGCCTCCTTCCTTCAACGCCTTCGTGACAGACTTTGCGCCTTGTTCACTGGTGGCATACTCAAGGAGTCCAGAGACGAGATGATCAAGGGCCATAGAACGGTGTTTATTAGATCCGTGTTCGAGAACTGCCACCGGATTAATAGCCAGTCACAGCTCAAGAAAAGAAGTAACTCACTATGTTGAATGCAGTAAGAACCCCACTGGTTCTTGGCAACTTCACCGAAGACAGCGGGTCCGTGATTGAGCAGTTCGTCGACGATACCATCCTTAGCAGATTCCTCAAGGTTCTCGAAGGCGTGCTATTTTTTTATATCAGAAGTGTATGCGTTCGAATAACAAGAAAAGGACAGACCTGAACGACAAGAGATCCCGTCTCATGGCAGGCCAACGAGGCCCATTTTCCCTGCAAGGATCTGTTCACACTGGAAGAACGAATATTTCAGACAGGGGAACAATCATTCATGTTAGAGGCGCGCGTACTATGCAAAGATTGGGGGCGCAGGTGGTGTCCAAGTGAGTTCCATAATCTACCCACGTGTTCAGTGTCGCCTGATAATGATCGTTCTTAAGGTGCTCACCTTGCTCCACACATGGGAAGCATGCTTGTTAACAAGGGTCTGAGCAGGATCACCAAGCAACAATTCGGAGACGATGATGAGCCTGATGTCTTCCTCGCAGTCGAGCGCTTTCTGAAGAACATGGCATCCATAGCAATTGGTCGCGAGATCGACGACGCGACCTCTAATGATCGGATTGACTATCAGCTAGGCCAAATTGACGATTTTCAGAACGACAAACCTCATGCAACCAACAATCTTGCGGCGTTCCTCAACACTGGCGGTGGCCTCCAGGCACCTTTGGACCGCCCAGTTACCAAAACTGACGAGATATGGTCAGCACGCTGCCTGGTGTACATGGGGTTAGAAAGTACCGATGGGCCATCATTTCATAGCCACGGGAGCATATAGCGTCCACGATCTTGCCGCGCTCCTCGGTATCGGCGACCTTGAGCTTTTGCTGGAGGAATATAGATGCCTGCTGATCGGAAGATTTGATGATGCGAGAGACGAAGAGTGCGTAAGGAGGAGCCGAAGAAGGGTGGAGGAGAGAGAGGAAGTTGATGGGCTAACAGCAGCGCATGAGTACAGGTGTCGAGAAACGCATCACAAATCACGTACCTCGTGTCCGTTGGTGGGTCCCTGAGGCGCACTTCCCGAGAAGGGGGGAAGGGACTGCTCGTGTGTGGTGATAGGATCGACTCGCCTCTCATCGGGTCGGACCCATTCGGACGAGGTCCTGAATCGCTGTGATCCCCAGGAAAAGGGGGAAGTCGGGGCCGATTCGCGGCGGGGGTGAGCAGCGGACTGGTGCATGCTCGGGAAAGTCTGGGAAGACGGTGCAGGAGTTGGACGCTCAGAGAATGGCTCGAAGAGGGGGAAAGGGCCCGCGTCCGATTGCTGGAAACGATCGGCGTGTTGTACCGGGACAACGTCCCCACTGGTTATCTCATGATAACGCTGAGAGATGCCGGTCTCGAACAGAAGACCATTAGGTTGAGCCTGATAGGCCGTGCTGAAGTCAAAGGCGGGACCGTGCTTGTGGTCGAACCCTTTTGCGGGGGAAAGATCAGTGGGAGTCAGGAGAGCAGAAGTGGTGGAGATGGGGGATAAGTCGGGGGAGGTAGGGGAGGAGATAAAGTCTCCCGAGTGAGCATTGCTGTTATAAGGACCCGGAGAGTCGAGGTTGAGGGGGCGGAGCAACTGCTCAACGTGCTAGCGGGAAATCATTAGCATAGATTCAGTTGTGAATGCGCATATATGCATACCATAACGTCGTAGTAAGAGTTTTTCCTACGGCCGTCACCAATGGCGCCAACATCTTTCTTGCGGTTGCCGACAAAGCCTAGCGGGCCAAAGACATCTTCCCCGCCCTTGTTGGCAGGGAAGGAAAAGGTGCGCCTGGGATCAGGGCGGGCACCATTGGAGTGACCGTGGTCTGCTCTGTTGATGGAGTCAATAGCACGCGACCAGGCCGTTTCGGAAGGCTGAGGCTGCGGGGCCCAGATGGAGGCGGCCATAGAGTTCCTGGACGACGGGGCGTCGAAGAGAGGGACGTAGGGCTGCTGGGTGAGGGTAGGATCCATGGTGGGAGTGGTGGGGATGGTGGTGGGGTGGGGTCAAGAACGGGGAGCGACGGTGTGGAGGGTTTTATAGCTGGATTTCTGGTGAGTGTGACGAATGAGAAGCCAGCGGACACGACAAAGTGACAAGAGCACATACCATTTCTGGCAGGGATAGACCCTAATTGGGGAACTTCTTTGAGTGTCGCACGCCACAAATTGTTGAAGAAAACATACGCTTTCGGATGGAGAGCGCAACGTCAACCCTCTTGCATAGAAGCAGCGCTCCTCCTCGATAGCACGCGGCAGCGGCGGGCGAACAGCTTCTCCCACTCTCAACAAAGCTAAATTCCACTCGTCCACCCCGAGAAGCGTCGTCTTGCGTCACGTGTGTCCACAATGCCTCCCCTCCAGACCACGCACAACCTGACGATGGTGGTGCTCGCATCCTCGGCTGGGCAGTATGTCTTGACCTCACCCACTCGTGGGCCCAGAAAAGGCGGCGTGGAGGCAACGTCGTCGTCAGGGGGTTCCGGGGTGAAAAGTGGACAGATTGACAGGTTGCGACTCTATCACGATACAGTTCTTCTATCACGTCTGTAAATTGAGGTGTCCGAGGGCGACGGCAAGTCCCATCATGGCCATGCCTACGTGCACGGTCCAGAATACGATATGGCGCAAAGTCTCTGCAGCTTGAGTGTTTGGTCCGTAAGGGCTGCGACGAGGTGAATGTCGTTTGGATGTTTTGAGAGAGTTGGTGACGGGAGAAGATCTCAGATCAACGCGATCGGTAGCCACGTGGATTTTGGCGCGCTCGGTGTTGGAGACCGAGGCTTGCTTCTTCCACTTGAACTTGGACCAGAATTCCACACAGGCCGCGGCGAAGACATTTTGTCATTTATAAACATGCACAAAGCTTCCACACTGCTTGTCCATAACGCAGCATCCGGTTTACATGTGAGCTTTCATGAAGAGATCATTCTCTGCTGACTCCGAATAACTCCCCCAGATGGCTCGCACAATGGTTCACTACCGAACATCGCACAGGGATTTACCACCGTACTTCGGTATATCTCGACACCAGTCGACGCAAAGTTGAAGCAGAGTTTTGCGTCAAAGTTGTACAATATGCGTCTGACATGCTGCGCCTCCGAGAACGAGATGGCGATGTGGTGATGTCTCCCGCGACGTCGACGATCATCGCCATTAGGCATGATGAGCTCCACTTCGGTGGTCCCTGCACATGCACTCCATCGGACTCTATCTAGATCCTCTCTTGGTTGACTCCATCATCTTTCGCGGGATGTCCGCGCCAAGGTGAGCGGGTAAATCCTCCATACAAGTTGTGCGTTACGGCTGATTCGAGTGAACGATGAAGTGGCTTTACATTGGACGTCCTGCGTCCGAAACATAGTACTTATGTACAGTGGTATGAAAATTACAGTGGGTATCATTGCCCAATCCAACTTGCCTTGAAAAGATGACCGAAACCCAACGTCCGAACACAACAACACGAAGAAGAAGAAAACAGCCACACGAAAACGACAAAACTTTTAAAACCCGCCCAAGCATCCCTCGTCGAGCCGAGGGCTAAACTGCGGGTGGTAGTCCTTCACCCGCTTCACGGAAGGTTGGTTGGCCATCCGCCTCAAACCAGGTCTCCGCTTCTTCCCATCCGACGTCGTCTCCCAAGGATTCCCTTCTCTCCTGGTACTGTGCACGGTGTACACGGGTGACGACACGTACACGTCTGAAAGGATAGGTCGTTCCTCGTCGACGTTCTTCGTCGAGGACCAGGGGACGTTGGACGTCGGGTAGTGATCCGGAGGAGTGATGATCTCGTCCTCCTCCGAAGAAGGTGAGGCGTCATCCATAAGTAGGGGTGGTCTCGACGACGAGACGGAAGTATCGGCAGGCTCTGGCTCGCACGCCTCGTATGCACGAGGGTGGAAGTAACTCCCCTTCACGTGTTCACCTCGACTACTCGAAGTTCTCTCCTTGGACCGGGACCGGGAGCGACCACGACTTTGCACGTGCTCGATCTCAAAGTCTGCTGGAGGGGACTGCACCCTTCGCTGGTGGCGGTCCGGGATCTCGCAGATGTTGGGCGAGACAAGAATGGGAGCACGGTCGTACGTCTGGGGGGAGTAGACGGTGTGTGTGGATGTGAGGCCGGGGGTGGGTGGGAAGTGGACATGCGGGGAGAAGATCTGTCCGCATGTAACGAATGGAAGCGGGGCGGTGGTTTGCTTGGTGGGGGAGGGGTCTCTCTTCAGAATGGGACGTGGGCGATGAAGGTGGGGAGACATTGTCAGATTCGTCGTCAAGGTCAAGATGCAATTCGGGAGGTAATCGGGGGTTGGGTGATGTCGGTACTATGTGGTGGATGTGTTACGAATGCTGATACGACGACGACAGAATGGACAATGTCTGAGGAAAGGGCGGGAAGCTCGCTGTGAGGGAAGCCGCACCGAAACCGCTAGTATCCACTCGGACTAGGTTGTTTTATATGCTCAAAAGGCTGCTATGTCAGTACCCCGTGTGCGACGAGACGCCATGGAAATGATTTGAGGAGCTTGGGTAAAGTTCACAAGCAGGACCGTGATGTTTCGTTCATGCGGCACTGGTATGGATATTAACGCTACCCCGCAGCCACCGAAAGCAGCCTTGTTCCCCCGAGATCAGTCTTCATAGATCCAAGAAACGTTGGGCATCCTCCCCGGCCCTCCGAGGGTGGTGGAGATTGATCAATCATCCTGCATAGCTCCACTTTTCACTGGAACACTGACGCCTTCAAGCCCAAAACACGTTGTTATGGCCCGCCCGCTGGACTGACACTCCCGGAACTCCCATGCGTCCATGCAGCCTACAAATAGGTTTTTGTATTCATCATGATTGGAATGGTTCAATCATCGACATTAGTGGACCAGGGTAGTCTGATGTGATCTGAATTGCATTTACAGGTGGTCGGATACGGTGACTGTCATTCCACGACGGCTTGAACAGTGTACGGGGAAGCGAGTTAGTGGAGGGTCCAGGTCTGATTTCACTGTCAAGCTGCATCCCCCCATCGTCACGAACATGCATGTACAATATACGTACAACACTTTTGGAGACTGGAGTTGAACATCCCCATTGACACTCCAAGCCTTCCGTGCAAGTGGAGACGCACTGGGACAGGCAGTGCTATGATGCTTATTCCACATTGGGCGGTAGCACGCTATCGATAAGTTCAAAGGTTGCCACAACTACTATCACGAGCGTAGATTCAGAGATCAGCTACCATTACCCGTAGCCTATGCTAATCGATGAGAACTGTGCTGTATACAAACAAAATGGTAAGATGGGTCCGGATCAATGCAGGAAGTGTGTCAGGGAAAAGAGTGTGGAGAGAGATAGCGACGAATGTATAGAAGAATGACGAGAAGCACACGGGGTGATGATGATGACAGAGACATCTAACTTTGCCATGGGTTGAGATTGAGCGTGCTGGCAGTCGCAGATGATTTCTTCCGTAGAGGGTTGCCGTTACCGAAAGATGGTGACGGAATATCCCAAGGGTCCCGTTCCACCCTGGGACTCGGAGACGGAGAGAAGGTGATAGAACCATCCATGCCACCAAACGACAACCCCGCCGTATCCGGAGGCACGAAAGTATTCGGCGCGAAAGATCCAAACGTGGTATAACCTCCTGCTGACACCGAACTCGTGTCGCTCAGGTGTAGTGAGTTATAGGATGGCCGATCATTGGGATACTGATCGCTCTGTGATGGTGTCCTCTCCGGCTCGGCGTGCCACGAAGATGAGATCGACCCGTCTGCGCCGCCAAACGACAACGCAGGGAATGCTTGTGGGGTGTATTCAGCGGATGAGGGGGTATATGAAGGGAATGATGTCATATCCTCAACCGGTTCGTCCCGTAAGTTGTTCAAAGACATGGATCTTGAGAAGTGATTGCTGAGGTCACGATGTGAGGGAATAGTGCTGGGGCCAGCGAGAGGCTCCGACCTATCGGATATGCTTGGGAGATCTAGCGACGATCTCCCTTTGGGCGTCGTGGAAGGAGATTCTGGGATAGATAGAGGAGCGGATTCTGAGCGGTGTGTCGGGGGAGGGATGTGCAGAGGATTCAACCGTGTGGCAGTTGGTGCGGGTATTTGCTGCTCTTCTGATACGTTCCCAGACGTCCCAACAACCGCCTTAATGGCCTGAATATCGAATCCTGCGTATGCTGGGGGAAGGGACTCCGCAGCATCTGCGATTTCTCCCGTCGATATCTCCGATGCTGAGGCCCTATCCTTCTCGCTATAACCAGGCGGAGGAGTCTCCATGCGTGGGGGTAAGTCATCATCAACAGAATGGGTGGACGGGGTAGATGCCGTCTTCTTGTGAAATGACGATGATGTTCCTGGAGGACGTGTCGGTGGGCGTGCTGACGGGGTGGAAGTTTTCTTCTTCAGCGAGAACCAGCTCTTTTTCTTCGCAGTTTCCTCTTCCCTCACAACGACTCGATCCCCTTCAAAATCAGGTTCCTGAAAAAGTATGAGCTAAAATCGACAGACTGATGAAGCCACACGCTCACCTCTGGTTCATCAAAGTAGTCCGCCGATACAGGGAACCCGAGTTGGTCAAGAATGAGCGGCATGAATGTCCTGTAACTCATATGTCCCGAAATCTTGTCCGTGACGTCCACGTTCTCAATTCCAGGCACGTCCTCTATTGGACGCAGGCCAGCTACGGTGTTCAACCCACCACTCGTAGCGCGGAAGAGATAATTTAGCACCCAGTCGTTTCGTGCATAGCCGTTCACATATCTCCCGGAGACGACGCTCCGTGTTTGATTCCACGTCCGTGTTGGCGCAGTCACAGTGGTGCCGAGGATGACAACGTCCTGTACAATGCCGTAGGCCTTCTGCTTCGCGAGCTCAACCAAGGCATAGAAGATTACTCTGGCCCCGAGTGAGAACCCAATGAGAGTAATTGGACGGACACCAAGATGACGCTGTATCAGCACATCTGCGAGAACGCTCCCCGCAGCCTTAGCACGGTCCAACGCGTTGTTCCATGGGTTGTCGATCAAGTAACCAAGTTTCGTAAGGACTGGATAGTTCAGAAAACTGAGTGCATGCGTGCTTTCGTCGTGTCATTCCACTCACTAATAGGCCATTGTAGCGCTGTCATCAACGCTGACATAACTGTAGCTTGAAGAGCAGTTTGGGCGATTTGCGTAAGGACCTCTCCCGTCAAAATCTTCAGCGCGCTACCAGTCTCTTGAATCATCTCAGGCTCCCATAGCACACTGAAAACATCGCCAACGACTGGATCGAGAACGCTGAATGGTAACCGCACATCGTCCAGCTTGCCGTTCAAGAAACTGCGATCATCAGGTCAATATTGTCGGGATGAATAATACGATAAGGGACGTCACATACCCAGGGACTGTAAGGATGCAATTTACACGCTTGTTGTTGTGTAAAGGGAGGAGATCAAATGTTCTAACATATTGTGTTCTCCTCGCCATACCTTTCGCAGCAATGCCAGAGCCAGTGAGAACACCTCCAGTGGTAATGACAGCAGCCCCGCCAGCGCCTGCAAGGAAGCCAGTTGTCCCACCAATACCGATGGTTCCTAACGCTGCGCCAATACCTGCGCCAATGACAGGTGCAAGCAACCCAGCTGAGAGGCCGATGACCAAACCGCCGCCTTTGAGAGAATTATTTGGAGTCAATGCAATGCATAAAATTCCCAGCTGAGCTAACGTACCAAGTGTTGCTAGACCCAGCATCATGTACCTTCTCTTCTTGCTATTCTTCTGCACATTCTCGATCACGTCCCTGTTTTCCGTCTTCTCAACCTCTTCTTGAATCTCTAACGCCTCCGTAACCCTCCGCTCAAACTTCACAACGTCCAACCACCCTAAGCCCAGCTTCAGGGCAACCTGCTCCAGAAGGACCCTCGATCTTGCATCGTATACACTGTCCGCTATCAGAATGAGAAACAAATCGCAGAGCACAGTCCACCGAATGTCAAGGGTAACGTCCTTCTCCGTGGTCGACAGCTGAGTGCTAACTCCAGGCATAGACGCGGCCGTTGTAGTTTCGAGCACTCGTGTCGTAGTCTGAACCACCTTCGGTGCGCCATCTGGTGGGGTTGGGGAAGAGGGGTTATCCGAGGGTTTGGGTGTATGGGATATGCGAGCGATATCTTCCGAATCGTCCTCTAGTGAACCGAAGAGATCGGCAGCGGCAGCCTCGCGCCGTTCAGCTTCTCTCTTTGCTTCTACGGGGTCGTACTCTGGATTAGCGACAGTATGGGTGGTCATGAGAGCAGGAACAAGATCCTTCGCTTCAATCCCATGAAGAGACAAGCTGTCGATCATCTTCTGCTCTATGAGGTCGTTCAGCCCGGACGTCCTAGACAGACTGCGGAATGTGTTCACCTTCAGTTGCAAGCTCCATATGATAATACAACCGACCCATGATTTTCAATGACCACAACTCCATGCTCTTAATCGCATTGTTCAGCTCCTTGTGTTTGACGTCTTTTAATCTGTGCGCCATCTCCTTCGTGGTAAGAGCACATAGCCCGACGTACGCTATCCGTTGAGCTTCCGTGAGGAGATCCTTGGTAGCTTGCATTTGACTCAACGGAGTCATCGCCTTGTCCTCGTCGAACAAGTATCGAGTTCGCATATGAACCTCGTCCGATTCGTCCTCCTCGTTCATCCGTAGTCGAGTATACTCGCTCTCGTTCTGATCTACCTTCGACCGCCATTCGTTTCCCTTGTAATCCACATCCATGACATTCCCGGTCGCATTCCCGACGGCTCCTGACGACAGCTCTTTCTTCGCCGCTGGAGGAACATACTTGTATTTCTTCTGGTCTTCTTCGTCTAGCCCCAGTGCAATGTCGTCCGTATCCCGAACGATGGGCATGTCCTGCCAACCTTCTTCGTCATCTTCGAAGAGGTCGGCTTCGATGGGTGCGATTGGTGGAGGCGCAATGGGCATAAGGTTGACGAAAAAACCGAGTGAAGTCTAGGAGATATCAATATGCAATGAGGTATGAGCCAGGGTGGAGGGTGGTCGTGAGCAGGAAGCTATCCGTGACCCCTATGAAGCGCCGGATCATCCAAATTCTTGATCAAGCTCAGGATTATCGGTAGGTCCTCTGGCACACGATATGTATAATGTAGTATCAAAGCCCAACGATCAACATATATCTACAATACACACATATAGCTATATAGACTTATACAGTCTCCCACCTATCATCCAATCCATCTATTATTCTCCAACGGGAGTCTCCAAGCCATGACAGAATCCGCTCTCTGTCCCTCGTTTCTGCGCCATCGTCCAGGACGGTCATGTCGCCTTTGTCCCAGAGCGACAAAATAGACCAACCGATAATAAGCATACCAGGTGGTCGCTGTTCTAAACTCTCCATAGCGGCAGAGATACTTTCCAACGTTGTGCACACCACACGCTGATCAGGCATCGATGCACGCTCAATGAGAGCAATGGGAGTATTGGGAGGATAAGCTGGCCCGCTCCGCCGCGAAAAAGGTAGAGATTCGGATAGAAGGGTTTCAAGAACTTGCGGAAGTCTTGCTACGCCCATCAGGATGACAAGCGTTCGACTGCGCTCGTAACCGGGAAGCGTGACCTCTTTTCCCTGCCGTCCTACCCCAGTACAGACCGTAAAACTCTCTGCAGCTCCCCTCTGGGTGACAGGTATCCCAGCAAAAGTAGGTCCTGCAAGGACAGAGCTCACGCCAGGGATAACGATGGGTTCGAAACCGCGCGCTCGGAAATAGAGAATCTCTTCCCCTGCGCGGCCGTACACCGACGGATCACCTTGCTTCAACTGAAACGGTTGTTAGTAATTAGCTTCCACGCACGACCACAATGTCACACACCCGAACAACTGTAAGCCCCCGATTTGCCGCCTCAATAGCGGCTTCCATAAGCTCGTTCTGCGCGCCATCGGCATTACCAGGGAATTTCCTGGCAATCTTCACTTCAACTCTAGAAGGAATGAGGGCAAGAACTGCAGCTGGAACGAGTTTGTCCGAGAGAACTAGATCGGCGCGACGAGTGAGAGCATGGTGGGTGGCTAAAGTCAGGAGGGAAGGATGCCCAGGGCCGGAACCGACCAAGAAGATCTGGCCTCGGGGCACAACTGGAGCCACCTCCAGGTTGTGTATTGAGTTCACTGCGGTGTTGTCCTCGATTCCCGATGGAGCTAGCCCTGTATTGCCCTCCAACACTTCACCAATCTCTTGTGAGGAAAGAGACGCGAGACGGGAAATGGGCCAATACTCGCTGACTTGCGCGACCCAGCGCATTCTCCGTCTTGCAATGTCACGAGCTGATTCTGACGGTTGTCGCTGAGGAACAGGTGTATTGGGGGTAAACTCGAACTCTGCGACTGAACTCCCACCAGCAGTGTCCCCAATAGGATCAAAGGTCTCCTTCGCCAGATTCCTCATCCGCCCGATTTTGGTCACTGCTCCACCCACGTCCTTCGATAGCTTGGTGACCAGTTCTCGACGCAGCCTTCCTGCCAGGCGACATCCCTGGCCATTCGTGGTGACGCCAATTTGAAGTGCAGTTGGGAGGCCATTCTGGGTGTCGAGAAAGCGGTGAGTTGATGTGAAGGTGAAGTCACATAGTTCTGGATGGTCTGCAACATTGACTAGTATTCTTCTCGCCCTGCAGATGCGTGCGATGTGATTAGCGGAGTCCAGGCTCCTCTGCAGCGAGGGATCTGCTCCGAGCAATGTATCTGTGACACAAACCAGATATAGGTCGGAAATGGTAGATAGGTATGTATCCAAAGCTCCAGCATCTCTGTCCTCAGCGAGAGTAACAGAGCCAGGGAGTGCGTCAAGGTCGATGATGGTCAGTTGCTGTTGTTGAGATCTCCATCGGAGTTCTTCGCAAGCAGCATCCGCGCCACCTCTGGTTACAACAACTACCCGAGCGTCGGCCTCAAGAGCTGCGAATGCGCGAGTCGCCGCGAGTGGGCCTGAACCAATGACCACGACTGTCTTCTGGTATGGTCGGAACGCGAGGATCAGGGAGGCACCCCCAACTGGAGAAGGGAATGCAGCCATGGCACTGTCGGGTGACGGGGGATGTCTACGAGCAGCATAGACATGCTGCGAGGAGCGGTATAAGAAGGGTTTGAAGTGAAGAATAAAATTCTCAACGGTGTCGCAACGATAAGCAATCGGTAAGCAATTCAGTACGGGCGTCTTCAGAAACTTTCATAAAGGCGCTTATTTATGACCTCGGGGACTTATGTAATTCCACATGCAGAACTTGCAGTTCTCCCCACTACGTCCATGCAACTGGTGGATAACGACTCGGTAGGTTGTGCTGTGATCGTGGCTCGTACCATGTTGACTTTATTTCTAGTTTTTTAAACAGTTGACTGCGCTGTTCGAGTCAACAAAAGATGCTGGATCCATCTGGCTAACCCATAAACGATGTGTGTCTGTTTCCCCCAATTGCCCAGTCTCGGTCTATCCATTTACATCGTGCTTTAGTGACACACGATGGGGAAGATGCGACTATGGACGCTGGTGATGCTAATGATTCAACCGAATACCCATGTCTCGTTCGTGTGACGGACGGCAAAGAGCTAAAGCTCTCTACTAAGGTGTGTAGCAGCTGAATCTTTCTCATGTTATCCATATCGATCGTAGTCCACAAGGTCGAGCCTGGGGGACTTGAAAAGTTTCACAGTACCTATGGGTCTATGCTGAAGGCCTCGATGACGTCTCTACGCAAGCGCGACAAGAAACGGGAGAAAAGCCGCGCAGAAGAGGTCGCACGTCGCAAGAAACGCCTCACAGAACATATTGTTGTTGAGGGCTCCAAGAGGGGGAATGGTCGGAAGAAACGACAGCGTCGTTTGAAGCAGGCGATCAAGCTCGAAGAGGCGAAGAAGAGGGTGCAGGAACGGGAGGAGGCGAAAGCAAAGGCGAGGGCTGATTGACATGAAACGTGCATCCTGGCGCATGCCCCATCTTCTTACAACGGACTTAATGCTGTAGCTATACAATGGATATTTCCTCAGCACGAAATAAGTCGGAAATATTGGCCAAAGCGACAAGTCGTCTGGGTGCTCTGATGTGTGATTGGCTGAACACGATACACGTGACTCTGAGACGCGTGACGGGACGCGTCGAACGCGTGCCTCGTTCGTTGATCTTCTCATCACCCACTCTCATCCTGCTGCCTCCCTCAAGAGGAGACACAGCGAACACCATGCCACCCCGTCGCTCAACACGATCTGCTTCCGTGCAGCCGCCATTGCCGCCACCTGACCCGAAACCAACAAGCAAACGGAAGCGCGGCCATCCCGCTGAAGGACCAGATGTCAATACTGAGCAAGAAAACGTGAAGCCCGCGTCTCGCGCACGTAGGTCAACATCCGTAGTAACGGCTGCTCCGAAACGCGCATCGTCTCGAAAGAAGAGCCTCGAGGAAGTGCCGGAAGGAGATGGAGAGGAGGAGGAAGAGGATTCACCCCCCGTGAAGAAGGCGCGTCCGTCAATTGGCTCGGGAGAAGAGGAGGCAGAGGAGGAAGTGCCAAAGGCGAGAGTCAGTCGAACTCGCAAGGCTCCGGTGAAGAAGGAGCCCGCTGCGAAAGTCGGCTCGCGCCGTGCACCTACGAGGAAGGCGGCGGATAGCGACGATGATGATTTCGAGGAACCTAAACCTGCCTCTCGCGCACGTTCTTCGAGAGCCTCGAGCTCTGTGAAAGCGAAACCTATGCCGACATCGTCGCGCAGTACGGGCACTGGCCGTTCGATCCGTAGTCTTAAGAGCAAGCAGAAAGAATCGTCAGAGCACGAGGAACCTGATCCTAACGAGGTGATTGAAGATTCTGAAGACGAACTCCTTGGGAGCCAGCGGCCCCCTTCCAAGCGTGTTCAAGTTAAGGTCGAGATTCCCGAGCCCTCTCAGCCACCGCCGTCTCGCAGGCAGTCCAACACTCGAGCATCCTATGAGCCTTCGGGTAACGCTACCGCCTCTCGGTCCCGTAAACCAGCCAACCATGCACCCGTAGAAGGGGAAGAAGTCGACGAGCCAGAGCCCGAACTTCCGCCGTCTCGTCAACCTCCCAAGGCGGTGACACCACTTGGTGAGGCCGAAGAGGAAGAGGAAGCAGACGATGTTGCCGCGTTGGTGAACGACGATGCCATGCAAGAGGAGACCCCAGTTGAAGAAGAGAAGCCTCTGCTGGATGCGATACCCAATCTCCCACAGTCACAACCCGTCGCTGAAGAGGGACCACAGGGCCCAAAGGCTCGTCTTGTCATTCACAAGATGGCGCTTGTCAACTTCAAGAGCTACGCTGGCCGACAAGAGATTGGTCCTTTCCATAAGGTACACGTGTCGTTTCAATCGTGTACCTTCTGCCTTACTGATATGTCATGGACAGTCGTTTTCTTCAATTGTTGGTCCTAATGGATCGGGAAAGTCAAATACGATAGATGCTCTACTATTCGTCTTCGGTTATCGAGCGACCAAGATGCGTCAAGGAAAGCTCTCGGAACTCATTCATAACTCTGCACGGTACCCGGACTTGGAGGAATGTAGCGTGGAAGTCCACTTCCGCGAGATTATCGATCTGGTATGTCAAGTATCGACCGTTGTTACTTGCGCTGACATTTTTGTAGCCTGGTCCAGATGCTTATGAGACCGTCCTTGGGTCTCAACTCATCGTCACTCGGACTGCGTACAAGAACAATAGCAGTCGGTATACCATTAACGGTCGACAAAGTAGCTACAAGGAAGTTCAAGCTTTACTCAAAGGTCGAGGTATAGACCTTGATCATAACCGTTTCCTCATCCTTCAGGTAAACCATTTGTGTCTGCACTCTGTCCGGAAGCTTAACTTTATTCTAGGGCGAAGTCGAGTCTATTGCTCAGATGAAACCAAAGGCACCCTCGGAACATGAGGACGGTCTTTTAGAATACCTCGAGGATATCATCGGCACCTCAGCACTCAAAGCGCCCATTGAAGAGGCTCTTGCGGAAATGGATCGGCTTAACGAAGATAGAGCTGAGAAACTGAACCGACTGAAGATCGTCGAGCGCGAACGTAACGCACTAGAGGAACAGAAACGTGAGGCCGAAGACTATCTCAGATTGCAGAACGAGCATGTCCGAGCGACCTCTCGGCTTTGGCAATGGTATATCTGGAGATGCTTCGTGAATGAGGAGAACTTTAATAAGAAGATCGTGCGTTTCCTGAGATTTCGTATACGGTTTCATTCCCATCCCTGACATATCTATAGGCTGAGCTTCAAGCGGAGCTCGATGAGGAAATCGAGCGGAATGAAGACGATATCACGCATCTCGAGCTTCTTGAGAAGCACTTTGAGGAGCGCAGCAAGGCGTATGAGGTATGATCTCTTTGTGGAAGATATGACCACCATCAAGTCTGACGGCAATCTCAATCGCACAGGAAGTCAAAGTTGCGGCGGCGGCAGCGATCAAGGATCTTCAGGAGCAAGAGAAGCGTCAGGTCGGTCTGGAAGAGCGACGCAAGCATGCAAAAGCTAAGGAGAAGAAGTTGAAGAAATCACTCCAAGAGGTGAGTCATCATCTTCTTGTCGCATGGTCCATTCCTCAACCTTGTCCATAGGATGAGCACGCTCGAAACGAGGCCGTTCGCGCCATCACGGACAATGCCAATAAGATGGAGAAGGAGAAGGCCAAGGCTGACGAGTTTGAGGAAAGCCTCGCAACCGAGGAATCGGTTTTAGAGCAGATCCGAGACAGCCTAAAAGGTGCTGACTTCTGTTGGATCACAGGCTGTTTACTCACTAACTTGGTCAATGCGATCTATCAGACAAAACGCAGGTATTCCACGACAAGATCGAAGAGAAGCAGAAGGAGCTCCAACCATGGACCGCGAAGATAAATAGCAAGAAGACCGAGATCGACATTGCCACCAGCGAGCGTGATGATCTGGTCAAGAAGGCGGAGTCAGTCAAGGCTTCTTTGCAAGAGGCTCAAGGAACATTGGAGCAACTCGAGGCTGACCAAAGAACCAAGGTATTTGTTGGTCAGAATCTCATGCCATGGTATCTAATGTCCCTGCAGGAAAAAGAGATGCAAGAACTTCATGCGACGAAGAACCAGAACCAGAGGGATGTTGCGAGTGGCGGAAAGGAACTTGAGGTAACTGCCATACGCGATGCCTTTCGCTGTTGAGGTAACTGATCCATTCTACAGGCATTGAGGTTGCGCGTTCAGGAGCTTCGCTCGAAGGCTTCCTCGTCCCGTCAGAAAGCTGAAGAGGCCAAAGCGTCACAGCAAGCGAGCACATCGCAGAACAAGGTGCTGGACAGTCTTAACCGACTCAAGGGTTCTGGTCGAATTTCTGGATTCCACGTAAGAGTCAATTTGTAATTTCCCCTCAACTCTCTAATCCGTGTTCATAGGGACGTCTAGGAAGTTTGGGTACCATCCCCGACAAGTATGATGTCGCTATCTCGACAGCATGTTCCGCGTTAAACAACCTCGTCGTTGATACTGTTGAACAAGGTCAAGCCTGCATCGAGTACTTGCGAAAACAGAACGTGGGCCGTGCTTCCTTCATGGTTTTGGAGAAGCTATCTGCGCAGGGCTTAGGCCAGATCTCTACCCCAGAAAATGTTCCTCGTCTTTTCGACCTCATTAAACCGAAGGATCCTCGGTTCGCACCTGCCTTCTATAAGGGTGTGCGCGACACCTTGGTAGCCCAGGACTTGGACCAAGCTAATCGCATTGCGTTTGGTTCGAACAAGAGGTGGCGTGTTGTCACCCTCGCAGGGCAGCTAATTGATTCCTCCGGAACTATGTCTGGTGGTGGTACTCACGTCTCCCGGGGTGGCATGAGCTCCAAGCTTGCAGCGGATTCCGTCTCTCCGGAAGTGCTGCGGGGATACGAGCAGGATAGTGAACACGCTACGCACGAACTCGAACAGGCTCAACAGCAGTTCCGAAATTTGGAGGCTCAGTTGGAGGATCTCTCGCGATCTGTCCCCAGACTCGATACCTCCATTGAGAAGTTGACTCTTGATATACGTGGTGGGGAGAAACGTATCGCAGAGACTCGGAAGCGTGTGTCTCAGTTAAAGTTAGTGCTTTCCTCTTCTATGTCTACCTCTTACTGATGTTAGTTTCTTAGAGCACAGAGCAAGCCCGATGCTGGTGACCTCGCCCGCATTGCATCCTTGGATAGGGATATTACTTCTGTTACTGAAGAGCTCGAAGAACTTCAGGAGAAGACTGCCTCGATTGAGAAGGACATTGCTGACCTCGAGAAGAAGATTCTCGAGATCGGTGGTGCCAAACTTCTGGCGCAGAAGTCAAAAGTCGACGGTATTCGTCTTCACATCAATCTTGCCAACGACGAAATCACGAAAGCTGAAGTCGCTAAGGCCAAGGCAGAGAAGGACTCCGTGAAACTGAAGACCGCGATCGAGAACAACAGGGCGGCTCTGACCGAAGCGCAGAACGACATTGAGGAGCTCGAGGCACAACTCACGGAATGCAACGACTATGTTGAAGATGTCCGCTCCAAGGTCAACGCCGCCAAGTCCGCCCAGGAGAATTCGAAGGACGATTTGGACAACTTGAAGGCGGAGCTGGACGAGCGGACAGAGGGGATTCAGGCATTCCGTCAGAAAGAGGTCTGTTTCATTTTTCCCATTTTTCCATAACATGACTAACTCATATAAATCATGTTCAGATGGCACTTAAGCAGAAACTTGGTGACACCAGGAAAGAAGCTGCGGAGAACGGGAAGTTACTTGACCATTGGCAGCTTGAGCACGATAAGTTGAAGCTTGAGGACATCGAGTATGTTCGAAATCTCTCTATGTGCGTATCAATGATTCGTCTAAACCGTCCCCTTCAGCGACGACGACGACGAGGAAGACGGCCAACCTGCTGCGGAGGGTGAAGCTGGTCCCAGTGGGGCCCAGGGCGAAGATGGAGAGGATAGAGCGCCCAAGCCCAGACACAATGCCCCTTCCTCTCATGAGTTGCGTGTTTACAGCGTTGACGAACTCTCTCGGTTGAAGAAGAAGGAGTTGATTGCCGACACTGAGTTGCTCGATGGTCTGTTCCATATCATTCTGCTTTATCGTTGGACCTTCATCGCTGACGTGTCCGCTTTACAGAAAAACTGAAGAATGCCAGACCGAATCTCAGCGTTCTCAAGGACTACAGGAAGCGTGAAGAGGAGTTCTTGAGACGGGCATCCGATCTTGAGAATGTCACCAAGCTTCGCGATGAGCAGAAGCAGAAGTTTGATTCCCTCACCAAGCAGCGCCTGGACGAGTTCATGAATGGCTTCAGTACGATCTCTCTTAAGCTCAAGGAGATGTACCAGGTGTGTAGGTTTACTCCCATCCGATTTCTCCGCTCACGCTATCCTGTCTCCTTGTAGATGATCACATTGGGAGGCAACGCTGAGCTAGAACTCGTTGATAGCATGGATCCTTTCGCCGAAGGTATCATCTTCAGCGTCATGCCCCCGAAGAAGAGTTGGAGGAATATTTCTAACTTATCTGGCGGAGAAAAGGTACCGTATTTCCCTTCCCATTTGCGTGTTCACGGTGAGCTTACCACTCTGCGACATAGACCCTGAGTTCTCTCGCACTAGTTTTCGCTCTTCATGTCTACAAGGTGCGTTCATAGTCATGCTTTTTGATACCCACGAGACTCACGAATGAATTTACAGCCAACACCCCTTTACTTCATGGACGAGATCGACGCTGCTTTGGATTTCCGCAACGTCTCGATTGTAGCGAATTACATCAAGGACCGCACCAAGAATGCACAGTTCATTATCATTTCGCTCAGGTAAGAATATCTACTCCATTTGATAGCTCATGCGGAAACTGATGCTTGCCCGCAGGAACGACATGTTCGAGTTGAGTCACCGTCTTATCGGTATTTACAAGACTTCCAACGCAACTCGAAGTACGTTACACCAGCTCGCTATTTCATTGACCCTGACTAATGAACCCCGCAGGTATCTCCATTGACAACCACGCTTTGCACTCTGCACCTTTGACTAGTGTCCGCACAGCTATCTGAACGTATATTATATCCTCTTGATAAGATCCAGCATTGTATTTGTAGTCTGTAAAGGTATAGACAATCATCTCTTTTTACTCCTCGTCCTCTTCCTCGTACTCGTCTCCCGAATCGTCATACGAAGGGTCAAACGTTTCGTGAAACGTGAAGGTGGCAAGTATGTCTCCCAAACTTCTCCCATCAGTCCGACCCTTGACCGCCAGAGGAATGCTCTGATCCTGAGGGTATTCGTCTGGAAGGAGAAGAGGTTCAGATGTGAACCATGGATGACGGAGAGCATCTTCAGCACGGAGGCGCTTCTCAGGTGGGTATACAAGAAGGCGGTAGATCAGATCCACAGGTGAATTTGAAGTTTCTGGTGGAAGCGAGTGTGATCCAGTGAATGTAGGATGGTCTCCTGGTGGTGCGTTCGGGAGGAGTGGTACCAGGTCAACTGGTGGGACATCTTCGAAGGTCACTTTGCTACCGTCAGGTAATGATTTGAATCCCTTGAGAGAGAGTGTGTGAGGGAAACAACACACGGTCAGAATTGTGAGATTACGAGCTCACAGGCCAATTCTCTTCATTCGGTGTTCCTCGCACTTGGAATATACTCCATGCAAGCCCGATACTCCCTCTTTCTGCATTGAACAACGAGGTTCTGTGCCATCGGTCCTCTTCATCACTATCGAATCCAGAATCAGGGTTTCCTTGCTTTAAAGCAGTGAAAAACTCTGAGGCAAGGACACCGAGACTCCAGAGATCTGTGGCGTAGGGATCGTAGTCTCTTGCGCCAAAGAGGAGTTCTGGTGCTCGGTAATGACTGTGATAGCTTCAAGTTAACCTTTGTACATTGACAGCGGGATAAAACGAGCACACCCTGTGGATACATCGAAGCACAGGCTCCCTTGTGGCTCCGGCCACAAGCAGTCAGATGAAGGAGAGATCTCCTTGCTCCATGAAACGCCAAAATCAATGAGTTTCACACAGCCAGATTCTGTGATTAAAATGTTTCCTGGCTTGATATCTCGGTGCGCAACGCCTTGACTGGGATGGTGGAGGTACGCCAGGGCAGATGTTAATTGATATAGTATCGATCTTGCAAGGTCCACGAAGTCTTCTGTGAATGGATTGGCTGGTTCTGTCCCAAGTCCAAATACAGGGCAGTCCAGTAAAGTCGTCAGACTGTATCTGACATGAGGCATCCAGAAGTGAAGAGCGTTGTTCACGTCACCAGTGAAGTGACCCAGCACCTCGATGACCTACGACTACATTTCAGAACCAAATATGAGAGTGGAGAGTTATGGAGCGCCACGAACGTTGGTGTGAGACAGACCGGACAGAATCTTCAGCTCTCTCGCAATGTCATGCGGTTCGGTGGAGGTTTCAACCGCAGTGGAAGCAGACTTAATGACCACCACGGATTGCCCTCCAACGTTCTCGGGATCTGGGTCGCGAGAGGTGGCTACTGTGATTTCGGAGAAGGACCCCGGCAATCCTGGCGGTGGTAGGAATGCTCCAATGTTCTACAACATACATACGGGTATCAGAGGAGATTGTAGCACTATGGTCAGAGTACGATGGCTTACGAACTCGAACAAAGACTTCATGTGTGGATCATCCTGTGGGCTGTTTGAAGTCGATAAGATATTCAGTGATGTCAATATTGTGACTGAGTGGATAGTTACCTTGTTGAAAAGCGTTCCCATGATCCTACTGGATCGCGCAAGTACGAATCCATTCTGGATCCAACTGGGCTGGTCGCTAGTCAACCAGTGTGGCAGAACTGAGAAAGCCAGCAGATCGAGATCTACCGTTCATCAGGCGCCCATACATGATCATATAGACGCCTATAAACCAACCTGCCTTCTGAGTCCTTGGCCGCTCATCCACATCATCCCCCCTTCTGTATCCCAATCACGACAACCGATGAAACAATGCTGTTTCATAATTTCTCCATGATATCCTGGAGTCTCCGGAAAGCACAGCGATTCTTCAACCTATTCATCAGCATCAATCCTGTAAGCCTCGTGTAACTTGCAACCCAAGTTTCGGAATTTGAGTTTGTGCATTGTCTTAGGATGTCCATGACGCCTTGCGTCAGGATCGCTCAATCTACGGTTCTCACCCCAGCAGGAGGTATTCGGATCGTCTGAAGCAGCACCCTGAGGATACCGTAGGCACTTCTCGCGTGGAGACAGTGAATGAGGATACACATGACCCCTTGGTGCGTTTTTGGTATGTTCTATTCCGAGAGATGTCTATTCATGGCGCGTTATTTCTGTAGGCATCCGAAGATATACCATCGGCCATGGTTGGCCTTCCTGGCGGCACACGTAACGCTTCGGATACAGGTCTTGCACTGGACATTCATGGGCTTGAGTCGCCAGAACCACGGTTCGCCTTCCCCCGTCGACACCCGGGGTCACCGTCGTCCCCGTCGCTGGATTCTCCTCTCAGAGTATTAAGGTCTTCCCGGCAGAGAAAGGTACGAGGCCCGTTGTACGTATCTCTTGAACGTTATTGATCATTTGACCTCACCACAGTACAGGTCTGTCAGTGATACAGCCACCGAGATACAGAAGGTAATGTGCTATCTGTGGATGTGTTGATTGAGCTTATTTCGACACGTTGTAGGCCAAAGAGCGCATTTCTGAAAACACTAGCCTTCGGCTCCGTAGAACCAACCGATGTGTATCCTGGCCGATGACAAGAGACGTGGAGGATGACGACCCCTCACCTCAGCGTACGACTTCAGCTAGCTTGTATACTCCGCACTTGGAGGAACCGACATCTTATCCTGACAACTGGCACAGTTCGTATGTTACGGCTCCGACTACGCACACCAATGAGGCACTGTCCAGCGGGTACTCGCACTACGTGACCGCACGGAACACATTCGACTGCACCCTGGATTCAATTGATGAAGACAGCGTTGTTGACTTTTTCAACCCAACAGCAAGTCGTGTCACTCAGCCACCTTATGAATCTGAGGTCCTTCCTTGGTCTGGCCCTGAAGACTGCTTCTCTGTCTTGCCCGAGAGCCCCGTCGGATACCTCGGAGACACTTCTCAGTTTCCGATTCCAGCTGTGATGTTAACGCTGCCGACGCCAACCGTGCCACTGTCTCCTGTGTTCTTGACGCAATCACCCATAACGATCTCCAAGTACCTGACAGCTTCATCAGCCTCGCTCATAAGTCCTGGACCGCTATCTGATGGGCCACCTCTCGGCGCGCCGACCTTACCCAACTGTGACTACTGTGGACTTGCCGAGTTCGAGAATGGGACGCAATGTGCCGAATGCGACCAACAATGGCTGGCCTGCAAAATCTGGTACTATGCGAACGACGGCGGCAGGAAACGCTACCTGAAGGAACCGTTCATCAAGCCGGCAGAAAGCACGGCAAGAACGAGGGCTCTGTTGGATCTGCTGGGCGTGCCGGGAGGAACTCCGGGACCTCTGGGACTTGGGATCGAATTCGAAACTGAGACTCCTCGCAAGAGACGGTTCTGGCGGATCTCTCGACTCCTGTCGAGTGTCCCAATGACCGACAGACTGGTTTCGAGCCAGGCTCGCTTGGGACTGGAGAACCCAAGCGGAAGCTTGGTCAGAAATCTATTGATGAAGACAACGGCTAGTCTGGGACGCGTGCGGATGAAGATCGCAGGTTTTTTGGTACCAGGGGAGGAGTGTATTGGGGGCAATGAGATGCGAGAGATGGAGGAGGAGGATGGTACCGAAAGTTCGGAGAGCGTTGGATCATCGTGTCGGTTGGCGCCCGGGATCCCCAGATTCGGTCTTGGTGAGGAGTTGGATGTCCCCGTGCTGCGAGCTGGTTGTGCAGAGTCGAGGTTCGTCGAGCATCTTGCGGGCCACTTTGGGAGCATGGTCGTCTGTGTGTAGGTGGTCCAGTGCTGGCTCACTGGACGGTCGGAGTGCTACAGAGATGATCCAGAAGTTTGGATCGCCGCGACATTACTATCCGCAACTCTCACATTTCTATGTATCCTGTCTCTTTTATTTGTACACCCGCGGCCTATTGGATGTGTCCTTGTATGTTGGCTGGCTTCAACCCCCGGCGTGTTGTGCGGGCAGGTTGTAATGTGAATCCATTGATTTGGAGAATGAACTGGGCACGGGGAATGTCGGATAAAATGAAGAAAGGCGGAGAACCGCGAAAGGGCATTGAGCGACTTGCGATTTGGCGTACCGTCCCATCGTTTCCTCGTCGTCCACTCCCTCGGGACTCCCTCCGCCATGCTCGCCGTCCCTTTCATCTCTCTCCTCCTCTCCCAACATGGCGCCCCTCCCAACGACAGCCCACGTCGAGCATGCCCCGACACCGACGCCCATCCCCACGACTCCGCCAGTTGAGCAAAAGACATCCCGCATCAGGAAAACAGCAAAGCTTGTCGCCCATCATGCCGCAAAACATACCGGGGTCGGAATCGTCTGTGCTGTAGCCTACTTCGACCCGTAAGTCCTCCAGATGTTCTCGATGGCGTTCAACGCTGACTGCGACTCCTCGTCCCAGGGGGAATTGGGGCGTCGATCTGCAAGCGGGCTCCGAGTTCGGATACAAACTCCTGTTCGTGGTCCTTCTAGCTGGCCTCTTTGCTGCGTTCCTCCAGGCAAGTTGACGTGGCATCCCTCCGACTCGTCGCTGACCGTGCTCGTTTTAAAGGTGCTGGCTTCTCGACTGGGATGCGTCACCGGTCTCGGTAGGTTTCCCATCCGACGACGTTCAATGCCATCCGGTTCCTGATCTATCTTTCAGACCTTGCCTCCCACTGTCGTTTGCTTCTGCATGACCGCCCAAAGCACACCCTCCTCTACCGGTGGCTGATGCTCTACCCACTGTACGTTCTCGCAGAGATCGCCATTATCAGCACAGACCTCGCAGAACTCCTTGGTTCCGCCATCGCCCTTTGCCTCCTCTTCCCGAAGCTTCCCTTATGGGCGGGTGTCCTGATCACGGCTTCCGACGTGATCCTCCTCCTGGCGTTCCGTGACCCTCTCGGGGGCAAACCGGTCAAGATGTTTGAAGTTCTCATCGCGGGATTGGTGCGTCATGAGCCTCGTGTGACTGTGGTGGTATTCTTGTACTGAACGCCTATCTAACAGGTTCTCACCGTCCTGATCTGTATGGCGATCATTATATCTAAAGTCAGTGTAGACTGGGGCCAGGCATTTGATGGGTTTGTTCCCTCCAAGTCTCTGTTTAAGCATGGGGCACTCTATACTTGTACGTTCCCTCCTTGATTGCGTTCTCGGTCCGGCATTCAACCCCCCCTTCAATACTCTAGCTATCGGCATCATTGGCGCTACTGTCATGCCACACAGTCTATTCTTGGGTTCAGCTCTGGCAACCCAAGACCGACTGTCAATCAAGATGACGGAGAAACAGACTGACACCCTCACTACTGGAGTCACCTCTTCCACATATACGTCCGACTCACAGGTCACGCTCAGTTCGGCGACAAAGACGACTACTGTGGAAAAGCGAGCCATCGTGAATCGTGTCAAGAGGTCCTTCCGCGCTGCATTTAGGATCATCCCTCTGCGCGAGTTTGCACATGATCCGAAGACGCACAAAGACAGGGAGAACAATAGTTATAAGTTTGTTCGCGCGCATATATACCATGGGACGTTCGATATTGTCTTTAGTCTTCTTGGTTTCGCTGTCCTCATCAATGCTTTGTAAGTTCTGTTCTTCCGTTTGTTGTGTGCACAACTAATTTGGGGATCCACACAGAATCCTAATCCTTGCAAGCGCAGTATTCTACTACGGATCAGGAGCTGGCTCTGGTGGACCTGCAGGACTGTTTGACGCATATGATCTACTGAAGGAAGTGGTTGGCCAGGGTGAGTATCTTTTCGTCCTCTTCCTAGCAATGTCAACTTACCCCACGTTTCCAGCTGCGGCCACCTTGTTCGCACTTGCTTTACTTGCCTCGGGCCAAAGTTCGTCGCTCATTGCAACGATGGCTGGACAGACAGTATCCGAAGGTTTCCTAAGATGGAGAGTATCGGTGAGTTATAGCACCTCATATCGAAATTCCATCTCATTCCAAAATGTTGTGCTTTTCCAGCCCGTTTGCCGTCGACTGATCACGCGTTGCCTCGGCCTCATTCCATCCATGGTCGTGGCAATTGCCGTCGGACGAGAAGGTGTCGACACACTCCTTGTCGCGTCCCAAGTAGCCTTGTCCATCGTCCTCCCTTTCATTGTCTTCCCTCTACTATGGGTCACGTCCTCCAAGGATGTGATGAGCGTGAAAAGACCCATTCCGCCCAATGTACCTCTGGTACCATCACCGCAACCAATAACGGAATCTCCGTCAGAACCACCAGTGACGGAAACACAGTCACCATCAGCACCGAGTGCTGTAGCGGGACTTGTCGCTGACGTAGAAGCAGCACCACGAGAGACAATTGTGGACTACTCGAATGGAAAGATTGCTATGGCCATCGGATGGACGATATGGCTGATTGTGCTGCTTGCCAATGGGTATGCGATTGTTGCGCTGGCGTTGGGCCAAGGCGATTAATTCTTTCAGGACAAGAGACGGACATTTTTACGCATGCATGACCGTTATACGATCTCTTATGTTTTAGATCACTCGATGTGCTTATTTCTTGTCTACATAGTTGTGTTATTCCACCAGCATTTTCTTGGAGCTTCTCGTGTACGTATGGCGTGAACAATGGTGAGGATGCGTTGGCATTGACAGATGGTATAGAAACATGCGTAAGTATGGAAGATATGCAAATTGCGGGAGGTGTATCACAGCAGTTTCTCCAACGGCGAGATAATAGTACCCGGCTACAAACACAAAAGTTTGTCAGAACGTTCCCTTGCAACCCCACCACGCCAAACAGACAAAAACTCACCTTCGTGACCACCCTCGGCAAAGTCCCCCTCTGGAACCCTATTCTCGTATTCCACTCCGTCCCCACAGGCGTTCCCATACTCCTCTCGAATTGCGCCTTGCTCGTGTACGGGAACGGTAAATCCTTCACGAGGTACTTCGCAGCCTTCTTGTCCCGCTTCTCCGAGATGATGACGTGCGATTTGTTGAAGTCCGCGCGGGATTTAGGGTCCACGCCTGCGATCTTCTTGATCAGGTGCGGTTTGGGAGCGAGCTTTTTGGTGCCGGTACCGCCCCATGAGCCCTGTCGAAAAGAAAGGAGGTTGTTCGTTAGTATGAAAGGATGGTTTGAAGAGGCGGAGTCGAAAACGTACCCAGCCAGGAAGAGTCGTGTCCACCTCTTTTGGGGCGTCTTGTTGCATTTCTAACCGTTTCGCCTCTGCGAACTGCTGGACGACGTTGTCCCCGGCGAAAGCGCGAGCTACAAGGTCTCGTTGCTCGAACGCTTTGACTGCTCTCGCCTTACCCTTGAGCTTGGAGTCAACAGCCTTTTCTTGCTCGTCCAGTTCGCTGTTGGCGTCCGAGTCATCCGAGTCCGAGTCAGAATTATCCTGTTGAGTCGCGCTGGCGACAGTCTTGCCCTTGGTCGAAGCTTTGGTAGCCTTCTTGTTGTCCTTGGTCGGCCCTGCTAACGAGGGTCCAGCGGCTGAGGAGGATTTTGAGCCGCTAGCAAGAGTCATAACATCTGCCATCTCAACATCAACGACAGCATCCTCCTTCGCCTTCGCCCTTTCCGCCTCTAGGCTCTGTTTCTTCTTCCTCAGCTTGTTCTTGGACTTCTCAGCAGTTGCACTGTTCTTGCTAACCGCCACCTCGTGTTTTTTCTGCACGGCCTTCACTGAAACATCGTCGACATCTCCGCGGGGAACAAGCCAAGGGTTAGGAGCTTCTTCCAGGAGCGTTGGAAGAGGTCGGTCCGAACGAAGCGAGACCGGTGAGAGAGACGCAGCTGCGGAGTTGGGCTGTGCCCCGTCGGATGGAAAATCTGTAGACCTGAGCGTGACGCTTGAGGTGTCGGAAGCTAGGGAGGTGTTTGGACGTAATTGACCAGACTGCTTCAGATAGGAAGACGGCATATCGGTACAAAATATGAGATCTCCGGAGATTGAGAAGAAAGACATACCAGTGCGCCTGGGCGATACACGACACGGCCACCAACGCGTTCGATCTGGGCTTCATGATCCACAGACTGCATGACGTCGTCTTCCCCGCCTTCATGTGAGATACCGCCTAACTCCTTCACGAAGTCATCCACCATTTGGTTGGCGCGTTGTCGATCCCGCGCCATGGCATCCTTCATGAATTTCATGTCGAAAACGCTTTTGCCCTTCTTGCCTTCCGGTATCGATCCGTCTTCCCGCTGAAGCGCAGTGAGCTCGTCAAACGCCTTCGCCTTGATCGCGTCCTCGTCTTCTTCGCTGTCATCGTCTTCATCTCCTTCGCTATCGTCACCGCTCTCCTCGCCCCGAATACGCCTCCGCAACTTCTCCCCTCTGTCCAGCATCTCCGAGATATCCCTCCGCTGGTCTTCGTCCAACTCTCCTCGGTGCTTCATGGCTTTCGCCCACTTGCCCGCATTCTTGTGCTTCAGGGTCGCCCTCTCCCTCGCCCTCTGCACCTCCATCTTCAATCGCCCTTCCTCATCCAAGTCCTCCGGATTTTCATCACCCTCGCCCAATTTCTCTGCCAATTTCGCCTTCTCCTTCTTTCGCAGCCGCCGATATGTCTTGCTCTTGATTTTCGCTATCCGCTTCGCCTTCGCTTCAGCGCGGAACATCAGCTCGCGGTTCTGTGCTAGTTCGGCGCGGCGTGCTGCGACCTCTTCGACAGTGAGATGGTTCATCTTCAGAGTTTCAGTCTGGGCAATGTCCTTCTCGCCACGGAGGTTCGCAGCTTTCATCAATTTGTCGACCGCACTCTCCATCTCCGTGGTAGGCTATGAAAATACGTATGAGTGGACATTCTCATCATGACAGCAAATTAGAATACCTTGAATTTTGCAGCAAGTTGAAGACTGGATGTCTTCTCGGTCGTCGGTGCCTGCAGAGGAAAACTCAAATGTTCGGCCTGAGCAATCACGGTCAGTATATGTACTAGATAATGTAAAAAAATGATCAACGAACCTCCTTAATCCGCTTCATGGTTGCGTTCCACTTGTCTACTTCCTCCTTCGTTTGCTCATATGCCGCTTCACGATCCAACCGTTCTTGAGTACGTGTCGGGAGTGGTGCGGAGAGTGTCTTGGTTTTGGAAGTGGATGTAAGAATCTTCGCTGACTTCTTCAGTGACTGGAGGTCGGAGGACGCAGAAGTGGACGCGAGTGGTGCGAGAAGGTCGTCCAGGTTGAGCTTTGTCGCGCCTAGATATAGACTTAGTGCTCGGATGGTTGTGACTGAACGGCCGGACGTACCAGTATGTGTTGCAAACTCGTTCTCAATCCCAGATTCGGCGCGCTCTTGAAGGACGCGCCGTTTCTGTGGTCGAGATTCAACTGCAGATGGATGTGAGGAGTCCTCGTCCTCTGGAAGCTTGCGTTTCTGACCGGCATCAAGGCTAGTAATGAAGGTTTTCAGACTATCCATCTTAGTGATGGCTTCCTCGTCTTCGTCCTCCGATGCAGAGATAATAGCAGATGGTTCCTCCCCCTCCTCTTCACTTTCTTCTTCCTCGCTCCCATCTTCACTTGCCTCATCATCTTGAATATCCTCCGGCTGCGTATCACCCGTCTTCTTGGTCAACTTCACCGTGTCATCGTCGTCGCTCATTGCCTCGCCTTTGCCGTCCATAATATCCAGCACGTCAATAAACTCGTCAGGTTCACCCTCTTCTTCCTCCTCCTCCTCCTCTTCCGAGCCATCGTCTCCACCATCTGCCTGAGAAGCATCGCTTTCATGGCCTTGAAGTTCGTCCTCCTTATCGTCTTCGTTCAGGTCTACTTCGGCAAAGCGTACACCCTTGGTCGGTGCTGCTGTTGCCTTCTTGTTTGACCGAACCTTCGGCTTAGGTTTATTCTGAGCAAGATAGAGGGAACAGGTTGTGTAACTAGATGACAATACGCATCTGAAAAACTTGCAACTTACCTTCACAGAAGCAAAACTAAATCCTGCGTAGCGGTCCTCGTCGCTTTCATCGAAGGCGCCATCGGAATCGATCTCTTCATCTTCGTCCTCCCCAATCTCCATGTCGTCTTCATCTTCCCCTACTAGTCTCGGCCCATTATTCCTTCCCTTCCCCTTTCCCCGACCCGATCCTTCCTCGTCCTCGTCGTCACTATCTCCACGAGCCCCTAATAGTTCGTCTTTCTCCAATAGCAACTTGACCTTCCCTCGGCGTTCCTTTTCCGGTCTGTATTCGTACACATCCGAATCCGTAGTTTTTTTGGCCTTGAGAGACTGCCGCTTCGCATATCCGTTCGCATTGAAAGTTTTCCTGTCCCCGAACTGGGTCTTGGGTTTTCGTGCCGTACTAGACTTAACTGGTCGGACCATGATCTTTGAATGAAAGGACGAGGGGGTGGGTTATGACTTCGCCCAAGATGTTTGCAGGATAGGATGGAAGTGAGCAAGAAATTGGCGACCACTGAAATTCCTAGGTTATCACGTAAGCGTAATTACCAGCGGTTAATTCCCCCTGCTCGCCACTTCGCAGTTTCCGAGTTTGAACTCGTCAATGATCATTGACATCAACCACCTTGACAAGACTTAAGGCTCGAGGTAGTAAATAATTCCTTGCACGGCAGTTACTAAATCTCATGTCCAGTTTCGTTTTGCAACGAAGACCGTGACGCTCCGACAGAACACACAGCCTGAGTGTGGGCAGCTGAAAGCCTAGGATTCGAGGTGTGTGGTATAATTGTATAATTACCATGAGATACGTGCTAGATTCTGATGATGAAGTGATCAGCACTCGTCTTGACAGGTATGTGAGACGTTGGGTACATTTGACTCATGCGAATTTCAGAGGATGAACCTAGAAAACCGTGACCACCAGTATCCATCCGACCCAGTAAACGGCATGTATTTGACTTGTTCACATCCGTCTGCGCGACATTCCGTGCATATCGTGGATGAAGACACCACCTATGAGGTGCCACTGAACTTAGTCCGAGCATCTTCTTAACAGCACATTCCAAACTTTCCAGGAGTAATGCTGCTAAACACATCAAGCGTGTGGTGGTTGAAAAGCCCCCGTATAGTGGTTTTCGAGTGCCTTTCTCTCGCTTCTGTGATGACAGCCTCGTACCTGTTCTGAGGCGAATATTCTCAACACATTGCGTCTCGGGACAGGTGGGACATTCAAAGGGAAGCCCGTTAAGGTGTGTTTTTCAGATCAGCTGGCTGCATCTCTTCTCACCTCCAAATTGGCAGGACACTATCAAAGTTGTGTCTGATAATGGCGTAAGGATGTGCCTAACGTACCTTTTTTTTTCTCGGACACGACTGTGGACGGAACAACATGCGCCTGGGTTGACTTTGATTTAGCAGAAGTTTTCGTGAATGGCAAAATGGGATTCAATCGTGCGCCACACCTTCTCACAGCCTTCCACAGTTTATATGTACTGACATATCTGACAGTCTGAACGTAGCGATTGAACTATGACACACTGTCCTGTGATGATTGTCTTTTGTGCTCGCGTTCTAAACGATATGATTATCCATGAAGGTACGTTACGACCTCAGGGACTCATGCCCGCATTATGAACTGCTCTGCGATTGTACATTCTAGATAAGGGAACGAAGGCGGCCCATGAACGAACTGGCACTGTGACAGGACGGTGTCTGTTGGGATAGACCATCCGGTATGTACAATCTGTGGTACTCGAAGTATCATCGGTGAGCCGCTCTTTCTCACTTTCGCAAGCAAGCTACCCGGACAATAATCGTTGCCAGTTCTCGCCGTGCGGATAGAACATCCATTCTGACCGCCATTTACAACGTGGGCAGTCCAAGGCCGGACGGACACGTCCTTTCGTGTTGAGCTATGCGTCGCTGATTTGCTGGGGAGATGGGGGGAGGAAGACCAATGCAGTCCACACTATCTCATCATGCCACGGCGGTCCATGAAGGTCAGGCTCTCTTGATTATGCAGCCTCCCGCAATTCATGCGAGAAGAACGGTTATTCTGACGACGTCGCGCAATCTATCTGTTAGGATGTACATGTGGAGTATGTATGTGAATGAATAGTGCAGGATGATGGAAGTTACAGTATCGGCTCAAGAGGACAGTCGGTGTTAGTGAGTTTGAAACGCTATAATGTGGTCTTCAATGACATTGTGACTCTGCTGATGTGATTTGCGTAACAGCTAAACAAATGTTGTAAATATTCCGATGCTTTAATAATGGGCACGGTGGAAACCGCTCCTCCAGACCAAGGAGTTCTTCAATTCTCAACAATTCTCAATACCATGCGAACGCCTCTCGAATCACAATGGTTCTTCTTCCCACCTACGATATAAGCAAGTGTCGTAGCCGACGTATGGCAGATTCCCCTTGACAGATGCGAAACGGCTGAGAATTATATCTAGTATTCAAATTCAGTCATGACGCTTACCGAGCTTTGCCGTCAAAGCGCAGCCCGGATCACTGTCAGTCTTTGTGGTGTATCCAAATCTGACCTCGTAGTTGTGGGCGCATGTAGGCCTCAGGTTACGGAATTCTTTCCCCAGGCCCACGTCCAGCCCATGGACCCTTTGAGACCGATCTTTTTGCCTAGGCTTGAATAATCCTGTACACCAAGCCCTTTCCCACAGGATTTGAAGGCGGCTTCAATGAGCATCCATTGATAACCCAGCTTTATTTAGCACTTAGTATCCAAATTTGTTCTTCCAACCGAAGTCATTTTATGGGCCTAGGTTATCGTACAATCCGTCAGCCTTGGGCGACATAGTGGTGTTCGGAACCCCGCGGCCTAATAAAGCCGCGGCAAGCGCATTCGGAAGGGACCATCCTTGTGTCAACGTGATGGTCGCACACAAGCCTGCAATCCAGCCTACTCACCTTTCTCACCTTCCTTCACCATCCACACTTCGTCTCTCTATGCTTCTCGCTCAGATATAATACTACCTTCACAAGGCGGGCTTGGAGAGATCGGCAGCAACACTCCACGCGGCTAGCTTTTACAGTTAGAAAACACGTCACAGCGCCGTGCACTTTTGACATGTCCGATTTCAATCTTGTTGACCCCCGAGGTTGGGAATACGACTTGCAATCCGTTAGTTTTGTTCATCGCCATTTGGTTGAATGAAAATTGTTGACCCTCAGCTTGGCATCTACCGTAGGTATATGCAGCCTATCTGGGGTATTTCCAGTTACACAATGTGCCTTGGTATGTCCTCCTTCACTAGCCACGGCGGATTATTGACACCGAAAATATCTAGGTACGAACGCACATGGGGTGGACTATTCGAGTCTTTCGAAGACTTCTTAACGTTTTCCTGGCCCGTCATAACGGTTACTGATTGTGCCACTGGAAGACCACACATTGTGACGCGACTCACGTCTATTGGTGCATTCATAAAGATGATCAAGACCAGGTACAGATTCCTGGCACAGCGGATTGTGATCCGGTCATGCAGTGGGACACAACTTACTCACTACTGGGCAAAATCATAGATTTGGCGAAACTCTCCCCATGGTCGATAATATCCTCAAGATTCGTCCTTTCGAAACTTCACAACGCCATCTTCGAACCATCACCGATTATACTGCGTACAAGAAACTGTACTCGACCTTACCTGCTGTGGCGTTGACAGCCCTGAAAGCACGTGTTCGTGCCGGTGAACCAAAAGCACTCCGAGACTTATGGGACTCCAAGGAAAAGACGTTCCTTGCCATCGACTTCGAGTGGTCTGAGCGCAACCAATCGTCTTGTTCGGAATGGGGCTATGCTGCTGCACGCTGTGGGCACTTGGACGCGTGAGTCACGAGACAACGTGAATACCTCCTGTCCCATGCTAACTCATTGCGTCGTTTATGAAGAAACGGAATATGGCCGCCTGATCCAGAACCAAATTACAGGTAACTACACTCCATTCAACTGCGTGCAATCATTTGTTGTACTGTTCCTGATGTTCCATGCAGACGGGGACACTACATCGTGACTGAGTATGTGGACAAGATTCGCAACAAACATCGACCTAACTTCCCCTGGGCGGTATGTACGATTGACTTTCTCCATCCATCTTCACAAACTGACAAATGTCATGGTGTAGTTCGCTGTGAGAATTTTCAAGGTTGTTGAGTATGCGTACGTCGCTAAGATTCCTGCCAACAGTTCGGTGATAGCCAGCAAATCCCTAAGGCCAAAACTCCCCAGATCTTGCAAGCAATCCTCAGGTTGATAAATTCACTCGCTTGTACACCGTGCGGCCTACTAATATTGGCATCTGTACAGCACCATGTGCAGCCCCGACATCGAGACGACCGCAAACACGCTCGTGTTGGTCGGCCACGGGGTTAGTGGCGATCTTTACCAGATGGAACAGATGAAAATCAGTGAGCGCCACCTTGGCCCTTCCGTAGACGCGTCCGTTGACCCACTTTTCTGCAGAGATTCCCCACAATGTGTTGGTCATCGATACCTCGGTTTATGAGCGAGTATTATTCAACAGTGGAGCGCGAGGTCCGATGAAGGACCCTTCGGGCCAACCCCGAGCACAAGGCTCTACTTTGTCACTGACGAATCTCCTCCTGTCCCTTGGCGTTGACATCCAGTGTCAGATGCACAACGCTGGCAACGACGCATTCATGACATTGCTGGCCCTGCAACTTCTCCTGGACCCTCACAACACCAAGATTCCTTCTACCCGAGGTCGCAACATGCAGATGCAAACGGGCATGATGATACCTCGTTCGGTCAGCAGGAGCCCAGGTCCAGGAGTACCCATGATGGCCCTCTCTCCCTCGATGCCCGGGATGGCACCACTACAGTACAACGGACTACTGTCGCCTATGTCTGTCGGGTTCCCTTCGCCAATGTCGGGCTCACCCGACCCCGAGAACGCAACGAACTGGCGGGCAACTAATTACTTTGGGACCATCCCCCAGACGCAAAGCTTGAACGCGAGGCATAGATCAGGAAGCGGACTGTCTCCCAGCATCGGCGTAAACAGGCCGGAAGAACGGAAACGAACTGTTTCTGATCAAGAAGTTTCCCTACGACTTGGAGCGATGAAGTTGGGATAGGAAGGTAAAAGATGGATGACTAGAGTTTGAGGGTCGTGGTGGAAGACATCGGACTTGTGTTTGTTATTTGGGACTATCTTCACCTCTTCCGTGGCGTCATGTGTATTCCATTTCGCCCCATTCAGTTATGTACACTTCATGGACTTTTCATCTCGCTCATGTCAATCAGAGAACGAACTTTCTACAATATCCCCACTCCAGGTTCACATGACAGACAGGCACAAGAGGGGAGACAGAAACGTGCGTATGATCTATACAGTTATCACCATATAACTTAAACAACGGAGTAATTCTCGACAGCGACACTGGCATCTTCCGAAAATGTGACTTCCTCACCATCGTCGACTCGCGTGACCGAAGCCAAGTGAACGCCGGCTAGACTGCCATGTCCGACAAAGGACACGTTGACCGGGAAAAACGCGCTGGTGTCGTCGCCTCCCACCGAGAACTCTAGGGTTCCAGACCGCTCGTCGGCATCTACACGACCCACAGTCCAGTCAAGAGAATGGCTGGAGGGGTTCAGCGACCAATCACCAGTATGGGAAGAAACTGTAGGGTAGGAACCCGGACTATTGAAATGAAACGATCATGAGTGTCAATGTAACTTCTTCGCGGGAGAATGGCTAGAAGACATACGGCAGTGGGATGGAAATAACTACGTCGTACAGTGTGACGCCCTCGTTTTCGAGTTCATACTCGATATTCACATCACATGTTCCGTCATTCGAGGGGGTGGGCCAGCAGTTAACTACGGAGATCAAGAATCATCTTCAATAACACATCTTGAGTATATACAGGGTCGATCAACTTACTTGACAGCGGGACGTATGTCTCGTCTTTCCCAGAGTATCGCCATTTTAAAACAGCCAACGACTGTCCGACTGGGAAACCATGCGAAGGGTCCTTCAAAGCGATCACTCGTTCCCTTGAGGCGAACTTGCCAACCTTCGGGTGCTGTTTGAATTGGAGCTCAGGTCCGAAGATGGAAGAAGGTTCGGCCAGTAACAACTTGACACGAGTGAGAGAAGCATCGCTGATTTGTAGATTCATGTCGCCCTTCAACTCCAAGCTATTGAGTCCTCCTTCACGTGCGAGTTCAAGGTTCACAGTCTCCCGAACCACGGCATGAACACTACAGATGATGGAGATCAAGGGTCAAAACTCCACCATTGAACATGTAATTTGCCTGAATTCTCACCTCTCCGCAGTGACAGCAGGCAAGCTGCCTCTGGTCTCCTTCGGAACAGCGGCCGCAGCAGGTTCAGGCGTGCCAGAAGGTGAGGGAGGTATAGACATGTCCTCCGAGAATAGGGCTTCGCCGCCGAGTGCATCCAATAGCTCAGATTGCCTGCTCTTCTTACTTCCGAGCTTCATGCCACCGCTCTTGAATGCGGGAGGACGCAGCGAAGAGGGAGCCGGAGAGGCAGTCCGTGCGGGAGAAGGTGCATCGAAACGTTGTGGCACGGGTTGGTAACCTGAGATACCACCGCCAAGGTAACTACCGGGACCACCAGACGGACCTCCCGCAGCGGCACGTCTTTGCTGCTCACGCCGCTGCATCTCGAGTTGCTTGGCGCGACGCTTGAGCTCTTCTTTGGCCTCAGCTTCTTTGTTCTGTCAAGATATCAGAAAGGGGGGAAGATTGAACCAATCCCACCAGAACTCACCCGTGCAATAATTTCCTGGATCTTTTCCTCATGACTCTCCATCTCCAAGTTGTTCCGGACCTGCATGAGGTTAACTTGCTCCCTATATCCCAAGCTGACAATCTCATCGAAAGCCTCCAATAGCTCAAATGCGTTCTTCGAGATCTCCCTCTGGTCCGCACTCCTGCACATATCCGATACAACCCTCGCGAACAGATGAAGCGTCTCGATGTCTTGAAGGATGTTCGATGCCTTGTTTGTGATGAGAAGGATGTAGAGGTCTTCAAGCGGTTGGTAGACATAGCGCACGTCAGTACCTTCAACTGATGTATGCTGTGTGTTCGCAGGTATGACCTTGGTGAAGGACGCAAGCAGGGACTCGATACGGGCTCGCGACATGTCACGAAATTGGCGTGAGATAACCGCTGCAGTAGGATTGTCATTGCTTGTAGTCTAAAGAAGTGGATTGCAAACATACGTTTCCCAGCTTTGGTGCATATTGAGGCGGCAAGAACGACCTAGAGGACTTGAGCACCCAACTTCGAGTAATCTTACTTCATCTACCAAGACTGCTCACCATTGGAGGAGTATCGGGAAACCAGAGGCTCGAAGCAGCAAAAGTAGTTTTGGCTCGTATGAAAACGAGGAATGTCCTCTTTTGCCGTGAAGGAGTGGTAGGTTGGGCGTACTGAATTCTGCAGAGACTGTCGCATCAGCGCGACGTGTCGCCAATCTCCATCAAACCCTAACCCCAACAGCAACTGACGAATTCGGTAACTCAGAATGTGAAGATCATGTACTGTACTGAGCATATCACCCCGGCGGGTCACAGGTCACATCGACCTCTGCCGCCGCCGGATACCCGAAATGTCACAGGTCACTGGAGGTTTCGCCGCCTGCGACACATCAGATCCGGATCGGGAATACCCAAATTTTCCGGCCTGCGGCGCGAATGAGTACGTAGAAACAGCTCTGGGTGCTCACCTAGCTCTTGTGTAGGTGACTAGACACAAAAATTAACAATGGTGGGTGACCATCGCTGCTGCCGCCACACCATTGTCGCCGCCGCCTTGGACTGTCACACCGGCGCCTTGGATCCTGCCGCCTCGCCGCCTCGTCATGGTTTGTCACAGGTCACACCCTCCGCCGCGGTGATATGCTCACTACAGTATTGATATTGTCATGCCTCTCGGTTTACCGTGGTTTTGGTCCACGGCGCAGTGGGGGAAATGAATAAGATAGGCAGACGAAAGTATGAACCTGCCACTGGCATGCCCTTTGAACGCATGTCCTTTCGAGCACCCCGTTTCTTGGGAATATTCATTGTTAGTTGCTAACAACCAGTGCGCCATTCCATTCACCATAGCCATGCCACGGATGCAACAGGCGGATTCCTTACCGCCTGCTTTCAGGTAACCTGTATTCGAACACTGGGCCAAATCTTCGCACCGGAAGAGACGAGAATCCGAAGACAGGAAGAATGGGGATACCTCGCTATGTTACAAGAAACGCTAATGTTAACTTGACATGTTTTCATTCTCAACATAGTGCTACTACTGACCTTAAAAGGATGATCTTCAGGGACAGCTGGTCGCGCAGAATCTGTCCTTCTGTATTCCTGGATATAAGGTTGCGCTCTATGCTCTTTGTCAACGGCCAGCGGGGGCGAAAATCTCCAAGGAAATCCGGGTCTTATTCACAGCCGTGCCAATGCAATTGAAGACCGATGGATCCGTCTCTCCCGAAGAGTACTGATGTATATTAATGAGGGCCATCCGAGTCAACTCGCGCGTTGGTCGCGATCATGCCAATACTGCCGTGAGAGCTGCGAAATAAATTGGTCAGATGGACTTCCTCTGAAAGATGTCTCTCACCGTGAGTGTGAGCTTGCACGGCCCATACTAATACATTAGTGGCTAGTAGTAAGTTTCAACGATTAAGTTGAGCAGTCAAGTAAGCACCCTTGAGCGGTGTATTTCGGCGGGGAGTTCCTATCAACAAGGGCAATCGCGTCAGTAAATACTTGATTCACAAAAAGAGGCCCTCAATCCGCTCCGACCCAGTTGCACAGTAGTTGCACCCATCTATTTGGCCATACCCATCCCCGGGCCGCATTGAAGCGGCGCTGAGGACGCAAGATCAATTATTTGGCTGACGTAATTTTAGCAATAACTCCCAAAAGTAGGTTGCTCCAACCTGCCCTGCACTTGGACTTTGCCTCTCACCACCTTACGCAGAACTCGTTGCTGCCATGCGTCTGCACATTCTATCACTACTGGCACTTCCTTTGGCTGCGATGTCTATGCAGTATGAGCAGGAAATTCTTGCCGCGCCGATGGATCAGAACCATTATTCCCCGCTCACGACCACAATGCCATCCCTCGCAGACCTACTCACCATCGAGTCCTCGGCGTCCATCTTCTATTCCTACGCTCGAGAAGTGGAACTGAGTAAGGCATTCGTGGACCTGAACGGTCAGTATACGCTTTTGGTGCCCACCAATAAAGCAGTTATGGCCCTTGCGCGGAAACCGTACGTCTCCGAATTCAACTGGGTTTTGGTGCCCTTTCCCTGTCATTCTGCCCGCTGATCTTTGTGGCGTCGGATAGACACCAAGGGCCTGCTAAACCTGACACCGGCATTATAATTGCGCAGGAGGAATTCGATAGACAGTCGAAGGAATATGTCGAGCAATGGGTGTCCGCGCATATCATTCCGGTACGCCCATCGGATGAGCTTTCTTACAGATTTCCTTTAACGAAGTTTCCTTCTTCTTTCCGTCATCCATACAGTCGTCTGTGACACTGCCTTCTTCTGAGACCTATGATACCATGCTGGATGGTGTGTCAATTACTTTCAAAGACCTCGGTGGCAAGGAGGAACCTGCTTGGAGGCGTGTTGTGATCAACGACACCGTGCACATCATCACAGCGAAGGAGGTATGAGTCAATCTGATCTCTATCTCAAAGGTATCTCACTACTAACGAACACAACCGCCCAGGCGAGTAACGGCGTGCTATACATGATAGACGGAACGGTCAAGATTGATTGAGCTCCTCGTATTTCACCCCTTCATTTCACGCATTCCGTATGGAACGGACTCCTGTACTTCGGAGTCGTATCCGATGTACAATTGTACAATATAACCTCCTGGTCTACCCCTTGACATTCAATTGCATCCTTGCACGCTCTTCCGGTGCAAAAAGTTCTGGACGGCCGCCATTGGAGTCCAACTTCAGCAATCGTATGTTGAGGCGTAATCGAATCATCCATCAGACCCTGGACATGTACGAGTGAATGACATTCTGCCATTGCATCGTCACCGATCCAACCGTGAGTAGTAGCACCCGTTCTCCTTATGCTGCATGGTGACCGCTAGTTGTCTCTTCATGCGCTTCAAATCAGCGTCATTGTTTCAAGTTGACGATTCGTTGGGCATCTCTTTCCATGAACGCACGAAAAGAGCCACCCATATTTCGAACACTCTTATCGGATACTAGTATTCCAACCGTCACAATGGTGCACGATGGCGAAGCGTGTAACCGTCGTGTAGAAAGTTGACGAGTGTCGGACTGTTTAGTAAGTCGTTCAGCGGTTCCGCATTGTATCAAACTCAGAGGCTGACGTCAACAACTACCGTTTCGGATTCAGAAGCTTTCGGAAGCCGCTGCGAACCCGCCCTATCGCGTTTGTAGGTCCCCTTCGCCCGGTATCTGCGTCACTTCCGTCCGTAGGGTGTGAACATTACTGCTACTCCCTCGTCGTGATCAAATACTACCTGACATGCGCGAGCTTCTTTTGCTTCTTGGATGTGCTCTTTCGTCGCACGGTTGGGATCAGCAGTGACGATTGTTTCATTAGGATGCACCACTAGCTCTTACCCGCAGTCAAGGTATGTTCTGTACCCCATAGCATCAAATTTCATAACAATGTGAGAGTCAATAATTGCTTTACACGCTCATGATTCTCTCAGAACCGCACCGGTGATCAAGGACCATCCTCTGCCAAGACGTCAGTTCCCAATGCCCAGCACAAGACAGCATTCCTATGATGAAACCCATGATGCTACCTCAGGTGCACGTTTTCTTCTCTGCCTTTGATTTTTGAACACTGAGTTCGGATTGTATTGAGGGTGCGCCGATGTTTGGCATTCACGGCTTCATCGGCTGGCAACAAATAACACCTCGCATTGATATGTGGCGTCATGCCCGGTACGGACTAGTGCTCGCGCCGTACCAAGTTTGGATTTGCTCCCGCGAAGTCGCTCGCATTAATATTTGTGGCGATCCTAGATGACGCTGGGCTTCCTCGGAATCCAAATAAAATTAATTGGTCCAAATTCCAATGCCGACCGTGCCTGCAGTACAAGGCGGACTTGCCAGTCCGAACCTATCTCCGGTCCCCTCTGTGCAGCCTGAGTGTTGGTCACGCATCGCCGACCTCTCGGACACCCCTGCCGTGGTAAAGACCAAGTGCGGTTGGCAGAGGGGTCATCGGTGCTGCGCCTCCGGGATCTGTCAGCCCAATCTGACAAAACGATTTTCTCAATGGGACCTGCGAAGATACACAATGGGTTTAGCTTGGCCTTACCTTCCCTCAGCATTCTTCCCCTGGATACCCTTGGCTTTCCGACTCTAATTCAACCTCTTCATCTCTTTTCCAGTTGTTCAACGTCAGTACGGTGCTAGAGAGATCGAAGGTCGTCACGATCAAGGGCGCCGTACGATCATCCTCACTATTTGCGCCACCAAGTCGCACAACGAGGCTCCAAAAACGATGACTTGGGGATAGAAATTGCAATGAACAAGGTTAGTCGTATCAAGGTAAAAATGGATATTTGAATATCGTAGAGCCTATCTTTATCTGAATACCGCACGTCCACAGAATGCACGACGGCACCCTCGAAGATTCCTATGTTCACCCGCCATTTGGAGCTTATTACATGCACGAATATACTGCGCATATGGAAGAACCAGCGATCATAATATGGTGTGGCATAAGGTATGTCCGCCCGCGTTGCGTTCCCCTCTGTTTGATTCGGATGATGTTGATGTTAGAGATGCAACGTTCGTTGCTAGGTGAAGATGTGACAACCAAGTCTCTACGTCGGAGAGTGCCTTATCTCTCCGAGACAAATTCCGATGGCGAACAACAAATGGGTGGGGTTGCCACTTTTCAAAGTTTCTCCACTTTCTCGTGGGTCCGACTTGACAGTTTCCTAGACACCGTCCCAGACTAATTACTTCTCCGATTTATGGAATTGTTTTTAGACTATGGATGCCGGAGGAATCTCCGCCCACGGCGTAGAATTGTGCCGTGTAATCGATCGTGGTCAAGAAGCTGTTCGAACTTGGTTGTGTGTATCTCTACTGTATGGTAGATTGCCTGCCCTCAAGGCATATTGGGAGGATGCGCGCAAGGACATTCGCCCCTGCCATGCGTGAGCCCACATTGACGTCGTTTCTCGTAGAAAATGCGGGGAAAATGACGACAATGGCGCACCTTCAGGCTTGAACATCCATACGGACACTCGTCGGACGCATCATGCAATCATAAGTGAAGTTCAAGACGCATACATATGGTGCCCACATCCCACCTCCCACGCGAAGTCTCCGAACGTTCCTTGCAGTACGTACCAAGTAGGCTGTGTATCGACATATCAACATGTGGTGAAGGGTCAGAATGTGCTGGAAACGCGGGCATTGAGATGATCGTCCACCTCGGGCAATTGGGATTCAGATTCTGCTTCACGCAGGTACGACCGGAAGGGCGATGCAGAATCTGTATCTTCTCTCCCTCCGTTCTACCTCCTCTCATGATCAGTAATCGTTGGTCAGGACTTCCTGTAAGCATTACCTTCACATTCCCATCCAGTCAATCGGTTCACGCCAAACTGATCTGCGTTTTGTGGCGTCAAGTTCTGCGCCAGTGCGACATGTTGAAAGGTCGTTCTTTACTTCCCGGACTATCTGTTCGAAAGAAAGTAGCCATTGAGTGACGCGATGGAACATGGATGAGCAGCAGTTATCCCTCTCTTGGACAATCGGTGATCTCCGCTGGATGATCATCCTGGGGAGAAGGAGAGCGAACTTCGGTGCGTACGCAGCCTTTGTTCCAATGACAATGCGCTCATTACACCCGGTGGCATGAACTTCCTCCTTTTCTTTCTCCAGGGAAGAAGAAGGTAAGAGCGTGTGCGAGAAGTGGAGCGTATCCCCACGGCTTCGGGTGGGTACGTGATATCTTCCTAACTGCAGGGACGCACATCCCCGCAGGGACAGAAGGGACATACAGGCAAAAGTCTTCCGACCTCCCGAGGAGATCACATCACAAGAGCTCTTCAGGACGGCTTTCCTAAAATTCAGGATGCTCGGCGGCGGTGGAAAAAAGGACCAGCCTGTCTGTACACGATCGGTGTTCTTTTCCGCCTGCAGACTCCGTGTGTTTCTGGAGTGCGACGGTGACCGTTCGCGGACGAGTTCGCCGTCGATAAAGGACCGTTCTCCACTGGCATACCGGACGGTGGAGGTACACGGACGGCATACGTGTTAATCGACGTCAAGGGGCGGAAAGAACCTGCTTGTCAAAACTGCCGTCTGGCGGCATCGTGACCTCATCTCTCTTGGAGAAAGGTCAGTTGTGAGGTTAGCGTTGAGACTTTCTGGGGAAATGAACACACACTCATACCATCTGATCACCGGGGCCGCCGGATGCAGGCGTACGGTGAATGTGGGAGCATCCTCGTTGCAAAGATCACATCTTCTGTGTGGATGGAACATATGAATCTCCAGCCGACGTTTTCCATCGATCCGAACTGATAATCGATCCGGTGTGCAGTGGCCTTGCGGATGAGACATTCAGGACGGTTGAACAGGGGTGCAACGTGACGTGGGGGAAAGTGAGTTTGTAGACATTCTCCCTCTCCGCATGCGAAAAGTCGAATGAGGACATAGAGTTTTGTTGAAAACGCCCTGGTCATCTGACGAGAGGATGATGGAATGATCTCGGAGCGCTGTGATTTGATGGAGGAGCAGCGGGTGGACGAAGGACGAACGTCTGTCGGTTTCGTTCGTTCCAAGGTGCGCCATTGTGTTCCGGATCCGGTTCCGAATGGACGAGCACACACCAACGGACGAACACGAGGCAGTTTTAGCACAGTACGCGGCGCATTTGCACAGCACACGGACAGGGCGGCCCATGCCATGTGTTGACGGAACTTGCAAGATCATCATCACCCAAGCTTTGCGGAGCAGAGCTGTCATGGCGACGCGAGGATAGGAATTTAGACATATTCAACCGCAACAATAGGTGGGAGTGGCGTGTCAGTAATTTCTCGTGCGAGCTGGTGAGGAACTCGTACGTACTATGAATGATAATCTTGTCATTGTGTACGATGAGCGCAGCTTTGCGAGGACCCGTGAGCGGAATTCGTGCCGTCGCTGAGGAGGTTGGTAGGATTGGCGAAGATCATTGAGCCTGATTTGGAAATAAAGTTCCACCAGACAGTGCGTCATGGGCTTTACAAGGGCAAATTGTTGAAATTGGCGCATTCGAGTGTTGTTCCTGATGGAAGATAAGCTTGCACTTGTTCGTAACTCAGGCACTTGCTCTTTCTCCACAAAAATAATTTGTTGGTTGCGATTCCGGCTCGCACACGCGGATCGCATCTCCGAATGTTCGAAATGCAAGGTATCAGTGTTCCGAAACGTGCACAATACAAGCAAGTGTGGGGTATGTACAACAAACGATGTGGGCGAAAGCGAAACAACAACAACGACGGCTGCATCTCCGGACAGCTAGCCTCCCTCGACGTCAACTGTGCTAAGCCCTTCCAAAGGGTTCGCCTCTCCTGCTCAGCGTCCTCCCCTCTCCATTAACAAGAGCCTTCTCTTGGTACAACTCCCCGTGGGGAGTGAATAAAGCGATGTGCAATATTAGTGGCAAATGTGGCCGTGATTGCGGTAGGTGGTGGTGATACAAGTGATGTTGCAAGATGCGAGACGAGTGCGATGCGACAACGACGAAGGGGTGGTCGACTGAGTCGACCGGGATAAATCTAAGAAAGATAGAGCGGTAAGCGACACGCTGAAAGCGAGAGGGCAAAGGAGAGAAGACGTACATGATGAACAAGATGCTAGAAATACACAAGTAGTGGATGATTACTTGAAGGGGCAGGTTGGTGCGTGAGCACCCCTCCAACCGCAGTGGCAACACTGGGGAGCACCGTGGTTGACGCAAGAGCTGTCAGCGGAGGTGGTATGCGAGGAGACGGGTGCGTTGACTGCTCCACGTGATGGTGTGTGGCTCGATGATTGGGAGCAGGTGGAGGAGTGTGCGGAGACGAGTTGTGGTTGGGAAGCGTGCATGGTGGTGGCGGTGGTGTGTGGTTGGTAGGTGTTGTTATGTTGTACCTAGAAGATACTCTGAATGCGGGGAGTGGATGGAGGACATGGCAGAGGAGGCAGCAGCTTTTATGGAGGTGTCGGCCAAGTGATTTTGCCGAATTGGGAGGAGGTCAAGTAGATGCGCAGGTCCGGCTGATAGGAGAACCTTCCGAAACGGGAAGATGTCCTCTCCCTTTAGACGCCCGCTAGCCCCCCAGATTCCGATCCAACTAAACTCGCTTTGGGCGATGACTCAGCAAATATCTCAGAGAAAAAAAAACAATCATTCGCGGGTTTCAAACACCGCCCACAAGATCGTCCAACGCAATCCGGTCCTTACACGTGCATCCCTTCCGGTCTCCTCGTATATCCGTTTTATTTCCCATCCCTGCACATCCAAATCCTATGTCATTCAGTATCATCCATCCCCCCAATTGTTCGCATAGAACACTCCACTCAACTGTACAATCCGCACTACTCTCCCGCCGCAGCGAAACAACCGGAATGACTTTTAGTTCCTGCTTGGTGTGAACGTCGGCTCTCACTTTCCATGTCTCCTGCTGAGAAGTCCTCTCCATCCGAACTTTCCTCAGAATGGGAGGCCCTTCCTTCTCATGGTTAGCCTGGATCGCGCTGGTAGCGGAAATTATCCCAGAAAGTCCGCTCGTCAGAGGAATGGGCCTGTGACGCGTTCCTCGCGCACTGTCGGACGGTACGATTCGTTGACACCGATCGTCTATCCACATCTTGTTCCTCTTGACAACGACAGCTGGCGATTTCGATTCCAGCCACTCACATCCCAGCCAATGAATGTATCAGGACCCTGGCACCAGTCGACGAAGATTTCTCCGGGGACACGTCGCTGCCCCGGACGCGTTCGATCTGACAGATATCATCCATCCACACTCCATCGACATCGTTCGAACGCATACCTTTCTTGTCCTGGCCTGGTCACAAAGAAGGTACACTAACCAGCCCCACCTCCTCACGATGCGCCCGGCTCGACGTGGCTGCCATCATCCCAGATTAGTACGCCATACACAACCTTCGCTGCTCACCTTCCCGGCGTACTCATCACATATCAGCCTTCAACACAGAACAACGAACTGAATAGGACCATTCAGTTTCGGCCGGATTTTCCGTATCAATCTGAGTTCAAAAAGTCGTCCAGCGTGTGGACGACATGAGGCGGGCGTGAGGCGAGTCACAGGTTTCACTCAACACAGCAACACACCTTTGAACAACCAGTAGCTCAATGAACACCTTCCTGAATCACTCCCAAATCACGGGAAGAACAGCTTCCGCAGAAGACGGGAATCGAATTCTGTACCCGCCTCGGGTTTGTGGGTTTGTGATGAGTTGGACGTTTAGGCCATGGAAGGGACGCCAACAGGGTCATCTGTACGCAATGTGTTGCTCACTACCTTCAGCACTCGTCCCCCTTCCAGATCACACGAGCAGTAGAGTGCTTTCGTTGCCACAGAGATTTTCGATGGACTGCCTCCACCTTGAGTTGCCAGCGGACGAGTGAATAGGGCGTCCTTACCCAGCCTCTTCCTTCGGGTCAGACACCCCATGTATAGCTATACATTGTGTGTTCAATATCAGACAAGAACTGCGGGGGCAACGTATCCCTTCTTCCCTTGCAATATCGCCAGATAACTAAGCAATACGTGTCGTCAACATCCAAGAGAACAATGGTCGCGAACAAGTATTATGTGGGTAGGGTACTTTATCGCGATCAGACCGTTCATTCATCGCACTTATGGGTCATAGAGCGGGTGCCGTGATGCCCACACAGTCGTATGTCAGGGCGGCTCGATTTCAGATGGGAATGAATAACCAGAAAGAAGATGCATTTGCTCGATCTCTATAACGTACACATGAATGAATCACATCATCGTGCCGCTGACATGCCATAAGTCCATGCCAAATCCGAAACCTCACACAGGGCCCCCAATCCTCCTCCCTGCTCACGTCTCTCGATCATGAAGTGTCACTTGGATACAGACGACCCAGCCTTCAGCGTATCCTCCTCTACCCTCCGAGCCTTCTTCGGTGCTTGCTGGTACCATTCTGGGACCTCATGCGCCTTCGGGATGGCACGTTTCCGGAGCTCTTTGATCTCTCTTTCCTCTTCCAACTCCCTCACACGACGTTTCTCTTCCGCGAGTCGCTCGGCCTCCCTCTGCCTCGCCTTCAACCCTTCTTCAAATTGCCCGCGCTCGTGTGCGCGGACGTCCGTGTGCAGCTCCAATGGCATCGGCATGACCGGTACGATTTGTTCTCTCCTCGCCGCTAACGCCTCTTCCTGCACCGAATGCATCTTCTTGTAGTCCGGGATCGGGAGAAGACCGTGGGCTTTCAGGGATCGCTTGAACTCGTCCAATCCCTTCGTCGAGCGCGTCAGGTTCTCGGCTTTAACACCTCCTTCAATCCGTCGGTCTACGCTAAACGTAAACTCGAAGGGGGGCTTCTCCGTCTTCGGTGGTGGATGGGTCTAGACACGAAGAATGTCAGTTACCGAGAAAGTGTAGGCTATAGGAGTGAAAGAGAAGCGAGGCAATTTCATGCAGATGAATCAGGTTATGAAGGTTGCAAGAGCCCGTGAAATACAAAGATGTGCGTGTGGACACTCGTTGTGTTGAAATCGAAGAGATATGAAATCTATATCACGTACCGGTTTGTCAACCAGAGGCTTGCGTGCAGGTCTCGTGAGAGGTGCAGCCGCAACATTTGTGGACGTGTGCGACCTGAGACGCCGAGTCTCTTTCTCTTTCTCAGCAGGAAGTACGTCCCCTGATCTGCCTGCCACGGCTGAGGTCGAAGAAGCCGCAGAGCTAGGACGATCATGATTGTGGATCGTATCACTGCTGGGACTTGCACCCGAATCCGGACCTGTCAGCTGCCTCTGGCGTGCCTTCACCTCCTTGTCCTCCGTTACCTTTGCGGGACGAACGCGAGAACGGGTGGAGGTTGAGGCCGTGGTGGAGCATACTAGTTTCGTACCCCCTCGTGTTGCGCTGTTTGAAGATACAGACCGGGAGGCCGTCATGACGCTGGGTGCGTTAGCTCGTTGTGTTGCGTTGGGGCGGTGTAAATTGGCAGGTCTTGATTGCGCAACGCCTTGTCGAGGCGCCGCTACGAAAGGTTCTGCTGTTATGTTATTCTTGCCCTTCTTGCGCGGTTGCTCTTCTGCTGGACCGGGCGAAGAGCGCCGCTTCAGGGAGGCCCGCATTGGTGAGGAAGGTACAGCCGAGGAAGCCGGATCACGTATGTTTTCCTCTGCAGGGCTGGGAGAGATCTCACATAACGATATGGCTTGACGTGAAGACAGATCCCTGATGTTGGTGCAATCGGGCGCGTTTGCTTGCTGCGTGCCTTCTGGTGTGCGCGTCAGGAATTATCGTCCAAGGAAGTGAAAACTGAATACTTACCGTTGCTTTGATCTGAATCACGGTCTGTTTCCGCAGAAAAAACATGCATTTCATTGGTCTGGGCTGTGTCGGGTATGTCTTGATTCCGTGAATTGGCCGGTACAGGTACAGAGCTGGTAGGTTCTGTCACAGATTCTGCCTGACCTTGTCTTCTTAGACGATGATCTATTCTATACGAGGGAGAAATCAATGTAAATAAAACTCAGAGGTCGAGATGATAATGGCAGTAGGTACTCACGATGCATCATTCCTCTCGCTGAAAGACATTAGAGTAGCAGCAAGACCGCCCAGCGCCAATGAATTGTCGCGCTGCGCTGGATAGTCCACCAGCTTAGCCTGTGAAGTACTGGTAAGCCGTCTCTCAGTGGCGTTACGGACGGCCATTCGAGACCCATGAGCCGCTGGGTTTGATTGCGCCTTGCGTGCCGGTTGAGGCTGATCTCGAACTAGCCTCGAAGCCGGCAATTTTGGCTTGGAACGTTTGTTAATGCCACCGTCGATCACGATCTGAACATACAGTGAAAGTCAGCCCTGAGAAGACAGAAAAACATGAATAGTAAGCTGCATACGGGTTTGCTTGTCGCCTTGGTCTTTCCTTGCGTATCTGTGCGGAGCCCACCCGGTTGTGAATCCACATTCATATGTTCGGGAATTGCTTTCTCAGACCGATCCACCCCTCCAGTAATATTGAACCCCAATTCCGAAGGTTCAGACAAGCCAGAAGTCTGAATGAGAGTGAGCGGCGATGCGGCAGAAGCCAGCAATGTATTTGCGTCGGATCCATTCGTTTCGAGATTATCATGTGGCGTCGAAGAAGGAAGATAGTCGCGAGTTTCCGAAGGAACCATGCTGTCCGCCGGGAAGGCGATTGGATCACCAGAGACCGACGGAGGTAGAGAGGTCTGTCGCACCCGGATGGGACCAGGTGTTAGTTGACTCAAAGTTAAGGACTCCTGATCGGGTTCTGGCTCGTCTGAGAAGGTAAAGTCCGCTTGGCCAGGTTGGAAGAAACCGGAGACCTCCGTAGTCAATAAATTTACACGAGAAGAGGACGTGGAAGGAATAGAAAACGTATTATCTTGTGACTTCAGAGGGGAGAGCGCCTCATCCAGAGCAATACTCAGGTCGCGAGTTACCTGAGGCTTTAGCGGTGACGGTATGCGAGGTCGTGGCTTGAATGACGATGGAGTAGCAGCAAAGCGAAGGCGCGTAGAGCGGGGGGTAAGCTCCTCAAGAGTGAGCGGTGCTTGGTTTCGCGGCTGTATACGGTGGACGCCTGGCGTGTTCGCTTCATCCAGGCCATGGAGGAAGTCTGAATCATCAGCAAGAAGCAAATCGTTGCTTTCGCTGCTGGCTAATGGAATCTGAAACGACGTATTCGAGTAATCTCCGAACCCCGACGCGTCAGAAAGGTCAGGAAGGTGGCGAGAACTGATATCCATAGGGATGACAGACGCTATTTACACCAAAGCGGACGGTAATTCCGGGTCAGTCAGTGCTGTCATAAAGTTTAAGGGCAATAAAACACTCACAATGGCAAAGAAATACAAGATGAGACCTAATAATAATGTTTCACGTTCAGTAACAGATCGCAGTTGTGTGTGGCCAACGCGCTTGCCTTCAACGCGTCTCGTCCAACCCGCGAACCAACCGTGGGAATCGCAGCGCGTCGAGATTGCACGTGACAGCTTCCTCCTAAAAATAGCTGCGCAAGATCGTCTGAAATAAGCACATAACAACCTCGAATATTTTCTTTCTCTCACTTGTAACCATCCTGCACTTTCGATGACTACAACAACGCTCAACAAATCAGTCGTACAGACCCTCCCTCAGTTTGACCTTACACCCGTCGTTCCGCCGGGAAATTGAAGGCCACGTCCGCGACACCGCACCTGGTCCGCAAATTACTGTATTTCTTGGATGTGGGCCAGCACTCCCAGCACTTTGGACCATCCTCGTTGTCCAACGATCAATTCAGAGCTTAATTGTGTCTGGGGTGCAACGGCTATGAGCAGTTGCACTGGCTGTTACTACACTGACGATGGTTCAAGTTTCCAGACCGTAAATGTACTGTAAGCCGCAGCAACATTAGCTCTGCGGGAAGAAATGGGAAGCGTGCCCATAGCTCCCCATACAGACACCTCTCCTATTTTTGCACGCTAAATCTGTCAATGAGTATCTACTTCGCTGTCGTCGTGGAGTAGCCGTTACCCCTCATGATTCTACAGTGAGTCGTCAGATCCAGATCTTACCACCCACTTTACCCCGAGACTCAGCCTTGCATAATTACAGTAGCGTTTTATCAACACATGAAACCATCGAGATTCTGCGAAGGAGGCCGTAATCGTGCTGTGCTCCAGCTTGCCGAATGAGTATCACATTTCCCCACACCGTGACCGTGAATCGCGATCGGTAAATGACTACAGCCTGGACAAACTGGTCTGTAATCTTGGAACCTTGCTCAGTAAGTTGATGGCTCGCTGCCACGGCAATCCGTCCAGTGCTGAAGAGTCCAAGTCCGATGCAGCAATTCAAGTTGTGAGCTCCATCAGTGGGCTGAGATATCGACGTTGGTCAGTAAATCGAATCCAACCAACCACTGGCAACTCGGAAATTCCTGTTCCTTCGCCCAGAAACGCGCCTTTGTGGACCTCGACCTGCTCAGCAATAGTGCTCTAATCAATACCGCCACAATTACAGCCGGGGTATCATGTGGTACAGTCATCTCTCACCACATAAAGTGACATAGACACCATCTATGCGCCAGTATAAGTGGGGATAAGTACAGCGAGTTACAATAGTGCTGTTCTGTTCCCGAAGGACAACCATCTAATGGCCCGTTGTTCGACCGCATTGAGGCCTTGAGGGCCGTTCATTCGGAGGATGCATGCTCGAATCAAGCTTGAACCACATCTCCCGGGGATACCTATCATCCAAATGTCATCAAACATCCAAACGAGCGAGAGATTTGTGAGCCTTTGCGAACTCCTCGGACAATGACAGATCAGACCAGCCGACACGATCACGCAGCCACAGCATGCGTCGACCTGTAATTTGAGTACCTTGCGATCCTGATGCCATACAATTTCCGAGCCGCAGGCCCCCTGGCTACAGAATCTCCATGATCGGGATCCCCAAGTCCACTTTGGGTAAGTGTACGGTGTAGTGTTCAGCTCCGAGGGGCAGCGGCGTCCAAGAGAGTCTCACCGATGCACTCCACGGACAGGAGCGAGATGTGAAATGAGGAAAGAACGACCGAAAGGCCTGAATGAACGGATGAACGACCTGCACTGACGAGTCATGAAAGGACTGGCCGGTCTTTTCCGTATGGAAGATCACAGGTGTCATTGCCAGTCTGCTGCAGAGCCTCCACTCAAAACGACCATCTTCGCTGTCAGAATCTGATATTTTATCGAAAGATACCGGACAGACAGGCAAAATGGACCCGAGAGCAGACTCTCGCTGCCCAGCGAACAGGGATCGCCACATCCCAACCCAGGGAACATTCAGAGACGCAGGCCTCTCCTGTACTCGACGAATGCCACTAAGTTGTCCCGAACTTCTTCGCCCCTGCGCCTTAACTCGCGTTCGCGCTTTCGGTCGATCGCGCGTACGACTTTTCTGACGGCCTCCATGCTGGACGCCAGTGTGTTCACATAGCCTCCCTGTCGGAAATTGATATCGTACGGAAGGGTCTCATCGGAGTAGATGTCGATAATGGCGGAGAGAGCCTGAAGACATGGTTCTACGAGCGGTGGCGTAGGCCGACTCGAAGAGGGAAGGTGTGTCAGAAGGTAGTTGGAGATGACCTGATGAACCCGGTCGTTAGGTCGTAGAAGCGTGTGAGTTACGTGGAACGCACCCTATTTGCGTCTGTGGATTGTGGGTGCTGAGCAAGACATTCTAGGGTTCCAATACATTTTACTTTGACGGCTTGATCCACCGATGCGTCGCAGAATTCGATCAACAGTCGTATTTGGTTCTCGATGGGCACCTATGAAAATGATTGGCTGACTATTTTGAGACAACGACCTAACGAAACTTACCAGAACTCCTTTCCATACGATGCCGATACCCCATAGTACACCAACGGCCAAATTCCACATCTCCCGTCGTCGCTCCTGACCTGGCTGATTGAAATTGGTTCCGACAACCTCCAGAGCCCGCCAAATGGCGTTCCACACTTGCGTGGCGCTTTCAACTTCTGATCTTAGGCTCGCGCTTGGATCTTGGCCTTTTTTGGGGGTTGCGAGTGAAAAAAAGATGTTGTTCAGACACTCCAATGCACATATATGGATCGCACTTAAAACGGAGGTCGTCGGCGGATGAGGGGAGAGTCCACCGGCAGGAGGAGGGAACGATAACGGTGTTGGCTGAACGAGCGGCAGTAGGGGTGAAACCAATGCAGGGAGGAACGACGACGAGGGAGCGTCTGCATCATTGGTATCAGTGTTCTCATCCATGAGCATCTCTTCTTCATCTTCATCGTCCATGCCATTATCTGAATCACTGTGAGTCAAATCAAATAAGCCAGGCAACACTAGAAATTACCTTCATCCTCCTGAGGAGTCTCCGTATTCTCTTGCACAGGTTCTGGGTCTGGGAGCGTGGCACAAATACCAGTTAAGATCTCTAAGGACAACTGAAGGGTTCTCAATCTGAGCTCTATACGTTCCAACTCCAACTCCACTGGGGATTTGTGATCAGACTTCGGCGCATTCTTGATTGACAGTTTATCAATTTCAGGGATTGCATCCTGAAGAACGTAAGTCAGTAATGTGTAGTGAATGGCAACGATGGCAGCACTGACCTGTTGTCTTAGAAGGTCTTCGACTGTTGCGGATGTTTCTTGTAATGAGATGGATGTTAGTACGGGATGTAGTGTTGGAAGGGTGACATCTCGATCCAGTTCAATCGTGGCAGCAATTGACGGTGGAGGAATGGGAGAGATATTTTTCAAAATTCCTGCACAGAGGGCGTGCGTCAGACTTTATAGGAGAAGAAACGTGTATCAGACGTACCACAGCAGAGTACGCGGAGCGATACCTGTCTTTCGACAGACGCCTCTTTTCCCTTTCCATTCACGCTGACGTCGGCACCTTCGGGCTGCACAATAGAAATCAGGCAGGCGGTATATGCTGCATCTGCACGAATCTCATTGATGGCAGGTGGGTTGTCATCACTTAATACATACAGGCATTGGGCTGTTGTGTAATAATGAGAGGCGTCGTGTTGAAGGTAGCTGGCAAACTTACCTGCCGAAGTGACCGTAGATAACGGAAGCTTCTCGCGCGCGGCGAGGAAAGACATCAAGAAGGGGACAAGTCCAATCTGGTTGATGGTGGTCAGGGCTTTGCTCGACGTTTCTCTAGGCATCCTTGGTATGAGGAACATTGCGATACATAGTGGCAGCACTCACGAGAGACACCAAAAGATAGTGATCACATTGTCCGCCAATTCGTATACCAGCTTCTGCACATTTTCTGCTGCATTTTTGGGATTTTCCAAGAACTGTGACAGAGTGGTGGAGAGCTATACGATGTCAGAGCAGTAAAGAGCTAGCTCGGTTTGGACGAACCTTCGGTACAAATGATTTCAGAGGCGATAGAATACCCTTGTTGTACATTTCTCCACAAATATCGTACCCCCCATCGATGCAGAGGTTCCTTTGGCCAAATATCAATGTTTCGAGAAGATACTGGTATAGTCAATGCGCGCACCGTAATGCACCCGCGGCTTCCACCACCACTTCCTCTTCACTGTCCGAAAGGCGCGTGATGAGTGCCCCGACGACGTTCTTGCCCTGCAACAACCTTCTGGTGGCGGGATCATTTTGAATAAGGTTGGATACAGCCACGCATGCCCATTTACGTTCAGCAGCATCTACATTTTCCATCTAGGTATAGATCAGTAAGCTAATCACGTCCCTCCAGTATGAATTCGGACCTTCTGTAGAATGGGAAGAATAGCATCCGATTTTGAGGATGATGCGGACGCGGACGCAAGGCCATGGGGTAGATGAGAATCCGGCACTCGCATTGGATTGTGCCTCCGCATCTGTCGTTTTTTCTGTGACTTGCCCATCGTTGAGGATCGGAAGGGAACAGAATGGAGTGGGGAAGTGCAGGAACCTGCAAGTCTCAAAATCTTTTGGATAGATCAGCCTTATCAGTTATGTTCGAATCAGGAGGTTATCTTGCGTTATCCTTCAAGAAATATCTGCGAGTGCGGCGCTTTCTCATTTACTCTTGGCCATTCAACAGCAGTCGACATTCACGTCGTGTTCTCTCTTGTCGGTCCAATCATACGAAAATTGATCGGAGTAACTTATTTCAAAGTTAAAGCAGCGCGTTCATCGCAATGTCGGATATGTATGTTTGCCAGACTCAAAGAGTTCGGTCCACGAATTAACAAGCTACCATAGGGACGACGACGACCTCTTTCTCTACGGCGAATCCGAGTCAAAGAGCTTGACACCTATAACGCCTCAAGACTCTCTACCTACATCTGGTGAGTCTATGGGTCGGTTCACCATGATGTCTTGTTTACGAACTTAAATTGAATAGAACCAAAACCGTGAGTTCCAGCACACCTCTCTATTATGCACATATCTTACAATGAAGCAGAATATCCGTCGAAGAGGTGCAAGCCGCTGCAAATGGCGTTGTGGCGCAATTGGAACAGAAGGTAGCAAGTGAACCAGCAGATGAGGGTGACGCGGACAGTCTAGCAGGTGACGGTGATGCACAGGCACCGAATGCAGATGCAGACATGGCGGACACAAATGGAGATGAGGCACAAAACGGCGAGGTTGAAGGAGGTGGTGAGGACGAAGGTAACGATGATAATGAGGATGAAGATAGTGAAGACGTGAGTTGTCATTTCTGTGTGTTCGTCCAGCTACTGACCTCTCGGCAGGATGTAGAATTCATAATGGAGCTCCCAACACGGTCTGTTGACTTTCGGTAAGCAGCGTCCTTCACTCTTCCAAGGGATGGTACTTAGTGGGCTCAATCCAGACGTCGCCCAACTCAAACCGCACCAGCCGCCAGCACGAGTACACCAACGCGACGTATGTGTTTTCTTCATATCGGCTTAACTGTCATATTAAGGCTTTACTGCAGCGCCACCTCAGCCTGCACTAAGCCTGACAACTGAATATACTCCTCATGAACGTGGCACGATCTCCAAACACCCACCTCCACCGTCTTCCTTGGGTGCTGGGTCATCGATCACACCAGTTCCTTCCGCAAGGACGGACACACCAGAAGTGAAAGCGGGAACATCCTCAGATTCAGGACCGGACCCGTCAACCCTTCCCCCAGCAACAGCGCCCCCTTCGCATCCGAGCATCAATCCAGCCCTTCCTGGGACACTGGATGGCCGGTCGATCTTCGAATTCGACATGGATGCTCTGGCCGACAAACCGTGGCGAAGGCCAGGATCCGATATAAGCGACTGGTTCAATTATGGTTTCGATGAAATTTCATGGGAAGCATACTGTTACAGACGGAGGGAAACGGGAGAACTAGCGTCCATGTTGAAAGGACATGTATTGGTATGTCAACTGCCGATTCCTCCGTGGATGGCAGCTCTCATCGTTTTGTACTCTAAATGCTACCCAATATATTTACTTATACCCATGAACTCCATATAGAACTTCGCGGGCATGTCCGAAGAACAGCTTGCGCCTTTGCCGCCAGAGATCAGAACCATGGTTATGACTGGCGCGACCGCGATGCTGGCCCAAGGCAATAACCCTCAAGGAGGAGGAGGGATGATCCCACCTGGTGCGGGCATGAACATGAACGGGAACATGATGAACCCGATGATGAACATGAACCCTATGATGAATCCTATGATGCAAGACATGGGTGTCGTAGGAATGAATGGCGAGATGGGAATGGGTCCCGGTATACAAATGGGTGGCCCTGGGCAGGGTATGCCAGGTGGTGTTATGCCAGATGGTGCTATGGTCGGAGGACTTGGCGGCGGTGTCGGACTAGGAGGGCAGGGTGGGCAAGGGACACCCGACCAGATGGGGATGGTTGGGGATGGGTTCAATGGAGGCGGGCAACAGATGATGGCCATGGGTGGAGAGTTTGGTATGCAGGTACGTTCTACAATGTCTTGGTAAGCGGGCCAACGCTTATCCTACCCGTGTAGGACCAGAACATGGGACAGCAAATGGGACAACAGATGGGACAACAGATGGGACAACAGATGGGACAGCAAATGGGACAGCAAATGGGACAGCAAATGGGTCCGCAGATGGGTCCGCAGATGGGTCAGCCAATGTTCCAAGGAATGGAGGGCGGCGGTGCCCCCGGCCCTGTCGTGCAACAACCCCGGCCACCGTCCGTGCCCCAGGGACAGTTCAGAGGCAGAGGTATGCCACCGCAGATGGCAAGAGGACGCGGCGTTCCGTTTGCTGGTCGGGGTAGAGGTATGTACCATCACTTTACCATGTATGGCTCGTAATACTGAGTTCATATCCTCATTATTCCCGGTTTCTTTTTCGCGCGCAATTAGGTGGCCAACCTCTTCCCACACGGCCAGCCTCGCCATTACCCCCCAATGTGCCTACCGGGCCCCGCAATAAGAATAAGTACAAGGACATCGACGGTAGTGCGCCCGCAGTTGACGGTTTGGATTATGGTGGCAGTGGGGGTGGAAAAGATGGGCGGGGTTCTCCAGACTATGAGGATCGCAGCCGGTAAGTGGGTGACTTCCGTGTGAGAGCGTGTAATTGAATAATGTTGTTTCAGGAAACGAAGGGGATCACCAGGAGCAGAGGACCCCCGAAGCTCAAAACGACGTTAGGCAGGATTTGTCAGATATGCTCACATACCTGCTGTACATGCTTGCTACTGTTTATGTTTCAGTAATCGCACTCCAGTCATCTTGTTTCACCCGTGCCATCCAATACCGCACTCATTGAATATAACGCAAAGCAGCGGATTAGATATGTGCAATATGCAATATATCGGAGACAGCATAAGGTACTATGAAGAGCCTGCGGACGCGTCCTGTCCTGCATCCTCCTTCTCCTCTAAACTCTTCTTCAAACCCTCCAGCGTCCTCGCCAACGTTCCACCACCCGCCTGACTGAGCACACCCGCCAACTGTGTCGCCGGTGCACTGATCAACCCAACCAGCTGTGCCCTCAACGTGTCCAACGTCGGTAATTCCGATATACTCTTCACTCCATCCGCCATAAAAATCCTCCCTTCTATGAGTGCGCCAACAACCTTCAAGTCGGGAACTGGTACGGGACGCTGACGTTTCAGTTTCCGTCCGGGGATGAAGTTCTTTTCCGCATCCTGCTGTTCCTTCTTAATCTCCTCGGGCGTTTTGGCTTTTCGTGGTGGAACCAGACGCGACATGATACGGAGCACGGCTTTCAGTTGTGGCGGGTTGAGATTGGGAAGGGTGAGGATGGCGAAACCACCGGAAACCATCTTCGAGATGGCTTCGGCAATATGCGCGTCCACGGGTTTATGATCTCGAAGGACGACACCAAATAGAGTGCCGTTCATGACTTTGAGAGTCGGTAGCTCGGGTGTGACAGTGGGGAGAGGTGTCGGGGATGAGAGGGACGGTGGAGGGGTGGCGTGTTTGAGTGCGGCTGCAGCAATCTCGCGTCTCAATTGGATGAGACGTGGAACGGCGAAGTCTACGTGCTCGAGGAATATGATGGGGGTAGACTGGCTGTCCTCAAGTAACCGTGCATACTGGTTGTAGAGATATGTTTTGCGCTCGTTGTAGCTCCTCGGGTACTTTTTCTTGGGATAGACTATGGGTGGTTGGATGGATACCACATATGACCGTGACAATGATGGTGTTGCTGGTGGACGAACGAGGCGTAGTGGTCTTGCCAGCATTGTGGTCATGCTTGAAGGTTTCAAAGTCTGACACTGAAGTCTGACAGACCCAAAGCGGACGGTATTTTCCTTTTCAGGGTTATCGCCGACGAAACCAAAAATAAATGATCGCACGCCATTCTCCTCTCTTTCTGAAGCCTCGTCTACTATTCCACCATGAACTACAGCAGTCTTTCTCGCCCATACTACGCCAAACCCATCTCCAGTCTCTGCTCGATAAACACGTGTTGACACGTTGCATTCATGGCGCTCTGAACCAAAGGACGTGTTTTGTTGCCGAGAGTTGATGAAATTGGTCCCTTCTGCATCTTACTCTCAACGTCCATGAGCCTGCACGTCATGGATAGGAACTTCTTACTAGGGGGGCTGTCTCTAGCCTTAGCATGGGACTGGACTCAGACCCTGACATTGATATTCGGAGGATGTTGCAGGTGCGTACATCGGTTTCTTGGACGCGTTTAGTGGCTAACAAGTTCTGATTCTTAGCAATGCGTTGACATTAGAACAGTTGACTTTGACGAACCCTCATGCGGGGAGTCTCATTACATTCGCCCAGTTTCTGTTCATTACACTACATGGACTGCCCAAGTTCGTCAAGTTTACCCCATATCCCCGGCTCAAGCCACGACAGATATCCATCCTGCCATATCTGGCACAAGTAGTTCTGTTCTACTTGGTGTCTCTCCTCAATAATGCCGCCTTTGCATACAAGATACCTATGCCGGTTCATATAGTTTTCCGGAGTGGTGGACTGATTATCAACATGGTCATGGGGTGGTTGCTCCAGGGTAGACGGTATGTTTGAACGAAACTAGGGAAACTACATCTTTAAGTTTTAACGGTTGCTAACACGAAATTCTAGATATCCTGCGCGGCAGATTATATCTGTCCTCGTCATAACCTCAGGGGTCGCACTAACCACCCTTTCTGCTGTGACGCCACGGAGTGGTCAGATGAAAGCAAGTTCGACGGCATCCCCGACCGACATACGGCTCTATCTGACCGGAATATCTATTCTCTTTGTCGCCCTCGTATTCTCCTCTATACTCGGAATTGTACAGGATCTCACATACACGGCCCACCGTAAACGCGTCGCCGAGCAGCCACAGCAAGCGCAAATCAACCAAGGAGAACCATGGCAAGAATCCATGTTCTACCTGCATTTCCTTTCGATGCCTATGTTCCTGTTGATGCGTCAGGATCTGGCAAGCCAATTCGAGTCTCTTTGGTTGAGCCCCAGCATCCACCTCTCCCTTCCACCAACACTATCTTCCATACCCAAAATATCAACACTCTCTACACCCAATTCCCTGAACCTTCCGTCAGGAATGTTCATTCTCCTCCTCAACACCATTACCCAACTCGTCTGTGTTGCTGGGGTTCATCGATTGACCTCTCGCGTCTCGTCACTCACGGTCACGTTGGTGCTCGTCGTGCGCAAGGCCGTGTCCTTGCTGATCAGCGTGTTCCTCTTCAGCGACCGTTATGACCAGATGGACTTGAGGGCGAAAGCGATGATGCTGGGTGGGGCTGGAATGGTGTTTGTGGGCACGCTGGCGTACTCAGTCGTTGCGAAGAAGGGATCGGCCGAGAAGGCAAAGAAGGATTAGCCTCGTCCCCAAGATCCAGAACTGATTGGACGAAGCATGCATCAAATATTTATACCCTGTCTAGACAGGATTATGGGAGGTCATAAAAGCTGAGATGAACTCATTTATATTGAGGTGATTTTATATGGACGGTTCGAACATAGTACATAAGTAGATGGAATCCCATTCGAAGTAGTGGTTATTTGACCGAGCCCTGTTTTACAATTCAACACCTATTCCACAACCCATCATGCAATGTCCTCACGAGCAGGCGGATATGAATACACCCGACGTTCTATACGTCAGCCTTGTAGACTTACACATTACGCCATTGCCAAACCTCCTTCCCAGTTTGCTGTCTTCGGCGGTGGGGTTGTTGTTAAGAATATATAGCTTTAGTCCTCGTTGACGGGGACGACCCTATCGTGCTACAAGTGCATGATTCAGACGGGAAACCAGTCTCCGGAATTTAAGGTGAGTTCTGTCATACCTTGGCGCTATCAAACGGATCCAAGCCTGCTGCAACCCTAGTGCCGGCGACAAGGGAGCTCCAGTCAAGCGTATCGTAGGAATGTTCTCCACGAAGGCTCTGTGCTGCATGAATCGCCCGAGCGGTGATCAAGTGTTGGTGGGCCGTGTCCTGCACACATGTAACATCAACATAACAGCCATAATAAGGAGATATCAACGTCACTGACGAGCGATGGCATAGGAACGTTCGTCTCCGTTGACAGCCTGCGGATATGGGTAGCATCTTTGATACCACCATCAATGGCAAACCCGTTGGTTCCATCAAATGCGTCGTGCAAAATCTTCTCTCCATATCCGACAATACTACGGCAACAAATGAGCTTCACTGGAGACAAATTCGGGTGATTTTACTCACATTGGAGCAGGGAGAAGCTCCTTCACAAGGGTTTGTACCAGCGAAGCGTTGATACCTGTCCGCTCGCCAAGAGTGAACGCCTCCGCAAGGATCTCAATACTACCAAGAATCATGGAATTGCCAATCAGTTTAAATGTCGAGGCTACAACAGGCATAAGTAATGCGCCAAGGACAAAGGTGTGCCTCATGTGACGAACCTTTCTCCAGATTACCACCAAGATCAATGACGCTGCGACCCACACTTGGAATAAGAACGTGAGCGACTTCTTTCTTGGAGCGATAGTCTCCTGCCATCACGACCAAGAGCTTTCCGGCATCGGCGACGGGCGGTGCCCCGAACACAGGTGCCATTACGAGGCGACCGTGATGAGCAGAGATGAGGGTATCGAGTTCGCCTTCGGGTGATATAGAAGCATGAGCATCGTACCCGGCAAGTTAATGGGCTAGGTAACAGACCTGCCAATGTTGGGTAAATCGTGCTCGTTTCAACAAAGATCTTTGGCTTCAAAGATCCAGAGTCCTGCAAAGGCGTGTGAGCATTCAGCGGAAGACAGCTGCAAGGAGACTCACCTCCAACGCTTTGGCAAATTGAACGTAGACGTCTTTGACGACAGTATCGTTGGCTAGATTTGTGAAGATCATGTCGCATTCCCGAGCGATCTCTTCGATGCTCCCTGCAATCTTGACCTTGTTGTCTCCGAGTTCCTTCAGAAGTTTCTCGGACTTCTCCACTGAGCGGTTCCAAACCAGTAGCGGTGTAGCACTGTGAGGGTGCGCGATATGCCTGTTTGCTAAGTTTCTTGCCATGAAATAGCCCATGGCACCGAGACCGCAGAATCCAATCTGAAGGCCAACGTGAGGGGTCTGTGGGCGGGAGAAGGGATTGCCTTGCTGATGGAGGTGAGAGCTAGACGGCCTGGATGGGAAAGCTGCGTGTGGGTGATGTTCAGCCATGTCGAGTACGATGTTGTGGACGACGAGGAAGAGGGCGTGGTCGGTGTTGAGAACAACGAACAGCCGGATCTGACCGCGTCCAACAGTTGCCCAAAGAGGTACGTCATGGCCGATCATCTTGATCAGTCACGCGTCAGTCACGTGCACCCTCTCCCACGTGGAAAGCTACGCGAAGCAGTGTGTGTTCTCTGAGCAACTTCAGTCGAGCAACTCTTCAGGCCAGAAACGACGAGCCACATCGGTCTGGCAGTCGATTCCGCTGCTTACCTCCCTTCCACCTCATCCATGTCCAATGCACAGGCATACCCTCAGCAGCATCCTAACAAGGGCACTCTGATCCCTGGCCAAACCATCGCAGTCAACAAATACACTGTTCAGGTCGAGCGGTACCTGAGCCAAGGTTCGTCTTCCTTGCCGCCTCGCTCTCGCAGATCATCGCGATGCTCAACACTGTCATCTTTCTCAGGTGGATTCGCACATGTATATCTCGTGAGAACCGCTCAACCCGTCCATGGCACGACCCACCATGTCCTCAAGCGCATCGCTGTCCCAAATGAGTCCATGCTTACAGAGGTTAAAAAGGAGGTGGACATTATGGTGCGCAGCCGCAATCTATGCGTCTCTCTATTCCATTGATGTGTTTGCCAATCCAGCGTATACTGAAAGGGCATCCTAACATAGTTCATCTTATCGACGCCGCCTGGCACCGGATGGCCAACGGAGTCTACGAGGTCTTCATCCTCATGGAGTTCTGTCAGGGCGGAGGAATTATCGACATGATGAACCGTCGTCTTCGCGAGCGGTTGACGGAACCAGAGATTCTGACGATCTTCGTCGAAGTTTGTGAAGGTCTTGCCGCCATGCATTCACTCAAACCACCGCTCCTGCATCGGGATTTGAAAGTCGAGAATATCCTTCAGGCTTCATCGACATCCTACAAACTTTGTGACTTTGGAAGCGCTACTGCCGTACAAAGGATACCGAGCACTACCCAGGAGCTTCGAGCGCTTGAGGCCGATGTCAACCGACACACTACGTTGCAATACCGAGCACCGGAGATGGTCGACGTCCACATGCGTAGGCCCATTGATGAGAAAAGCGATGTATGGGCGCTGGGCGTCCTTCTGTACAAGCTATGCTACTATACCACGCCATTCGAAGAGCATGGTCCACTGGCAATACTCAACGTCCAGTACAAGATTCCACCCTACCCAGGATACTCCCAAAATATGAATGCTCTAATCGGTAAGCTTAAATCCTTCGTCTACTTGATGTTGAGTATTGAACCTTACGGATAGCTTCAATGCTCCGGGAACACGGTGCTCATCGTCCAACGGTGTTTGAGATTCTGAACCATGTCCATGCTCTTCGCGGGACGAAGTCACGGTTCACTTACTCCATCCCGCAAACTCAACCCTCAATCCCCCCGCGACCCACGCAGCAGCAGCCTCCATTACAAACGCTTTCACCAAACATCCTTTCCCTAGCACCTGCCAACCCACTTGATGACCTTGTCCAGTATAAGCGTCGTTCTCAGCTCTCGCCTTCTCCCGCCAGGAATGCTGGTACAGATGCTCGTGACAAAGTGCTAGAAGCAATTGCCCCGATGCGTCGAGGGCGTCCTACTTCCAATCCCGGAAACGTCATTACACCTCCTGCGAGTCCGAAGAAAGAGTCCACATCGAAACCTTTCATGGCGCCGGATCCAAAGTTCGGTGCAGAAGGCGACCGTGCGTGGAGCGGTATTCGGGGACATAAGTCCGGGATGGCCAGCTTTGGAGGAAGCTCATCACAACCTAAACCTAGTCAAGACGCTTGGGGCTTTAGCGGTCAGCAGAAGGAGAGCAAGCCTGACGGAAAGGTTAACGGATTCGACAGTGACTTCTCAGCATTTGGGAAGGGCTTCGGTGACTCCTTTGAACCTTCTCGATCACCGATGCCCACCTCCACGTCACAACCGATCCCCATCTCTCGCCCGGCGCCGTCGCCGTCGCCATCTTCTTCTCCTAGCAAACGACCAGCCTCGCGCACCCAAACCAAGGATGCATTTGCCGACCTAGGAATCCCGAACCAACCTCCACCGCAGACTTTGGGTGATGCTCGTCGCACGCGGACAGGTATGGCTACAATGGCGGCTACAACCAGTCCCGACCCGACCTCCCATCATAGTAGGGCACCGACCCAGTACCTGAATGCTCCTCCGTCGGGCAGTGGAACGACTGGTCTGGGTACGAGTAACACGTTTTACAGACCGCCCAGTGCGCACTCTCCTGCTCCATCTACGTCCTCCAAACAAGGAGATCCATGGCGTCCATCGTCTCATCACAAGGGACCCTCTTCCTCACGGCCGCAAGGCGAGCTCACAGCAGAAGAGAAATACCCTTCACTAGAAGACCTAGACCGTAAATTCGCTTCACCTTCGCCAGCACCATCCGCTCGTGGGTCTTTCATTGGACGGGTACCATCTCAGCCTCCTTCGACCGAGAGACTCAGCGAAAAGACCTCGGTTTCTGCTCGTCCACCGTCAAGGACTAGCGCACAGAGCGGGGTGCCTCATCGTCCGAGCGTGCTTGGGAGCACTGGCACAGGTGCGACGACGACACTGAGCGCCGGACCATCTGCAGGCGGGAATCGCTTCGACGGTGTTCGGTCCCAACATGTCACCGGCGCTGCCATGCGCGAGTCACGGATAACACCAGCTAGACAACAGACTACTGATTGGACTCGTGGGGATTACAACGACTACGTCTCACAGAAGGACAAGGAGAGCAAGGCTGCTCCAAAGTCTTCCTCAGCATCTAGCTCTAGGCCCCTTCCACGACGACATCGCAGCTCAATAAGCATTAAGTCACCGTCACAACCAACTCATCCCGAAAGTCTCCCATCTGGCCCTACATCCCAGCCTCAGTCAAGTTCCAGGTCCACGGATGCACCTCCCAAGCTTCCACCACGCCCATTAGCCATCCCTGCTTCAGGAGAAAAGCAGCGAGACTGGCTCACTGGAAACTCGGATGACGAATCACAAGAGCTCACAATACCTCCACAACCGCAAGGGGAGCCGATTCTGAGAGAGAGTCCGAGCAAGAGGGCGTCGTTCTTCGAGCGCAGTCCTGTGCTTAGTACACAGCAGTTGGAGCCGGAGAGCGGTGTGGTGGGTGGGGAATGGCCGTCTGTCGAAGAATGGGAGAATGGTGGGCATGAGCAAAAGACCCAGGAGCGACAGAAGGAAAGGGACAGGCAGAGGGAAAGAGAGAAGGAGAAAGAGCAAGAGAGGCGGAATGAGAGGGAGAGGGAGAAGGAGCTGCAGAGGGAGAAGGATAGAGAAGCGAGACATCGACAGCATGAGAAGGAGAAGGAGAGGCGGCGGCAGGAGCAAGAACAGACTCAGCAACGGCTGACCGAACGGGAGCGAGAGCAGTCGCAGAGGGAGAAGGAGAAGATACCTCCTCAAGGCAACCCTAGCAGGTTCATCACACGGACGGCGGTTGGAAGCAACAATACTGGTGCCAGTACGCGCGGCCTTCAGCTTCCCGCACTGGATACCAAGCGAAGTACCACGCCTTCTCCCACGGGCCTGACAGATAACTGGAGCCCAGTCGATCGACCGTTCAGGAAGGATTCAACCTCATCCAGCGAAGGAGGTCCCGAGGATGTGGCCGGGTTCAGACCGAAGGAAGGGCGCCGGGAGCCCGGCAAGCTGAAGGACCAGCTTGTCGAACGTGATTCCAATGATCCCTCCCGTCGGAGACGCACAAAGAGCAAAGGGAGGCAAAGCTCTGTGCATGACCTCGTCGACCTTTGGGGCGGTGGATTGGAGAAAGATGAGAAGGAGAAATCTACCACCGTTACGCCGAAGTCTCCGGAGAAGAGGCGGTCTGTGGTCGTCCCTGCAACGACTATCAAACCCCCTTCAAGTCAACAGACCCGCTCCGCGTCCCCCGCATCTATTGCGCCAGCGACGACCCAACCTCCTTCAACCAGCAGTCGATTCATCTCTGCACGCCCTCCCTCGCGCACACAGGGCCATCGCAAAGAGACGTCTACTAACTTGCCTCCCGGTGCTCGTGCTCTCCCTGCACCTATACCCGCCACCTCTACTATCGGAGTGGGAAGCCGAGCACGTCCGCAATCCATGATGGTGGGTGCAGTCTCCAAACCCACCTCAGCAGAGAGCGATGTTCATGCGTCAGCCACTGCTGCGGTCTTGCCGACGTCTGCTCAGTCTTCACTGTCGCCTCCTGCTGAGGATGCTCGCGCGAAACGGTCAGGACGACGATCATCCATCTCTGACATGGTACAACGGTATGAGGCGTACAACGGTGGCACGCGACCAGGATCCAGTGCTGCAGCGCCTGCGACTGTTCCCAAACCCGCAGGCCTGTCTGTGAAGGTCGCGTCAACAGGGAATGATGGCGCTGGGTTGTCTTCTCCTGCCACTACTGCTGCAATGCGATTCCCAAAGCTATCACCCACAACATCGCCTGTCATGGCGAAGAGCAGTTTGGCTGTCCCTGACGACACCAAAGAGCAGCATGCCTGGGGAGGACGGACATCGCCTATCACTGGTCTTCCAGGACGAGCATCTCCGTCGCCTTCGCTCGCCCGCTTCGACAAGTCAAGCACCCCCGCCCTGAACGGCCATGCGCCCCGCATCGAGCAACAGCAGTCCTACACCATTCAGTCACAACAGAGCAAGCCGTTCGCGTCTAATCCTTCCGCCCCTACCATTGAGCGTCCTATCCCTCGGAAAGCTGCTATGCCTTCAACTCAACAACAGGAGGACATTGCGAGGTCGCCGTCTCCTGAGAAGCCATTCCAGGGTGTGTCGAAGTTGATTGATAGATGGAACCGGGCTGTTGAGGAGACGGGGGATGTGCAGCCGAAGAAGGTCGGGGCGGTGGGGAGTTTGTCAGGGAGGAGATAGGGTTTCAAGGTGCTGTTGTGGTCGGAGGTAGGAGGGACGTTTGAGGGACTTTTTATAATGTTTGCATGAATGCTGGAAATTCGAAGCTTATGGCCTGTTAAACGATGTACTGTGATTTATTCCCCCGTCAGTTTCTGCACGTATATATAATATGCTTTTGCATACATGCACATTCCCGTAACTGTCATTCCTGCGCCAATCCGAGATTGACGTTGTGAAACGAACGATAATGTGATAAAAAAAACCGCGTCCAAGAGAATTATAATACAGGTACAGTGGTATATCATAAGATACGCACAGCGCACGGCAGGAAAGAGGGAAGAAACCAAGGAATAATACTCAGACCTAGATGGGCTTTCTGGACACAGCGGAGCCCAATAACAGTTCTCTCGCGAAATCCTTCCCCTTGCCCACTTCCCAAGCAGCGTCGTCATCAACAGGATACTGATTGGACTTCACCCGTTCTGTGTCCCCGCTTACTCCGAGCTGTTGAGCTGCAGCGTCTGCCCGGGCAAGGTTGGACTCTGCTGGATGGATGAAAATGTCTGCAGGTTTTGATTTAGACCTGGGTCGCGTTCGAGAGGAGGAAGGAGAGGTTGATGATGACGATGTGGTTGAAGGGAGCTGGTATTGTGATTGGGTGGATTGGTGGCGGAGGAGCGGGTGGGATTGTGACGATGTGGGTGTAGGTTCGTCGGGGTAAGGGTACTGCTCCTCGTTTGAAGGATTGCTTGAGGAAGGTTGGTAGTCATATGGCGGCGCAAATGAGGACGCAGAGTAATGTCGTAGGGGAACAGAGTGGTTGTATTGCTGTGGTGAATCGAGCAGAGGCTCTTTCACATTCTCTGAACTGCCGAATGAGAGTAACTTCAGTCCAAATAGCTGATATTCATATGCATGGTATACGCACTCTCTTTCCCTCAACCTGTGATCAACCTGGGGCTCCTCAAAACAATATATGACAAACTGTCCTATTGAGAGGGAGGTTGCCTGCGGACATGCAGTGAGCTCAATTCCGTCAAAGACGCGGAAAGACATCATACCGCGACGAGAATCAGTCTAAAGGTAGCGCATGGTCAGCGACATCCGAATCGTAGATTCGGGTGAGAACAAAAGTAGAACTCACCCAGCGCTGTTCGTCATTGCAACCAGCATGTACAACCTGTCTCACGTGGTCAGAAACTTGAATGGCGTACGTGACAGAAAACGTCAAAGGCTTCAGACTCACAATCTTGCCAAAGTAACGATCCAGTACAGACACGTCTTCCAGAGCGCGTTGAACAGGCGAGAGTGACGGATTGGGAGTATGGGGCACCAGTCTTTGGACACAGCAAAGGTTAATGCCCTGCAAAGCCCCTGTCAATATATGTTCGTGATATTGCAAAGAATCCTTGACTACCTTTCGAAGAGACATATTGATGTTGTCAGAAGGCTCGCTAGGATAAAATGCCAGGTGGAGTCGAGGATGAGGCCGGGGAACAGCACATGGTTTCCGAGGAGCTCGAAATGTAGGTGATCCCGCCATCCGTCCATTTTCATCCTGAAAGAGAGTGATGAATGGCCTAATGTACTTGCAGATGTGTTGAGGGCCCAGAAATGTATTGACAAGAAGGACAGGAGGTGAGTTGGACAAGAAGGAAGATGAGAGAACGAGTGAAGCAGCAACTTGAATGAAAACAGCAGGGTTGGACGAAGCGCCCATATCCTTGAAGTACCTTCCAAGTGATGCTCTCGTGCTCACGCAAAATATACAGTGATACACCGAACAAGACGCAACAGAGCTGTAGTGTATACGCATATTACGGTTACATCGTGAATGCAGTCCATGGCAACAACAAATAAACCCAAGTGGTACCCTAGATGTGCTTAAAATACAACTAAACCAGGCTATATAAAGTCCTAGCAGGCGCGATTAGTTCTTCAATTTAGACCAATTGGCGAGACATGCATATCTGACAAGACATCTCAACGTACTACCGATTTCCTTTGCCCTCTCGATACTCAGCAGCCTTCCTTTCCCTCCACTCGCATCCCTCTTGGTACTCACATGATCTACGCACCATCCATGAGGATAAGTACAAATGAGAAACTGAGGAAAACTTACAGGCATCGCCTTGTAAGATGGAGGTCAACGCCTTTTGGTGGGCGTCGTCCGTACCACCAGTCCAGCACGCTCCTCAGATAGCTATTCAGCGTCCTATCGTCCATCTGGAAGGTCTTCGTCCCAATGATAGTCGATTCGATGGGCTCATCGGAGACGTCATCGTCTTCTCGGGTTTCTGTCTCTTCATATGCGAGGGCAACAGTCTTCGGTGAGGGCGGATCCGAGACCACACCTCCGGAGGCGATGAGGCCTTTGATGTCAGGACGCCGGCGAACTTGCTTCAAGAGAGACTGCTCGATAGCCCACTGCAATTGTGCATCGACGCTTGAGTCTGCGAGCAACTCTGTGTCAGCAGACATTGTCGGAACGCCGGGGTGGGTGACTTCTGACAGCAAAGTCTTGAAACGGCTTTCCACCATCTCTCGGTTGCACGGAGCGACATGTTCTTCCTGGAGGCTCGCGATAACTGCCTGAACGATGTCTTCGGATTCTTGTGACAAAACCTCGTTGACTGGTGAGCACCCTCTCCTCCGCTTGCCTTTCTTCTTCGGTTTTGAAGGCTGGGTACGATACACTACCGTGAGAGTGTCATCGACGCCACTGAGATGAAGCATTTCCACCACGTTTCTCCATGCTGCTGTCAAGTCGTCTAAGCAATTCAAAGCGAACGAGCTCTCTTCGCCTCCGCCTGACAACAACACAAGTCCTGCTGCATCCTGGAAGGTTTTGGAGAAACGTCGACGGTGATCCAGACCCATCCGTGTCCAGAGCAGTTGGAAGTCCAAAGCATCTTCAGATTCTGATGGTGAAGTGAGGAGATTGCTTAGGAGCCTGTGATACAACATGAGCTGCATTCGTGCTGAGAACATGTCAACGGGTAATGGGAGACTGGCGTTCCGTCGTGTTTTGGTGTCGGAGAGATGCAGCTTGAAATGTGGCATGGGGGGTGGTGGTGGTTCAGCGGGTGAGGGTGTCAGAACGATGCCAGTCATATGTGGAGGGGATGAAACTTGGATGCACTTGTCTTCGCGAGGCGGACTGGAAGAGACAGTGGTTTGACTTTCGGTTCTCGAAGGGGTAGATGGGAAGAAGTTGGTCAGAGGAAGCTGAGCGGGGGATAGTGTCCGAGCTCTCTTGCTCTTATGCTTCGTCGGTGTACTTGGTGCACTAGATTTACTGGGGCTTCGCTTCCGACTTATTCTTGGAGTACCTTGCGGGGTAATGGGGATGGCCTTCCGTTCAACTTCGTCCTAGTAAGAAGGACATGCAGCAAGACATTGATGGAGTAGCAGGAATAAGCTTACAATGATGCCTATAACCACTTGCGAATTCAAAATGCCAAAAACATGCATCTCGCGCTAAGTGAGTGTTTTAGCGTGCGGTATTGGAAGTTTGGGGACGGGGATTTTACACAGCGCCCAGTATTTAGCAACGATTGCATGGAGACGATCATATTGACAAGACTATTTTGAGGCGAATTAGCATAGAGAGTGAAAGTCCTTGAGAGATGTTTGCTCACCGTAGAGCCCACCGTTCCTCCTCGGTTGTCGTCTCAACCTGGACAACCTCCGGATGAAGCTCGCGCTCAAGAACCTTGTGCACCGACTACGATCATATGAGCAACAGTGTGATAGCATAATATCGAGAACTTACCCGACCACGCTGGGCCACACGGTCGTTCACGACAGCAACTGTCTGATCCACGACAATAGTCTTGCCTGTTGCAGTCTTGAATTCGGCAGGCCGGTCTTCGAGCTTCTTGGTCCGTTTCTGACGCAGGCCATAGTCGAACTGCACTTCACACCTGAGAGATTTGTAAGTGCAGTCACATAAACGTATTGCAGGAAGCACGCACCATGATGGACTTGTCAAATCGGTCACAGAGAGCGCCCCTTTCCAAGAACGATAACGCTCATAAGGACTCGATTCCTTTGTCTTCCGTACAGGGGGAGCACTCTTCTCGAAACTCTTAGAACCGGATAGGGAGGCAACTGGGGGTCCCATAGACGATAGTGACTTGCTTGCCTCTTCCAACACAACAGACACAGCAGGGCCTCCATTACGCGAACGCTCCGCTGCACTGGTACTGCTCTCCTCGACAGCTGCCACGGCAGCATCAATGGACGCAAAGTCCTCAGCGGTGAAGTCTCTAAAGTCGTAGTCGGAGTAACTGTCGCTCTGGTGCCCATCTAGAATCTGTGTGCTCGGAGCTGTATAAAACACATCTGCATCCGAAGACTGCGAGTCTTGTGAGTCTTCCTGTTGTTGCACTTGCAACTCCTCTTCTGTTATTGATGTTTGGGTTTCTTGTGATGGATGGCCGGTTGTAGGGGGCGAAGGTGGCAAGGAGGTGATGTAGGGTAAATCCTCGATGTCGAGGCTGAGGTTGTATTTGTCGTACTCGTCGTCAGACATCAGTGGCGCGGTGGGGATCTAATTGTGCGTGCTCATCGAAGGCGCGTGAAGTAGGAGTCGGGAGTCGGGAGTCGGGAGTCGGGAGCAAACACCCAGAAACAAATCATTGTGACGCGACGCGTGCCGACCACGTGATTTATGTCTGAATTGGGCATCGTGACCTCAGCTAGGCCTTGGTGGAGCTCTCGACTACTCTTCCTCTCCCTCAATCGATTTGTAGACCTCTCTTCTTGAAGTTCTTCGCTATGACATTCGTTTCTTCGTGCGCTCAGATGTTAGTACTGCCAATGTTACCTCATCAGCTAACAACGTATCGCACGAGAATAAATCGCCAATCGTGACGTGATACCGCAGCCTCTACAACTGTCCCAACCCATATTCTTCACTGGTCGTATCTCGGTCGTATCTTTTCGACGCATCCTGCTTCTGTGGCCGACGGCTTGGCGGCCTTATCGCTCGATTTGGGGTCGCAGGTGCGACATTTGAGGGTCAACATGGGAAATGCGACGATGCTAGTGTGGGGTGAGCCTTTTCCATTTGTCGCATCTTCATCAAAAGTGAGTAGCCTCCTTTCATCCGTGACAGTGCTGAGGTAGCTCTGACGCAACATTCTCATGTTACTCATACTCGACACAGTGGATCATACGCTATCAAGAGACTATACTGCACCTCACACCACTGTCCGAGCATCTCACACCACGAAAGACCAGGAATCACGAACACCGTGTGTCAGTTGGGAACGGAGATTGGGGAAACATTAGAGCGTGGGCGTAAGTCAATTCAACTACATTCCGAGGGTGGATATGTGTTTCATGCACCTTATCGTTCTTCTTTTCCCAAAGCGTTCGTAAACATGTCAAGTTGGTGTTATCGGCCCATTAGCAGGTTCTTGTCCATTTTATGTCGACCTGTTTGCTTTGCTGAGATGGATCCCTCGAATAAACTGGCGTCTTAGATGACTTGGTGGCTGAGGATGCGACGGATCTGTCAGAATAAATTTGGAAAGTATACAAGACACTACCCCCAAACGGTGGATTTCCGTGCTTCCAACGTAGGCATCATGTTTGCTAAATGGTTGTGGTTGTCGCAACGCTCACATCCTTTCTCCATTCTGACCTTTCAAAGCACTTTCCCTGATGGGCCACGGAAATAATCACTCAGTCAGAGTGAGGGGACATTTCAAGTGAGATGATACATTGTCGCAAAAATCACTCCGGGCGATTGAGAAAAAGGATGTCGTCATACATACAAGGTGAACACTGCGCTAATGTGACAGTTGACATATAGTGCGACAGGTCGCCTCCTCAAAGCCGAATCTAGTGCAGAAGGTTCAAACCCTCCCTGTGCACGCCGTCCCCACAAAAAGTATGTACAAGACCCCCTCCCAGCCATTTGTTGCAGAGTGAGGATACTGGGCGACGAAATAATTACTTTGTTGATAAATCAATCATCTCATACCAGCGGCACCACAGCCACGTGCGCGTTGCAGAAGTCGCAAAGAACGACATGGAGGATCGTTCGTCAATTCGTGCGGCATATTCTTGGCGCCATCATCTAGGGTGACCAATGCACAAACAGAAGATTCATAGCCGTTACGATAAGCAGCGTGGCCTAGCCGGTGTGTCTTCTATTCTTCTCATCACTAGTTTTCGCCGGCTTCATTGATTGTTTGTGCGCGCCACTGCCTGCAGGCTCCCGTATAATAACAGCCACGCTGCAGGACGCAGGTTTTCTTCCTGCCCATCCTCACTTGATAAGGGGCCACCCCCCACGTTCACTTTTCTCTAACGCTCCCTCACAGCGTCTTCCGTGTCCGAACCAAGATGCGTACCATCCTTTTCGCCACTCTCAGCCTCTCAGCCTCCCTTGCCCTATTGCAAGTATCCGCGCTTCCGAGCCCTAGCCCAGCCCTCATCGCTCGCGATGGTAGTCCAACACCCGTCACGCTCGAGGCACGCTCTCCGCAGCCATCCAATGCCAAACGCGGACCTCGCAAGCGTAACCAGATTCCGCTGAGCCCGGAAGAGCAAATGTCTCGCCATTTGTGCCCCTCCGGAATGTCCGTGTGTCCTATCACCTCCGACTCCGACCTCGCCGCAAACATCATCCCTTTCGTACCCACAACCTTGTTGAAATGGATTGAGGAAGGATTCGAGTGTGCGGACTTTGGTAGTGACCTTACTTCTTGTGGTGGATGCGGAAGCGTCAACGTCCGGTGCGTTTACCTTGGCGAATCAGTTCCATGACCGTGGTCACTGAGTGCGCTGTCATTCATGTTCACAGATATGACTGTACCGCCGTTCCGAACGCGTTGGGCGTGTCCTGCGTGGAAGGCGCGTGCCGCGTACATTCCTGCAAGGCTGGATTCCACCTTGCCGCAGACGGCAAGACATGCGTTCGGGCTCATTAACCTTCCTATGAGTCGTTCGATGCGCCATGCTATCCCATGAACTTTTGAACTCTTTTAGAGACGGTTTTTATCCATCGATAGGCACCACTCCGTTCATTCTTTGTGAGCGCTCTGATTGTCCATATTTACCCACGCACCTTTCACTTTGGATGTACAAAGGACTTTCTTACCCTTTTCACCAACTTTTCACTGCCACATTTTAAGAACAATTCTACTTCTTGAGCCTCCCTTCACGTTGACCTTTCTTGAACGTTATGCCCTTGTTTTGATTGATCAACACGCACGGACTTCGCCCAGTTTAGACTGTACTCCCCCTTTCGTTAAGGATAGAGATGTTGCCATTGGATAACTATGCTATATATACACGCGTTTGACATTTTACCGTTGTCATCGTCGTTATCGTCCTCAGACATGTCCGTCGGTCCCGTACGTTAGCGGGAAACGATTGACCAGTACACTGTGGACTGGAACGAAGCTATTGTTCCGGTCGAAGATTCAGAGTGACAGTGTCGCCTCATATGTATGCACCCATGAAGCATTGTTCAGTATCGACGTGCTTCTTCCAGTCTAGCGCGCGTATTATGTCCGGTCATGAGTAACTACTGTAACGATGTGTGGCCACAGACCTACGAATGTTATTCGCAATTTATTGTTTCGGAGTTGCTTCTATCGTTGTAACACCTTCGATTGCAACTTTGAGGATATAAGAATCCATGACATATGCTGCTTTGTTGTGAAAGAGTTGCTTACGCTATTGCAACATGATTCTTCGGTGCATCCCTCCCGAGCAACAAAAATGGTCCTCGCACCGGGAAAGTCGCCGGCATCCTCATGCCAATGGTAACATGGTAAGCTTGACTTTTGATCGAGATCCAGCACATGGTAATGCCTATTGGATGCCTTCCCGCAGCGGTCTGAAGAGGCTTTCAGAATAGATTTCGTATAAAATCTCTGTTCGGCATGGCGGCGATCTCACTTACCGTTGTGTCGGAATAATTTCATGGGCTTTCAGATCACCCATCTGGAAGGGGGGGTCACCCCCCCCTTCCAGACGAAAATCTACGTTTTCAGAGTAAATTTCAGTCTCCGCTCGAATCCAGATCCGGATCGTTCGGCGCCCCCCTTCTTGTTGAACTTGAACGTCGTAGCTCTCGTCAATTCGTGCCAACAGACTTGCGCTTTTCCCCCAGCCCCTTGCCCGTCTTTTACGGCAAACACCACAAACCATTTGAGCCTGCTAGTGGACTCAATCTTGAACGGCCAAATGAACTCAGTCCTGCGGTGTGGAGCTCTTTTGGCAGCTGTGGCACGCCGGGCTTCTTGTTCACCAACAACGAGTGTCGTCGCGGCGAGGGTCCATAGATGGAAACGATCTTCGTCATCGAGATCTTCTTCTTCGGATTGTAGCTGATGGAGCTGAAATGTTTCGTCGTACATGTGTGGGTGTGTGGCTAACCTTCCTCGACACTGCCGGAGCGGGGAAATACTGTTTAAACTCCACTCAAGCAATGATCTATTATTTTAGATTTTATCATGCGTCCTACGGTTGGTGCACATCTCCAGATTACATTATAGAATTTTTTAAAGTCCGTTCTGTATCTCTATCAAGTGCATCAAACGCTGCGGGAAGGCATCCATTATTTACTTTCTTCTAGTTGGAGATCTGACATGGGGGTCGTATGTCAGAGGCTTGCAGATCAACACTTACCAGATGCCCATCCCCGAGGTAACCCAAAACCCGGCTAGCGATGTATCCAATGTATGGTAAAATCTCGGAATTTCAGATGATAGAACCTTGACGATGCTTACGGGGCGACGTATCAATGGAGATGTCCTCGAGCTCGCTGAATACATCTGGCGCTCGAGACAAGCTCAATTGGCAGATGACCTGTTCAGAACGCAACTGTCGAGAGTGCATCATCAGTCTTACAGCATTGATGCATGATGAAACTTATTGGGGGAATCGGGGAGATGCAGGCTTACGACGCTTTTTGTTCGATTATTTTTGCAACTGGTCCTCTGGCATGGTCACCACTTGTCACCGAGCCGCTCGGTGATTACCCGACTGGCCCGCGCGGGTTGCTACTGGATTTGAGATGGCCGCAGTGACGATGGTGAAGTTCGAACATCACACGCTGACTATGGCAGAGCGAACATAGAGTGCGCTGGATATGTTGTACGATTTTGTATGTGGTGAGGGGGTGAATGATCAAATAAGCGTGATAAGCGTGATCTACGCGACCAGCACTCCTCTCCGATTTTTAGCATTCTGGATCTCCTTTACATCGTCCTCTCTCACCATGGACGACAACATCGCAACATCCTGACAATCACCCAACTCTCACAATAAGAATGGCCGTAAGGATTCCGACCGAGATCATTCACTCATGTCAAGAAGCTTACCTCATAACCGCCTCTGCCCACGGAGGAAAATAGCGTGAGCGGCTGGAGAGGTATGGCCTGATTTTCTTTCCCTCACCCTGGTGGTCTCGGGAAAACCAGCTGGGCATCTGCACTTCTTATAATCCGCCATTCATCTCCTCGACTCCCTCGACGCCTTTTCTTTCTTCCCCGCACCCTCCGTCGAGGTCTTGACCCCCGCCATCCGATCCCCGCCTCCTCGGGCGTTCTGCGCAGCGTTCAGTGGCCTCCTTCAATCTCCATAGTGGCCACACAGAAGCTCGAGGGTCGTGCCCAGACGTTCATTCCGGCTTCTGTGCTATCCCTTTCCCCCAATTACAACTCGGTCCGTGCCGGTGAATGCGGCTGACTGCGAACCTTGCCCCCGCCGTACACCGTAGTCTCACCTCTCAGTCAAATTCTCTACTTTACGACCATGAACGAAACACTGCGACGAATTCTTATGAGGAATCCCTTGATACCACTGGCGAGTATATTATTTGGTTCCATATGGTTCACTTTGGTATGTTCAACCACACTTGCCTAATTCTGCCACTCGCTAAATTGATTCCGCGACCCTCCATAGAGCATCCTGGCCTACGTTATTGGAATTTTCCTTCCTTCTACACGAGACCCAATCTCTTCTTTCCCCCCACCTCGACGTAGCAACGGTGCATCCGCACGGCCAGCAGCGCCAAAATCCGTCTTGACGCCGCTTCCTTCGATACTAGCCTCGAAGAAAGACTCCCCCCAACACCACGTCAGGTTTCCTAGCACAGTGCCTCAACCGTCACATCGACCGCGCCCGACGAAACGTTGGTCCTCGCCTGCAGGTTTGGAGCCCATGCTTCCCCGCATCGTTTCACTGGACGAGCTTCAGGATGCTGTTGTTGAGATGCAATCACGGTCTGATGCAAACCCGACCAGTTTCACCACAGCAATAATCAACCAACCACCCTCTCAACTGTCACATCTGGAATCAGCGTCTCAGACTTCGTCGTCTCCCCCTCGAAGCATGACAGACGAAGAGCCGGAGTCACTCTCACGCACATCCTCGATGACGAACTCACTGACGCGTGGCCAATCTCTCACTCGTAAGCTTCCCTCTATGAATGTCTTCCGGAGCAGAAGCAAGAGGAGGAAGAGCGAAGGAAGGCATTCCCGGAGTGGCTCTATCAGCTCGTCGATCGCCTCTACACCTGGATGCAGTCCTCCCATGGTAGTCTTGGAACTACAGCACGAAGCTGCGAAGGGGTCTACAAGCACCTTCAGTAGTGCTGAGGCCCCGGCACGTTCGGGTATTATTCAAGCTTTCAAGCTGAGGCCGAAGAGAGCCTCGGCTTCGGCAACATTGGGTAAGTCATCGCTAGTTAATCACCTGGTTGAATCTCATTCTGATCATAAAGACTTTACAGCGAGCCTGTCGGCCAAACCTGATTCTTCGACGTCTGAATCACTCGGCTCATTCCACCAGACACCTTCCCCACCTCCTTCTCCGGAGCGTGAGGTCGCGGACGTGACCCCATTGGCCCCCCGGTCAAGATCACAAACTCGTCGGAAGCCTTTCACATCCTACCTGAATCTCTCCGTCCAAGCTCCATCCGAGAAGTCCGGGCGCACCCCTCGCACAGCGTCTCTCGAAAGCGGATTTCTTTCTGCTCGTACACCGCTCTCCGCTGTACTCACCCCTTCCACCCCGAGGTGCCCGCGAAAACAACCCAAGACGCCGTCGGGACCTGTTCCGCGCACACAACCGTACGGATACCCGTACTTCGCCATGATGCCAAATGGGGAGTACGCTACTGCCACTGCGTCTGCCCTCCCTCCTCCCGAGTCAAGTAGGAGGCGACGCTTTGGAGCATCTTCCGTCCCACATTCAAGGAGTACATCTATCGACGGGATCGCGGAGGCTGAGAAAGATCACATCGAGCGTGTGGACGCACCGCCGACACCATCGGTGAACACACTCGGTCTTGATGAGATGGGGCAGCTTAAGACCCCTCGGGCCACACGCCGGGTCGCTACTGTCTCATAGCAGCGGCTTCCCCCTTCTCCGCTCGACTGAGCCTTCCAGGTTGTTATCTATTCTTTTGGATTGAGGGTTTCGCGTTCGAACCTTTCCTAACCAAGGTGTCTTTTTGTCGGTTGTTTTTGCTGTCGTAACTTATTTCATTGCACATATCTACTCACCATTCACTCATCCACATCCCATTTACATGCATCATCCCAATCCACGACAGGAGACCATCCCTTCGTAGATTGTAATCATTACATCCCTCATCCCCATCCCTCACGGCATAGTCGCATACTTCTCGAAGCTCACATTTTGAAACCCATAGTATATATACTCACCAGTTGTTCGCATTGCTCCTCATTTGATGACACGTAGCGTAGTAGTAGCGGTTAGTAGAAGTAACCCAAGAGAAGAGTCGAATGAAACTGCTTTTTCATCACGATTTTTACACCATTGAAATATTGGGTCTGTCTACTTGAGTCTGTCTACTTGAGGATATGTCTACTCAGTCAACCCATCCCTGGTGAGCAGAGCCAGCATGGCGTTTACGACCGGATTATTGCCTGCTGCAAGGCTCGTTCCCTCCTCCACACTTTTAGCAAGCTGAGCGTCCAACAGACGTCTATGCATCGAACAGTAAGCTTAGGATACTAAGACCGTGAGGATGGAAATACATGCCGCAACTGATTGACCAAAATGCCGATGCGAGGCCATGCTCTGAGCTTCACAAACGCGTCTTTGGTTCCGACAGTCAGTCCGCCCGCGATGTGATTCACGGAGACAGGTCCTCCAAAGAGAAGCAACGCGTACATGGGAACCTGTCAAGGCGAAAGATGTCAGAAGAATACCTCCATATCGAACCATTGAATAAGAGTGGGACGTCGTCTTCTCCACTCCGATATCACGTTCGTCAATCGGAATTGAGTAGGAATTGGGGAATGGAGAGGGTAGGTTGAGAACATACCTCTGTGGCATCTCTAAGGAAGACCTTACTGGTCATTTGCTTGTGGAAATAGGTCACGAATGGAGACTTCCACGTTGTCGCGCCAAACAACACTGACGCCGGATGCAAGAACACCCTATCCGACGCGTTCGCGTTAACTCCTTTCTCTCCACCACTACCGCTAGAAGCAGCATTCTTGACATCGAAAAACTTGTAATCCTTAGCAACGTTCTCTCTCTGGATCGTCCCGGCTTGCACCTTATCGAACTTAATAGCAGAGCGGGGCAAAGACACACGCGCGACACGGGGCCAGAGACCTCCAAGGATGCATGCCTTCACAAGATTCGTGTTCGTGGAATTGGCGTTCAGGAGAGGCGAAGTTGACGTGCTCCCCACGGGAACGAGGTTGATCGAGGACAGCGCGGAGAAGAGGTCATTCCGGAGGGAAGTGATATCACGGAGCGTCGACGCAGATATGAAATTCTAACGTGAGTGGGGGCGTCTGGTTAATAAATCCTTAGGGGGATGAGGGTGGACGTGCTACTTACCTCTTCACAGAATGTTCGAATAGCACTTTGTGATGCACCTTCGGAATTTCGACGGAGACATTCATTGTATGCGGCAACGTCGGTAAGAAGGTCGCTATTACCATCTGTAAAACGTTCTCGGGCTCTATATGGGCGATGATGTTTGAGTAGACAGCTACTCCACGCAAACAACCCACTAGCTTACCGACTGGCTTCTTCTCTCTTATCCATCGGATTGAGGAAGAGGGGTTTCGACGATACACAAGCCGCTACGGTTAGTACAGGGCCAAGACATTGGAAAATAGTTCCCAGGATTAACATCTAGGCCGACAAAGAGGTAAGAGTCTGCAAGGAGTTTGATCGCCACTATCATACCTTCCCAAGTCTCAGATCCAGAGGCAAAGTCGCCTGAGTAAAGTATCAGCCCATGGTAACGTTTGTATCGGAGTGAACTTACAAGATGCTGTCCAAGGGGGGTCACCTCGCCGCTGTCTGCGATAGCGCCTAGTTCCTCTAACGTTGAAAGCGCATGGTCCATGGCATTCATGTTCGGCGGGTCGAGAGCACGAGAAAGGAAGTTCTAGGTTCAAGGAAGATCGACTCAGGAAGTATCTTATAAAGATCAACAAATAGTACCTTGACGTCATGCTTCATGACTTTCACCGTCAATGATACGCTTTCCAACGGTACTCTCTTGATCTCCGGAATCGGGAATGGCGACATGTTGGCTTCTTGTTTTTTGGTGAACAGCTTGTAGCATACTCCGGGCCTTGTACGCCCAGCTCGACCGCGGCGTTGCTTTGCAGCTGCGCGGGTAACCCACTGCTCAACCAGCTTGGTGAGGCCGTTCTCGGGGTCATACTGGGTCTCCTTGACTTTTCCACAGTCAACGACATAGACGATATCGTCAATAGTAATGGATGTCTATCGCACGCGTCAGTATGGTAGCTCGGATCTCAACAGAACCTACATACTTCTGCAACGTTCGTGGCTGCAATGATTTTCCATTGAGAGATCGGCGCAAAGACTGCCCTTTGCTCATCGCTGGAAAGGTTGGCGTGGAGAGGAAAGACCTTAGAATTGGGTATGGTGCGCAATCTCTCCATACACTGTCGGATTTCTTGCACACCAGGAAGGAATATCAGGATCCCGGCAGGCTTATCCGCTGATGAGACGATATGCTGGACAACGGCCGCCACGAGCTGTCATGCGAACATGAGCACAGAGTTGTACGACATCAAGATACCACATACCTCGAAGTCAATTTTATCCAGCCGACTAATAGTTTGAATCGCTCTAATGCAATCGTCTTCTAGTCCTTTTGCTGAGTATTCAGCACGCAGTTTGTGCTTCTCCTCTTCGGTCATTTTCTGAAGCCTCTTGGCATTAGAAGGGCGATAATTGATCAACGGCATAATAGACTCTAGATATCTGAAGGACAGCCTTAGTCAAGGAGACTTTCATGGTGAAACGGGCGAAACGCACATATCTTGCACTGGGTGTGTAAATCCTGGTATCGTAAGCAGAGGTGCATTGTTAAAATACTTGATGAAGATTTCGTGGTTGATGGTGGCAGACATGAGGATAACTTTCAATTTCTTATGCTTCGACAGCATCTCCTTGAGCTGAAGCAGCAGGATGTCTCCATCCACGGATCGCTCATGCACCTACACTTCACCATCAGACCAATTTAAGGGCTTGCGCCAATGGACATACCTCATCGACGATTACATGGGTGACACTCTGCAAGGCATCACCAGATGCCAGTCGTCGCAAGACTACACCCGTCGTACAGAACAGCAATTTGGTCTTCTCGGTCTGCTGTGTTTCACCCCGAATTGCATATCCTACTGAACCATCGTCGAGTCTCTCCGCAGACACACGTGTAGCGACACCAATTGCAGAGAGCCTGCGAGGTTGAGTGATGATGATAGAAGCATCGGCTCCATGACCAGCCTTGATCAGCGAATCCAGAATGAACTGAGGCACTGATAATTTGGCGGTCAGTTATGCCAAGTGATGCTTCGTATATGTGACGACGAACGTTGGGTTGTTTTACCACAACCTAGGATATCGCATGAGCGTAATTCATCGCCAGTGGTGTATCGACGACATACCAGTTTCACCGACGACGACAACGCATTGATTATTGTTCAACATACACAAGAACTCCGCTTCAGCAGCAGAGGCAGGAAGCTTTTGCCTAGCGTTCTGAATGATCTGGAACTTGGGATCCTGCTGGATAGCAAGGAAGTCTGCTTCAACCTGGGAACTGCTGCGATTATCCGTTTTCCGTCTTCTGCCCTTCTGCCCTGAGTGACCTGGAACGTCGGTCGTGCCGAGCGGGTCCGGGGCGGCAGCTGGCAACGAGGGTTTCTTTGGCAGCAAGTGACGAAGGACAGTTGAAATCTCCGGTGGGCCGTCGTCTTCTATTTTTGCCCAATCCTCTTCCAATAGTCGCAGACAAGCCATTATGACAGACTCGCCAGGCTCAAGCAAAGATCCCGTTGTGAAGGCTGTGAGTAGGTTGGATAATAGATGGAGCCGGATATACGCTGGTGCCATATTGGAGGTGATATACATGGGGGGCGGCCGGCCTTGTGTGGGGATTGTATGATCCGAGTTCAGCATGATATGAAGCTCAATCGGGGCAACTGGCATCGGCAGAGCCAGGTGAGATGGTTCAACAAAACGCGCATTCCAGCCTTCTACCTCTTCGTCGTCCAAGTGTTCAACCTGCCCGGAAGAATCGATCGTATCTTCGTCGAGAGAATCAGGATCGCCAAGGAGTCGCCCGTTGAGTGCTCTGATCAGACCGCTCCAGTCATCAACAGACTCAACAGCAGCCATGCATTCATGAACGACATGTGCAGGCCACCCACATTCCTTGACCGCCTTCTCTTCGATCCATCTGCGCCTAAGGTCGTCTGTGCCAGAATGAGCAGCACTGATGAATGGATTTGATGAATTATGACTAGGCAAGAAGCGGGGCGGCAGATCGCACTCGGGGACGTGGAGAATGAGATACTCGAGGCACGCCTGTAGAGGGGGTAAAGAAGAGAGTAGGCTAGATGCAAAGGCAGTCGCCTGAGATAGTGCTTTCGTCGCGCTGCTTGCTTGGACCATGGTGAACCCGAGAGTCACAAGCTGCTTATAGAGCGCAGACGTCTCTTCCGCCTTCAAAGTCGTCGGGCCCGTATCTGAGGCATCAGGATGGAGCGAGACAGCCTAGAAGCTTCAACATACTGCATTTGGTGTACGACATGAATAGATACCTTCTTGATGGTTTCCTCGATTAGGTCCCGCAGCGAGGATGCCATTTTCACTTCAGGAGCGTTTGAAAACTCCGATAGGGCACTCCCATGTGCCGTAGGGTTTCCGGGTTTGCCACGTTCAGGTTGTGAGGATTCCTCCCTCCTATGTGCTATTCTCGCCTGTCTTTCCTCGACCATTTTCTTTGCAAGGAATGGATCAGCTTCATACATCCACTTCTGATGTTCAGGAGCGTTCTTGTGTTCCGCAGCGAGTTCGTTCCAGTACTCCCGCGGCCCTGAAGGTAAGACCCTGTTAAGTTGTATTCCATTGCAGAACTAATCGCGCAAATAGCTCAGTGCATGTATAATGAGAAGACGGACGTCTACGTACGCGATATAGAGCGTATGTTGCCCCCCAATGACGTGCTTCCAAAGCAGTTGGGGTAATATATGGAGGGTGAGGTTCCAAACGCACGCTTTCTCTCTCGGAGGTCTTCTTATTCAATCGGGAGAGCACGACAACGAAGGAGTGTCCTTCACCAGATTTGCGCTGATCACTCAACTAATCAGGACAGAATTATGTGCGGAAATACTCACAGTATCAACGTTTGGTTTCTCCCAGCCATTCTTTTGACATCTTGAGAAGAGATCAATCAGATACATCTTCAAGCAACTTATTGAGCGAGAAGAAGTACCTCTCATGAAGCAAACTTAATGGATACTTTGACCCTGGGGGAAACAGCGGCTTTTCTTCGTTCGTTGTAGTCGTTACTGGGGTAGGACTCGACGCCTTAGAAGAGTTCCCGGCATTACCAGATTTTACAATGCCTTTTCTTGGTGGCATGGTGACAGCTAAAGCGATGATCACGAAGAGATATCGGGACGGCCAAAAGTGGCCAAAACGTCTCCTACTGCTTCGGCGTTAGCTACACATGAAGGATTATCGGAGTTTGAATACTAATGTTAGTGTCTCTCATACCCTAAGCGCCACCACCTCTCTCCCCCCCACCATGTCCAATGACGACCTCTACAATCTTGAATTCCTCTCCCTCGTCGCCAGGGTCGCTCAAGAAGTTGTAAACTATACTGGACTAAATGACAAGACTCTCGCTGAATTCGTCATTCACATTCATGAAGGCTCCAAAAGTCGTGCCGACTTCAAGCAACAGCTTGTCGCCGCTGGTGGTGCCTTTCCGGATTCGTTCATAGAAACTGTAGACCGCCTCATCCTCAGTATGCACCCCAAGCACAAGAAGAAGTCGACAATAACAAATGGTGACGGAGCGACCAATGGGGACGAGATTGACCATACGGATAAGAAACGGAGGCTGTTTCCCGGTCTGGCTCTGAAGGATCAGGATTGGGAGCCCACCATCACGAAGGATGTGTTGATGAAGGAGGTTGATGATATGATGTCGCAGTTCGAGGGCGTAGCGAAGAAGGCTCGTCCGAGAGCAGAGGATACCGCTGACGACCGAGAGGCAAAACGGCAACGGCGGTCGCGCTCACGCTCACCACGGCGTAGCAGTCCAAGTCCTCCTCGTGGCGGTTACCGTGATGGAAATGTTGATCATCGGGGAAGGGTTGGTGGTAGGCGAGCTCAGTTGGACGAACGACCAGTGCTGTACAAGATCTACAATGGCAAGGTCAATGGTCTGAAGGACTTTGGAGCCTTTGTGCAGTTGGAAGGCGTCGTGGGGCGCGTGGAAGGTAAGTACTCGCTACCCTCCAGCTCAGTGGAGACTTAAAGTAATATGTGCTTAGGTATGGTCCACGTCTCCAACATTCAGCAAGGGGCTCGCGCAAACTCGCCTGCTGACCTACTTAGCCGAGGCCAAAGTGTCAAGGTTAAAGTTATGAGTGTTGCAGCCGGTCGAATAGGTCTTTCCATGAAGGACGTGGATCAGGCAACCGGTCGGGATCTTACCCCTCACTTGCGCATCAAGTCGGAGGCAGAGCTTGCTCAGGAGGAGCAGGAACGTTCCGCTCGTGGTGCCAATGCAATCCCTCTCAACTCGAAAACTTTCAAGGACGATGCTCCCGTTCGGTCGGCCAAACGATTGACATCTCCTGAACGATGGGAGATCAAGCAGCTCATATCCTCTGGGATTATCGACGCATCCGAGTACCCGGACTTGGATGAGGAAATCAACAACCCTATGGCTCATGTCGAGGTTGAAGAGGAACTGGACGTAGAAGTACGCGATGACGAGCCCTCTTTCCTTGCCGGCCAGACGAAGAGGACACTTGATCTCAGCCCAGTTAAGATTGTCAAGGCCCCCGATGGTTCGCTGAACCGTGCTGCACTTGCGGGTGCGTCTCTGGCCAAGGAGCGACGGGAGATGCGTCAACAGGAGGTGAATGAGCAAGCCGACTCGGAGGCCCGGGATTTCAGCGCTCCGTGGCTGGATCCTATGTCAAAGGAAACGGACAAAGTTTTCGCCCAAGATCTTCGCGGCAATCTTCGAGGACAGAAGGCAGGGGAGCAGCCAAAGTGGAAGGAGGCAACATTCAATAAGGCGACGACCTTTGGTGAGATCACGAGTCTCAGCATACAAGACCAGCGGAAAAGCCTACCCATTTACAAGTTGCGCGACCAGCTATTGGAGGCGATTAACCAAGTAAGTGTTTGCTCTCTTCGGCATATTCAGTCATTCAATTGATTCTTTAGCATCAAGTACTCATTGTGGTCGGAGACACTGGCTCCGGAAAGACCACGCAGATGGTTCAATACATGGCTGAATCTGGTCTCGCTGACAAAGGCAAGATTGGCTGCACTCAGCCTCGTCGTGTTGCTGCTATGTCCGTAGCCAAGCGCGTGGCAGAGGAAGTAGGCTGTCGACTTGGTCAGGAGGTTGGGTATACAATCCGTTTCGAGGATTGCACCAGCCCTGAGACCCGGATCAAGTACATGACGGACGGTATGCTGCAACGAGAGTGTCTTATCGATCCCGACGTTAGCGCATACTCGGTTATAATGTTGGACGAGGCTCACGAGCGGACAATCGCCACCGATGTCCTTTTCGGCCTATTGAAGAGTAAGCTGGTTTCTTGATCTGTTTTTGCGGGAGTGTTCTCATGCAGTCTCCAGAGGCTATCAAACGGCGACCTGATTTGAAGCTCATCGTCACCTCCGCCACCCTTGATGCGGAGAAGTTCTCTAAGTACTTCTTCGGATGCCCCATCTTCACCATTCCTGGTCGCACGTATCCTGTTGAAATTCTTTACACTAAGGAACCTGAAACAGACTACCTGGACGCATCTTTGATCACCGTCATGCAGATCCACTTATCTGAGCCTCCCGGTGACATTCTTCTTTTCCTCACTGGACAAGAGGAGATCGACACGGCTTGCGAGATCCTGTATGAGCGTATGAAGGCCCTTGGACCCAAAGTACCGGAGCTCATCATTCTCCCCATCTACTCTGCATTGCCTTCCGAAGTTCAGTCTCGTGTCTTCGAGCCGACGCCTCCTGGAGCTCGTAAAGTGGTTGTCGCCACCAACGTTGCGGAGACGAGTTTGACAATCACTGGTATCTACTACGTCATCGATCCTGGCTTTTCGAAGCAGAATGCCTATGATCCCAGGCTCGGTATGGACTCGCTCGTAGTGATGCCTATTTCACAAGCGCAGGCAAGGCAGCGCGCCGGTCGTGCTGGTCGTACCGGCCCAGGCAAGTGCTATCGTCTCTACACCGAAGCAGCCTTCCGAAACGAGATGCTGCCTAATTCCATCCCGGATATCCAGCGAACCAACCTGTCACATACCATTCTCATGCTCAAGGCGATGGGAATCAACGATCTGCTCAGCTTCGACTTCATGGATCCCCCACCAGCGCAAACGATGCTGACTGCGTTGGAGTCCTTGTACGCCTTGTCTGCCCTAGACGACGAGGGACTTCTTACTCGTCTTGGTCGCAAGATGGCGGATTTCCCTATGGAGCCGCCTCTGGCGAAGATGTTGATCGCTTCTGTTGAGCTTGGTTGCTCAGAAGAGATCCTCTCCATCGTCGCAATGCTCTCAGTTCAGAGCGTCTTCTATCGGCCAAAGGAGAAGCAGGGTCAGGCCGATTCAAAGAAAGCGAAGTTCCATCAACCGGAAGGAGATCATCTGACGTTGTTGACGGTATATAATGGTTGGAAGGCGAGTAACTTCTCGAACCCTTGGTGCTACGAAAATTTCATTCAGGCGCGGAGTATGCGGCGAGCGCAGGATGTGAGGAAGCAGCTACTAGGTATCATGGATAGGTAACTACCCATCGTGCGTCTAACAGAGAAGGATACTTAGATTCAATATCTTACAGGTACAAGCATGATATCTTGTCTGCTGGCAAGGACTACAACCGCGTTCGCCGTGCCATTTGCTCTGGCTTCTTCCGTAACGCGGCCAAAAAAGACCCGCAGGAAGGCTACAAGACCCTCGTAGAAGGCACCCCCGTCTACATCCATCCATCTTCCGCACTCTTCAATCGCAACCCTGAGTGGTGTATTTATCACGAGTTGATCTTGACGACTCGAGAGTATTGCCACAACGTAACGGCTATTGAACCTAAGTGGCTCGTTGAGGTCGCGCCGCAATTCTTCAAGGTTGCTGACGCGAACAAGATCAGTAAGAGGAAGAAACAGGAGAAGATTGAGCCGTTGTACAACAAGTACGAGAAGCCTGATGAGTGGAGATTGTCGAAGGTCAAAAGGAGTGCTCGTTCGGTGCGTTATTGTTCTCCCCCACATGATGTTCATCCTGCTGACGGTCTCTATAGAGTCAAACGTTCGGTTGATTTGCATCTCGGCACTGCTTTTAATTCTTCTACCCCGTTGATAATGTCCCATCCTTTTTTTCGAGTATGCTTGCAGTATATACACTATACGAATCCCATTTTGCATCACACTTGTCTGAACCTTGAACTTGCTGCTGTTGGTTCCTTCGAATCATACCATTCACGGCACTCAGGTGCCTCTTCGTTGCCGCGAATCGCATGTTTACTGTTGGTGGATTTGGGCGGCCTGCGCTGTCATTGATCCAACTGTCAATCTTCAGAGACAAAGAACGGATGCAACTTTGAAGGCTTGGTATACTACTACGGTTCATACAATCCTGAATCTGGAAAGAAAGTCGCAGCATTATCTGCCAGAAGAGCTTAAGAGACAGCCTAGGAACGAGGTAGGCCATATGCATCATAAATTGGACGCTAAGGAAGGCCGTTCAAACTGCACAAACGACGGGTTGCAACACAGACAATACTGAACTTTCGCCCATACAAACTGAGAACATCCCCGGCATCCACTTTACTCCGAGACTGGCTAAAAACCGAGTTCATAGCGTGCTGATCCTAGACCTACGGAAAGAAGGTCATCCGACCAGCCAGGCTATGCCTGTATGCCAATGACGACACTTGTCAGCCGTAAATATTCCCATAGTGATTGCGCGGTGCCCGACAATCGGTGCTCGGTGCCGTATGTATTGGAATTCCAGATGATTGAATGGGCATAGTCCATTTGTAATTTCTTCAGGGAGGTGAATGTGAGCGAACGCCCTCTGTCAAAACGCCAACATCCCGAGTTTAGCAATCCCCAAGACACAATTCAATAGTGTTTGAACTAGTGCTTACCGCAATGTCTAGTCGTGTTCATCAAGCATCACCATCCTATCAACCTCTCAATCACTACCCAACCCGGACTCCCATCTCCACCCTAGCACCTACGAGCCTAAGCTTATCCGACAAACCGCATTGCGTCGGCATGGATATAGTATTTTGCGACTTCACCGGCTTGTGTTTGAGGGGCGTTCGCGTCTGGGACTAGCATGAATGATTGAGAGAACACCCGCGGTTGTTTGTCCACAGATTTACTAGGAACGGTGGACGCTGTTCCATGTGTTACTGTGCCCGAGACTGTCACGAGCAGTGATGGTGGCTGGTTCCCTATTCCACCAAAAAGAATCAGTCAGCAGTGGGTACACTTGTGTACCAAAACGTTGCATGGAAACGGGGGTTGTGGAGAAAGTAATAGGTAGTAAACTCACCGAAAATAGGATGACAGTCAAACGAATGAACTTCATGTTTCGTTGGGGGCATCCCTAACATCAGCTCCTTTACTCCTTCTGAGCCCTGCTTTGGGTTTCCGTTCCATGTTAATGACGAAGTTGGGCGATAGAACGCGGCGACGTCGTCCACACGCGTGGCACCGTCATATGCGGTGTAGTAGAGTCGAGTGAAGTGCTCTGCTGCGCGTGAAGCGAGCTCAATACTATCAAGTAAGCGTCAGTTATTGTTCTGTTTCAATGGGACGTTATTTTTACCAACTCTTTTTCTGTGAGGTTGGCCATTGTAGGGTGGCAGAGTCAAGAGCAGCTGTGAGCGGCCCAGTCGCGGTTGTGGCTGAAAACAGAGTGGTTCAATAAGCGCTGGGATCTGTGGCGCCGGTCCCGACTGTCCAGCAGTTACAGACTCACACAGACTTGTTTACTTTTCAAAATATGTCGTCGGCTGACAATACAAGATAGAAGAGTAGGCAGATATACAACAAGTACTGTACATACATAATGTACCGCGATTACTATTAGAAATACATAGCGTGATGAGAAAATGGAAGTCTTGGGTAAGAAGTCTTCACGGCAACAGAATGATCATGCGTTCACAGCACAGTGTTCTGTACCCTGACTTGCAAGCCAGCCCTGGAGAGTAATACTGATGAGTTACTGTTCCTGCAAGATATACAAAATACTTACCGCGCGACTCTTCAAACGCAGAGTCCTGATACGTCGGGACGTCCACTCCGAAGCTGTCGTACCGGGTTCGTATTGACCCTCCGGTGCGCGAGCCACACTGGACGCGATAATTCTACTCTTGTCGGCAAGATGGCGGAGAGGAACATGATCGCCTGGTCGAGTGAAGAATGCAACGGAGAACCGCGCGAAACGAGCTTGATCCCCTGGTGGAGGCCTTCAAAGGAAATGAGACGGTTTCATTGGGGTGAGATCGGATGCAGAAGCGCACTCACATTACACGATGGACACTTGAGCGCAGGATTCCCCCGCTGAAAATTGCGAGTGCATCCCCAACATTACACACAATGTGTCTAGGAAGTGGCTAACGACGGCAAGATCAGTTTCATTCAGAGTTTAGAGTATGCCCGGTAGGACCGACCTTGATATAAAGCCATTCCGTGGTGCCGGGCGGCATCACTTGTAGTCCTCCTAACCTGTTGTGGACGATGGACTGGATTATTATTAGCAACTGCGATGAGGGCAACAAATCAACCACGACGCACTAAGGTTCCGAAATCCGAGTGTGCCCCGATACCTGCTTGCTGAGCGTTCGGGGGCGTTTTGACGCATCGCGCTTCACCACCACATGTCTCGTCGGGAGAGTGGAGTCTCACCAGGTCGCCTCGGGCGAGGCCTAGTTTGTCCTCGAAAATGGAAAGGAGGGTAAAGTTGATGTCTCTTGATTTCCGGACGAAGGGAGTCACCACAGTCCGCATGCCCTTAGTGATTGGCTCTGGATACGTGCGATGTATCACCGCCGGCCAGGAAAGAGCGTCGTCTTGGGCGACGTTGAAGAATTCTGAACAGTCGAGCGTGCCGTTCATGTCAGTGACGATCTTCCCTTTCGCCTTGTATCTGAGTAATAACAATGTAAAGATATTGTCAGCTTCTGGAAGCATATATAGAGGTATGTGGATTACCCAAAGGAATTACCGCTATCCCCTTGCTCATAGACCATCTTCTCCGACAGAGGCAAGTCGAGGGTGTCGCTGAAGACATCAAACAGTCCTCTGGCTTCTTCTTCGGTGCCGTGGTTCTTGAGGCTGCGAACGGTGGCGGGTAAGATTAACCGTTGTGGCGCAGAGGCATCGGCCACTTACTACCAAAACCCTAGCTCTGTGGCTGCGAGGAAGAGCTTGTGTATCTCCCCTTGGTCGCCATCCTTGAGCATCGCATAGTCAATGACGCGTAAAGGCGCCACGGGAACATCAGAGGGGAAGGGGGGTGCACTAGTAAGAAGGCCGGGCATGTTACCGGAGTTCGATGAGGCTTGCAGGTGGTTGTGGCATTGTGTAGCTTGATACGCCGGCCTTATATACCGGAGGACCTTCAGTCAAGTTGAGCTTTCCAGCGCAGCGCTGACTAGAACATGCCAACCATTAGAGGAAAGGGTCCATCTGTCCATCTTGTGCGTCTCAGACTCGGAAGCGCCTAAGCTTACGACCGGAAGTGCATGTGTACGTACCTGCGTGACTTGCCATCGTGCCTGAATAGACCACCCAGCATCTTGCCAGCCCTGACTGACAGCGAAGTAACGCCTCCGGGAATCCAGGATTACGGGAAGAAAGGGAAAGTCGGAATCATGCGATCACTTGTCCTGGCATCATGGATATCTCGGATGCTCGTGTCCGGGTAAAAACTCCTTTAACTTTTCATGCGCTTTCTTCGTCCCGGCCATCCCTCCATTGCGGTGACGCAATCTAGCACCGACGCTGGCAGTGATGCCACTTTAGCCAAGCTAAAGTCCGTCGTGGGGGGGTTGTACATTTGAATTCATAGGCGGGAATGGGATGCACCTTCGAGGTTCCAAGGACTGACGGTGTCCTTGTATTCAGATCCCGAGAGTATCTGGAAGGTCGGCGGCGTTGCCTGCAGCCGTACACGCGAGGGCCTTGACCAGCCGGGGTACGGTAGAGGTAGCCAATGAACCTCTGTTCAGTCTGTCCTCTCGCCGGCATCCTGTCGCGTTAACCTTATTGTTTGAAGACCATGAAAGCACTATGTGCAACTCACGCTTCAAGATGCTTCCCTGCGGCGGTAAAAGATCCATACTTGAGAAGCAATAGCTCAACAGTCGCACCAAATCACCGGTCGGACTTTTCCTGGCCTTCTAACGTTTCAGAAAGGGTCTGAAGAGGAAACCAGCTGGATATAATCTTTGTCGTGGAAGTCTCCGTGAGCATGAAACAGTGCCAGTATGGTACGATTTCGGACCACCGGATGACGGGAAGGAGAAGGGAGTTGTGCCAGTGAATGGCCTCCGCCGCGGCAAAGCCTGATGAGTGAAGCTCACGTGGTATGACCGTCAATATGGGCGCCTACATACAGCAGCGCGCCACCACGGCGTCGGAGAACTCTTTGGGATCGTCACCCTCCATCTTCCTCGTTCTTGGACACTGGTCGGCATCTAGATGCCCAAGGAAAGCTCACAACCATACTAGTTCGGGAACATTACTTCTACAATCTTCATCTCCGCTCTCATCTAGCCAATCCCGTTCCTTCCTCTCGCGACCATGTGGGAGCGTACCCTCCAGGATCTCATCCGTGGTCTACGCGCCAGCAAACAGGATGAAGCCAAGTTTATCGCAACAGCCATTGAGGAGATACGACAGGAGATAAAGAGCAAAGATATGGAGCTAAAGGCAGCCGCTGTGCTCAAATTAACTTACGTTCGTGGTCGCAATGTGTGCTTTGAGTTACGCGCATGTTGATGTCATCATAGCTAGACATGTTGGGCTATGATATGTCTTGGGCATCATTTTACATTGTCGAAGTCATGTCCTCAGCCAAAGTTCATCTGAAGACCGTTGGATATCTGGCTGCCGCGCAGTCATTCACACAAGATACAGACGTCTTGATGCTCACTACGAATCTGCTCAAGAAGGCGAGTTTTGTGGCCGTCATGCTGTGGAAATCGAGTGCGAATGACGGGGTGGATGTAGGACTTCAGCTCAAGACCGGAGGAAGTGGCGATTAGTCTGAATGGTTTCTCGCAATTCGTAACTCCCGACCTGGCCAGGGACCTCTCCCCCGATCTTGTCAAGATGCTCAGCCACTCCCGGCCGCATATACGAAAGCGAGCTGTTGTATTACTGTTCCGGGTGTTTCAGAAGTTCCCGGAGGTTATTCCACATGCTATGAGCAGGATACGAGAAAGATTGGAGGATCCTGACCCAGGTAGGCACATATTGCTCAAGTCATGCTTGGTTCCGTGTTGATTTTCTTGAATGGCAGGTGTCGTTGCCGCGACCATCAATGTGCTTTGTGAATTGGCCCGGTACAATCCCTCGGACTATCTATCATTGGCACCTCTCCTATTTCACCTCTTGACCACCTCCAACAATAACTGGATGCTGATCAAGATTATCAAGCTCGTACGTGGTATTCTTAGCTGCCGAATTTTACCATTGAATTCCGGTCATAGTTTGGCACGTTAACACCTCACGAGCCGCGACTCGTAAAGAAGCTCATGCCACGCATTAGTGAGATCATATCCACGACACCAGCAATCTCATTACTCTATGAATGTGTACGCACATGCATCATCGGCGGAATGCTTCAAGGTACTGCGGGAAACGCACTCGCAAGAACATGTGTTTCCAAATTGGCTACCTTCCTACAAGACGAAGATCAGAACTGTGCGTGCTAGAAGATGCATTCGCGCGTTCACACCAACTGATCCGGTGCTTTCTCTTTTAGTGAAATATATCTCGCTACTAGCAATGGTTAACATTGTGCCAACGCATCCACACCTCGTGGCGGAATACCAGGATATGATCCTTGCCAGTGTGGACGATCAAGACATCAGTATTCGAATGCGGGCGTTAGATTTGGTCTCAGCTATGGTATGAATAAGCGGCTTGTTTTAGTTTCCGGGTGTTTACCTATGAACAGACAAACAGCAACAATTTGCAGGCCATCGTTCAGCAACTACTTTCTCATCTCGTCCGGACAGAAGCATCCGCTCTTCCCTCCGCGGCGCAAACGCTCTCACAAACTGCATCAGGGACCACGCAGACCCCACGACTGACCTCTCCGTCACAGAACCCTGCCTATCGCCTGATTCTCTCGCAGCGAATCCTCACCATCTGCTCACAAAACACGTACGAGAATATCGTCGATTTCGAGTGGTACCTCTCCGTCCTGGTAGATTTGGCATACGTAGCTTCAGTTGACATCGGCTCCGAAATTCGTGACCAGCTCGTGGACGTCACTGCCCGAGTCCAGGGTGTCCAACGGTTCACGGTTTCGCTGATGGTCAAGCTTCTCTGCGACGACACATTTTTGATGAATGCGGACCAGGAAGGCAGCTGCTCAGAGGTCTTGTGGGCAGCCGCGTTCATTTGTGGCGAATACTGTGGGTAAGTTATTGCCGCTTTCTATTCCCGCATATTCTATCAGATGAAGTGTGCTGATAAAATTGTCCGCTCATTTCGTGTGGGGCTAATGTAGGGAACTTGCTGACCCTCAGAAGCTATTGTCATATTTGCTACAACCGCGTGTGCTGGACCTCCCACCTGACGTTATCGCCGTATATTTGCAAGCTACTACCAAGGTCTTCGGTGTCTGGGCTTCTGAGCTGGCGGAACGTTGGGACAGTGATGACTTGCCCAGGGTTAAGGATGCCGTTGAATCCACCATTGAGCGTCTTGCCGATTTCGTATCAAACCCAGACATCGAGGTTCAAGAAAGGGTGCGTTGCACAATGCCTTCTTGAATCATCACATGGGCCTCACGTCCGGGATGTTCACTTTGTCAGGCGGCCAATGCGCTCCAGCTGTTTACGTTCATACGAGCGGACCTCAACTCGTACCGACCGCCCGTAGAGCGAGGGTTCGGATACGAGGAGGTTGGGAGTTCGAGTTCAAACGCCACCGAACCCGACTTCCCTAAGAGTCTCTTCTTGATTCACCCGCTATCTAGCACATACGAGCTCAAGACGGTTGCTCCCAACGCTCAAGCGAGCGTTCCGATACCCGAAGGACTTGATCTGGAAGCGTGGATCGTCCCGCCGCCGAAGGAATCCGTAGGGCATGCGCGCGGAGAGTCAGACGATGACGGGACTATTGTTGAGACAAGAATGGTAAAGAAGGGCAAGAAGGGCAAAGGGAAAGAGACCGGTGGAGCGAAGGCTAGGAGCAAGAAGAAGAAAGATGGAGATATAGGACCGGAGAGGTTAGCTCCTGCTGAAGAAGAACTTACTGAGGCCGAGAGGGCTGAACAAGCACGGGTATGTTGTCGCATCAACCACGGCAATCGTCCACAAAGTTTGGCTGACCATTGCCTCCACATCTCTCCACCTCGGTCTCTCCGGTGTTTTCTTAGTTGAAGGCCGAACGCCTTGAGAGACAGAAAGATGACCCCTTCTACCTCAGTAATGACCGGCATTCAAGAAAACCGGATCAACACGATGTCGATTCAATACCCGTCGTTCATCTAGACGATCTTCCTCCGCTGTCACAAGGTACGTGCAGCTCACCACCTCCCCGACTTCTCGTGAGCTGATTTCTCCCAAAATTGCCATCACGCGCGATTTGCACCCACTCCAATCCTATCCTCCCTCAGCAGCGGAAAATCCTCGTGTTCCCATGCTGCGAAGTAACGATGTGCAATTCTCACGGCAAACCTTCGTCATTGACCGCGTAGGGGAGATGCCCTCAGGCGCGGTGTCCTCGGTCGCTTCCTCCTCATCCTCGCCTGTACCATCAGTTGGTTTGCCCGCAGCGCTGATAAACAGGGGACCAAGTCCCTCGGTTGGGAATGGTGCAGCCACCACGACACCACTATCGGGCTTCCCTGCCTACGAGGTCGATGATGAGGTCTCGGGTACGGCCACACCACCACCTATCAAGGTCACACGGGCGAAGAAGAAAACGAAGGCAGTCAGTGGCGCTAGTAATGGGAAGAAACGAATTGCTGCATCAAGTACGATGTCTGCTTCATAGCCTCAATTGTCCTCGTATACGACCGACAAATTGTAACGAGCACTCTGAATCTACTCATTCCCATTACAGACAGTGGGTCCTCCAGGCCGGCCATTGCATCATCAACTCACTGTACGCATGCACGACGTTGAGCGTGCCCAGATTCTAAGACAGGTGGTGCAAGTCACTGATACTATTTCCCTTGTAACGCGGATTGAGGTTTCCGTGAAGATCCCCCGTCCCCCCTCTCCCCCCTTCTGCCTAGTTCGCTGAATTATTTATCTCAACGCCACTGCAAAAAGTCAGAGAACACGATTGTTCTGCTTTTAGTGTTCATGGGTGATTGACCGTAGCACTCTCATCGTTCCAGGTAACTCTGCCTGATGAATTAGTGGTATTATGCCCCTGTTATCAGGGCGTACGATATCCGCAGCTTTAGAGGTGGGTTGGCTACGAGTATACAAAAGTCGAATCAGACAAGAGAAGATGTTGATACAATGCTACGACAATTGGATTGGTGAGGATGGAGGGGAAAGCAAGACACGGGACAAGGAAGAAGTCAAGATGCAGAAAATTGTTACGTTACAGTAGGTAAAGTCCGCGTTGAGATTTGGTACAGGCAAAATGTGAAACTGGGAATCAGATGACTAGGTATGGGGTTGGGGTAAGATGGGTGGAAGAAAGGAAGGAAAGACCGGGGAGTACGAGAAACAATCAAGCAACGTCTCATCGCTCATCCTCCACATGTTCGACCGAATCGACAATCTCGTTCACCAGCTCCAGCGTCACTCCGGGAATAATGCGTTCTGCATCTGTGAAGGCACGTTGCAACGCGCTCAACGCCACACGAGCCTCCTGAGTCGAGACGCGGGGAAATAACTGAATGAAAGGGAGGACATAAGCACAATCAGTTCCGTAAGACACCGGGGGAAGACCGGTGAAGATAGATAACTTACCGAAGCTATCGCAGGAAGGACAACAGAGTCAAGCATCGTCGTATCCGGCAATTCGTCGTCCACAATTACAGCTCGTGCGCGGGGATCTGCAACTGGATCCTCATAATCGTCATCGTATTCGTCTGAAGGCTCTCGCGACAGACCACCGCCAGTTCTTATCGTCGCCTGCTGATCCATCTTCTTCTGTGTCGGTGTTCCTGAACCTTGAGGTATGGACGGAAGTTCTTGCTTAGCGGTCACGGATGAGGCCATGGATGTGTTGGAGATGTGCGACACGTCTCTGCGGGTATAGGCAGACCCACCGGAGCCGGAAGAACCAGAATCGTCTGAACGCGTTGTTCCATTCATCTCCCATGTGAGAGGGGGTCCAGACACTTGCACAGGGTTTGCATGTCCACGTCCGATGGTGGCTGCATTACGAACGGTGCCGAAATCCCACAGATCTTCTTGTTCACCCGAAGCGCTAAGGTCACAGAGCGGGGTAAGTATAATTGAAAATATAAGCACCCACAAGGAGAGAACTTACACTTCTGCTTGTTGGTGATGACGATCTTCTTCTTCCACCCTCTCACCACCCTCGGCTCGCCAGCGCTCATGTCGTTCTATGAGCTCTGTAAGATAGTTCGTCTTCTTCGCCATCTTGACAAATTTGTGCTTGAGTAGATCCCTAGCTGTTGGCCGCTGGAAATATGGATGAGTCAACTAAACATCGACGATGTCACACAAAAGAAAGCTTACGTCTCTGGGATCTCGTTGCAGGCAATACGCCACGAACTCTCGGAAAGCACGAGAGAATGGTCCTTCCAGGGTAGGTGGCGGGTTCTTTGGGATCAGGAACAACACCTTTCAACACGCGGTAAGCATAACCATGCTAAAAACTGTTGTACGACTCTTGCGCTCACCTTCATAGGATGCAACTCCGCATACGGTGGTTCGCCCTTCGCTAACTCGATAGCGGTGATGCCCAAGCTCCAAATATCGGCCTTGTGATCATACCCGCTCTGCTTGATAACTTCTGGAGACATCCAGTACGGTGTGCCAACAAAGGTGTTCTTCTTTGCTGACAACGTCCCCGATAGTTGGCCGGATACACCGAAATCCGCCAACTTGACATCGCCATTGGCTGAAAGTAATATGTTCGCGGCTGTTTGATAAATTGTTATTGTTAGTCTTGCGTCGCGCAAGATCACGTTTGGTAAGCACCTTTAATATCTCGATGAAGTTTTCCTTCAGTGTGTAAATACTCAAGCCCCTTCAGTAGCTCTCGGACGATGATGGCAATATATTCCTCTCTGAATACGCCGGGTTTCATCTGAAAGCAAAACCGCTCAGACCACGAGGGACAAGGAGAAAGATGGAACAAACAACATACTAGATCGGAGCAAGAGCCGCCAGAGCAGTATCTAAAGAATGATAGGATCAGCTTTGTAGACTAGCAGACGTCATGGAATATGGAGAGAGAGAGCTTACTCCATAACAATCCACAGATGCGACCCCTTAAGATACGAGCCATGGTATTTGGTGACATGAGGAGAATCCAGCTGAGAGAGAATCTGAATCTCCTGCTGTATATCCTCGATCTCGTCTTCTGCGCTCTCTAGGTCGATGATCTTTATTGCGACCGTTTTCTGTGTACGCTTGTCGAGTCTGAAGGATGATCAGGTCAGAGATTTATGAATTGGGTCAAGGTTTCGCTTACCCCTTATACACTTCTCCAAAGGATCCCTTTCCTGGTACGCGTCGGGCTATGTTAGCCTCCGTACATTCGATCGGGCGTAAGGCAACATACCTATCCTGTCCTGCTTGACATAAAACTCTTCCGGATCCTGGTGGTGGGAGTCCTGCAAAAGAGCACCCGCGTTCGGTCAATCGAGGACGATCATCCTTGGCAGGAAGTGCTCACCATGTTCGTCGGCCTGAATACAAGCAGTAATCCAATTCCTCGTCACCCTCCTTAAGATCGTTGGAAAGTCGTGATCCTGTGTAAGTTGTACGATGTAGAAGAGTAATCAGCGATTGTGTCTTGTTTGTGCCGGGTTGGTCGGATATGGTACCTTGTAACCAGCAAGAGTAAGATAAAAGCAACAGATAGCGAGCACGCTGTGGAGGACGACGGGTATGATATGGCAGGAAAGGAGAGGAGATGAATATGGTTTTAAAGCTGAAGGAGCCGGTTGAGTCCAGCGTAGCCGGTGTGGCAGTCAGCCTCAGCCGCCAGAATTCGAATCTCCAGCCTCGGCGGTTGCTGGTCGCACGCCTTGCCTATTACAGTCACTCGGCACTGCCAGCAGGCGACGGCGTGCACAGCGACAGCGACGACGACGACAACCAACACGTTCAGCTTGCTATTGTGTTCACTGCCCACGACCCGTTCTGCATATATTGACGCGCTCCTGTCTTTCTCGCTCACGTTCAATACGAGTCATCTCTCCCATCCTGTGTTTGCATCGCGTCTCCCATCATGCCTGCTCAAAAGCGTCGTGCGACCGCGAAGTCTTCTCTTGAACGACCTTCGACAAAACGAACACGGAACGATGACTCGACTGCACATGAAGTTATTGAGCTCCTTGACGACGACGAGTCAATGGAATCCATTATGGCACGCATTCAAGAGCAGGAACGGAATGAAGTGCTGATGAGGCAGTTGGACAAAGAACTCAATGGCAGTGCTGGTCCATCCGGGTCAACTTCACAGAGTACCGTTGATCAAGCTGTCATTGCATTCGACGGTGAAGACGATGAAGCACTGGCGAGACGACTAGCTGCGGAATGGGAGCAGGAAGACAGCATCCCAATGGATGTTGATCCCGATTCCAATGAGCCACTTCCAAGTAACTCAGACGGCGCAACGAGGGATAAGAGTCTTGCCTCCACGTCCCAAAGTTCACGGCATGAGACAGGTCCTCGTCCTTCTGCCGAGGATGACCTTCTGAGCCACCGCAACCTCTTTGTCCATACAAGGCGATGCACAAATTGTGGGGCAGACATCGACTCTCCCCGTGGATATGTAAGTGCTCCTGCCCGTGGTATTAGCACACGTTGTGATACTCTCTTTATAGGTGACATACACTCCCCAAGTCCCCCCACCGAGTCTCATCCGACTCCTGCACACCTCGTGTTCTTCATGCAAGACAAATCACTGCAGAGGATGTTTCTCCCCCGTCGAGTGCTCCCTAACCTGTAACGGCAACAAGAGCAATAGTCCAAGCACCTGTGCTGTCATTAACTGCTGCGCTGAAGTCCGTGCCATAGCGGTATTCGAAGCTCTCGGAGGTTTTGATCGTGTGTACATTGCCGAACAGGCCACCGCTGATACCAGAGCCAAAGAGGCGACAGCCAATCGCCGCAGTACTAGTGGCACCATTGGAAGTGTGGGTCCCGGTGGGACTGGATATGGAACTGGGTCGTCGAGTGGCTATTCCAGCTGGGGTGCCGCTAGTTGGGGCCATATCTCCGACGATTTGAGCGATCCGTATGGATACAGCGGCGGTGCTCATGGACGTGGCCGAGGACGGGGTCGTGGATCAGTAGCTGCTAGCCCACATAGGCGGAATGTGGCTGCAAACGGTCAGTCTTCCTCCTTCGCGACAAAGACTTTAGCGGCACACTGGGACGAAATCCTCGTCAGAGCTCTATCAACCATCACTACGTTTCTTCCTGCACCTTACTCAGACGATGCGCAGACATACGATATACTTCCTCATAACACAATACCCCCCTTGATCTTAATGTCCAAATTACCTGAACTTTTGGGCGTACTTTTGAGGAACGACTCCATCACTGACTGGACCGCTCGCAGTGAAGTATACTCTGCCATGCTCGGCCTCCTCAGGCGTTTCGCAGACAGTGAGGTTACTATGCAGGTGCGTACGTTGTTTTGATTACCTCGGTACCTTACCTTATATATTACCAGGTTTTGACCGGCCAACGATGGGAGACCAAGAAGTCATGTGGTCTCGAAGAATGGATGTGGCAAAATGGCGAGATCACTTGGGAAATCTCAGCGAACAACACACCCGCCATCGCCACGCCACTCTATAGTCACTTTAAGAAGGTGACGAAACAGTGCGAGACGTTCATGGCTGGGGCATCTCAAATGCTTGAAAACGATGATGCGGGGGAGGAAACGGAGAAAATCGTTCAGGCAACATCACTATGTGGAGACATGCTTGCTGCGAAGGAAGATATCGAAAGGGCGATGATAATTATGGGTAAGGATCCCGAGGCTGTTGCTAACGGCACTCCCCAACTAGCGGACGACTCCTCTTCATCAAGCAAAGGGAAGGGCAAGGAATCAATCGGGGAGACTACAGGAAAAGGAAGAAACCCTGACGTCGACATGGATCGGACGTACAGACTGCGTTGCGAGCAACTTGCCTTCAAGTCGGTCGAGATACCGAATATCCACTTGCCTGGGTATTACCATTATGCGCAAATGGTCACACAGAGCACGAACGCTACGAGGATCCCGAAGAACCGCATACATTTCATCAAGGAAATGGCGGTGATGGCTACAAGTCTCCCACCTGGGATTTGGGTACGCAACGATGAGACACGAAACGACATCATGTGCGCATTGCCTCTCCCGTTTGCTCTTCGCCTCCCACTCACTGAGTCTTTTACAGCAAAGTCATGATTGCCGGACCAGAAGGGACTCCATACTCTGACGGACTTTTCGAGTTTGACTGCTTCATCCCGCTTGAATATCCTCATAAACCACCTCTCATGAACCTCCGCACGACTGGACGCGGTCAAGTGCGCTTCAACCCCAATCTTTACAGCAACGGGAAAGTATGTCTGTCACTGCTGGGGACCTGGCCAGGCAGGTACGTCTTGCGAGCCCGTTTCTTATCTCGTGCCGGGTTCTGACTTTTAATTCCGTTCGCTTTCAAGCCCTGAAGAGATGTGGAACCCCAAAAGCTCCACCCTCCTGCAAGTTCTGGTCTCCATTCAGAGCATGATCCTCATCGATCTGCCATACTTCAACGAGTATGTCCCCCTCTACTCAGGAGCATATAACAATGTGTTGAACATAACGATTTGATAGGCCAGGATTTGGGAAGGCCACCGAGAACTATGCTCCTAGCAGGGAATACAACAAGAATATCTCGTTGCAGACGACGAGGTGGGCGATTGTAGAATGGCTGAAAGACGAGCATAAAGATGGGATCTGGCGGGTGAGTACGGTTCACACCGTTTTTAACATAGTTGTAGACCTGAGTATCTGCATGTTACAGGATGTTATCGCGTCGCACTTCACAATTCGCGAGTCCAGAATTCGCAAACGGTACGTCTTCTTCCCGTCTCGTCTTCCCGTCCATCAACGAAAACCTTTCTTTCTACCCCCTAGCATCCTCGCATGGTCCCGCTCCAACCCTCAATTTTTCAACTACGTCTTCACGCCTCACAATGGTATCGTGGGTTTGGGTATGAACATAGGACCGAACAACAGCAATTTATCAATGGACATGGTGATGGCGATGGACGGTGGATTCGGCGGCGCGCAAAGCTGGGGCAGAGCTCGGTGGTCGAATCCGCCACCTGTCGCCAAGGGCCTGGATTTGTGTGTAGTGTTTGAGGGGGGCATGAAGGTTGTCAAAGGGTGGGCGGCGGAGGAAGCGGTTGAGGCGGAGCAGGAGGACGAGGAGTGAGTGCAGTGTGCTTGTATATGTGGACTACCGTTTGTAACGGAATGTACGGATTCGCATAACTTCTGGAATGGTCTCACTCATTCACTGTACCTTCGCAATTGGAGCTAAGATCATGTATTATTCTTTTTGGGAGAAGTATGCAGCATCGTAGGTGGTGAAATATGTTAAATCATAATAAAGATAGGATGAATAGGCTGTGTACAGGACGGGGAAAGTAGCTAAGTTATATCTTTATTATTACAGGGGTATAATGACCACAGGTTCCAATCGCATCCATGCGTCAACTACAACAAGTCTAGGCCGGAGGGGCACCACCAGGCGGGGAAGGAGCAGCGCCACTAGGAGGGGCAGGAGGGCTTGGAGGGGCGGGACCGCTGGGAGGAGCAGGGGGGCCGGGAGGTGTAGGGGCGCCGCCTGGAGGGGAAGGAGCACCAGGGTGGACGGGAAGAGGGACAGGTGCATCGGGAAGGGGCACCGGCACACCAGGGATAGGAACAGGTAAACCAGCAGGGGGAGAAACTGGTAATGCAACAGGGAGTGGAAGGCCAGCGGCTGACGCGTTTCCTGACGAGCTACCAGCGGGAGCCGGGGTATTGGGAGGGGGAACTGGGAGGAGTGGGGTAAGAGGGTTTGAGGGGATGTTGACCGGTGGGAGAGCAACAGGAAGGCCCGGAAGGACGCCAGTGGGTAGAGGAACAGGAAGGGCGGCAAGTTCAGCTAGGGCGGCGAGACTCGCTGCATCAAGAATAGCTGACTCGTCTGCGATGGGAGCGGGTGTAGTAGTTACATTTGGATCGGAGGTGTTGCTCGGTATGGTGGAGTTATCCGGCGCAGTTGAGCTATTTGGTGTCGTCGAGTTATCAGGAGCCGTCGTCGTCGAGTTATCATCTGAAGGGATCACATCGAGAGCTAATCCAGCGTGACCCGCGAGACCGCCAAGAACAGGAAGACTACTGAGCGGCGAGCCACTTCCTCCACTTCCGCCTGGGATTGGCAAGGAGAGATTCTTGGCGAGATTGGTGGCTACAGCGCGAACCTGATCGATCTGGGAGGCGTTGAGTGGTGTCGACGCAGCCGCTGCCTTTGATTGACCGTGAACTCCTAACAGCCCGCCGACAACGTCGACGACTGGATTGAGAAGACCCCCGAGGCCGAGTGAATTGAGAAGACCTTCTAGAGTCATGACAACACCGTCGAGCTGTCGAGCCTGCATATGTTGCTCCTGTGGTTCTAGTGACAATGGTGCATCAGCGAATTGAACAAATAGAGTCATGAAGGACATACCACTGGAGGGAGGAGGAGGAGGCTGACTAGGCTTGGGACCTGCACCAGGGAGACCAGGGAGGCCGCCAGGGATTGGAAGAGCTCCGAGAGCACTGAAGCCGGGGCCCGCGGCTGACGTCAATGCGCTCGTGTCGGGGAGTGACCGGGCGACGGAACCTTGCTGTTGGTCGCGGGAGTCGGTCGGGGCGGCCAGCGCCTGGAAGGAGGAGGAGCTCGCCAAAGTCGCGGCGAAGATGATGGAGGAGCGGTTGAACTTCATTATGTATGGGATAGTAATGTAGATGAACGACAGCAAGTTGGAAAGCAAGGACGGAGAGCGAGGTAGTGGTGGTAAGGAAGGAAGAAAGGAAGAGAGGGAGCGGGTCAGAAGGGGGTGTTTTATAGGAAACCAACTTGAACCATCACGCGAGGCTGACAGCCCGAAACGGACGGAGTGGACGCATCCGGACGTCGCCACACTCTTCTCAGTCTTCTCTTCTATTCGCTTTGAACGCGTCCAGTCCCGTGACCGTGTCATGGCAAAGTGATGATAGATTTCAACGGACACAACGCCACACTGCAAGTACTGAGAGACAGTTCAGAACCCCTCTCCACTCCGGAACACACGTACCACGTACTTTAAGAGAAGCGGCCTCTACTACTGCTCCCGGCTCGGTATTCCATCTCATACTCTCCTCCAGTGTCCCAGTTCCTCCGCCGTTTAATGTTTTGTGGGGAGTTATTGGACTGTGCACTGAGAATAAGAGCCTCCCACAGATCCGACGCTGCTTCGCGCAGCGACTTCCCCAAGCACGAGGAGATCATACACCATCCTAAAGCCGCAAAACTGCAGAAGTAGAGAGTGAGCGTGGGGTGCAGACGAGAATTACAGCCGACGTGACTCACATGAGAATGGCGAAGAAGATTAAGAGAGGTGCCAGGGCACCCAGTGAGGAATCACTCGTCATGTCGGCGACTTGAGCTACTAATATAGCAGCAATGACTTGTGTCTTCCAGTTTTTATGAGAGTAAGTGACGACTTTGAGAAAGGAAAGGATGGAGGGACTAACCGAGCCCATGGATCTGGGAATGATTAAATCCACGTGGAAATCCCGATGCCAGATTGTCTACAATCTGATAAGATAGACCCAGATTCGTGGGAGCACTCACAAGGCTGACGTCTTGACACTCAGAACTCTGCGCAAATAACGACATTTACTGAGAATACAGCGCTATATTCATGAGCGACCTGCGAACGACGAAGGCTGGTCTGACGAAAGAAAGAGGTGGTGCGGTGATAAGATCCCCTACGACTTGAGCGATCCGTCGGAGCTTGTCTTTGTTTGGAAGTCCGCCAAGGATGAGGGGAGCGTATCTTTTCTCTTTCCTTTCCTTCGCGGTCTGGTCTGATCCACCATCATCGCTACAGCCAACACTCAGCTATCGAAAGGTGAGCATGTTGAGGGTTTTGCGGAGGATGGATCTGAGCTGAGATTCGGTGTTGATAGGTCGCACCAAAACAGTGGAACGGTGAGAACCAGAAGAGTGGAATTGGATCCTCGGTGCGTGGTTACCGTTGTGTTGGCTCTGAGTGGATGGAGGAGCTGAAAAGTTGGACAGTGTTCTGTCGGTGGATATTATTGAGAATGGTGGTTGTAACAGAGACAGAGGAACACACCCTCTCAACCCGCACGTCCCACAACATGGCAAGTCTTTTATCCCATTTTTCTTGTCTGTATTTTTCTTCATATCAAAACACTTCAGGCGAGTAATACCAGCAGTCCGGTACTCGATCACCAGGACGGCAAGCTCGATGATGTCGAGAGGGCCACCACCTTAACCCCTTCCTCGCCAGTCCCTGGCGCAAACGACCCCTTCAACTTTCGCAATGGCCTGTCTAGCGAGGAGCGTCTTGCGGACATGCGCAAACGAAAAAACAAGGGCAAAGACCTCGAAAGGTTCCATCGCAAGCAGAACGATGTGTGTATACGCCAAGTATCATTGCGTTGCCTTTAGCGTTCTGAACATGACGTAGCTCATCACCTCGCTATTGAAACCAATGGAAGAACATACTGAAGAGGCCAGAGCTGAATTTGAAGCTGCACGTTTGCCTGTGAGTGCATCGTATATTCTGCAATTTCTAATTCCCTGACATGTTCACCAGGTCAAGATTGCCGTCTGGGCCAGTCTCTTTGCCAATTTTGCGCTCTGCGTTCTGCAATGTAGGTATCGCTGGTCTCCACAATCACCTCACAGTATTCGTCCGTTGACGACTTTCCCTTAGTATATGCAGCCATTTCATCTCTCTCGCTGTCGCTACTCGCTACCGGTATTGATTCAGTGTTCGACATCGGTAGCAACATCCTCCTTGTCTGGCTTCACAAGAAAGCCTCCAGACTCGACGCCAACAAATGGCCTGTCGGTGGCTCTCGTCTCGAGACCATTGGCAACATTGTCTACGGTACGTCCCGTACTTCACTCCTCTTCCGTTTGCCTTCCGGCTGATACCCAACCGCTAGGTTTCCTGTAAATATTTCCCCCTCTGGGTGTGTGTGTATTCAGTCGAACTGACGCTTCCAACAGCATGGGTTCCGTTAACCTGGTTGTCATCGTGGAGTGTGCGAGAACGCTCGCCACGCATCATACTGAGGACGTCAATCAGCTGCATATACCCTCCCTGGTGTCAGTTGGTGCTGCACTGGGTAAGATTCGAAACATACTGAAAGTCTCATTCTTGACTGACCTTGTGCGCTGCACAGGTGTCAAGTTTTTGCTATTCCTGTACTGTCTTAGTCTGCGAAAGGCGTCCAGCCAAGTGCAGGTGCTATGGGAAGATCATCGGAATGACCTATTCATTAACGGGTTTGGTGCGTCACATCTTTTGTATATGTCATTCAAACCGCTCAACGACGATCATTTCAAAAGGTGTGCTCATGTCTGCGGGTGGTAGCAAGCTGCGATGGTGTATGTATATCTTTCTCATGCTTTGCTGCGTTGTCAAGCGTTGACGATGCGTTCATATTAGATTTGGATCCTTTGGGCGGTATGCTCGTACGTTGTCCTTGGTCCTTCTCAACCGAAGCACTTATTTACAATACCCATCGCAGATCGCAGTAGGCGTAATTGTCGCATGGAGTCGCACCGTGTACAAGCAATTCGAGCTCCTCGCGGGAAAGTCAGCGCCACACGAATTCATTCAACTCCTCACCTACAACGCGACGACGTTCAGCGACGAAATTGAGAAGGTCGATACTGTTAGAGCTTATCATGTGCGTCTGCACTTACTTTATCTTGCTTTCATTCATCGTTAACCCATGTGTGCTGTTTTCTTAGAGTGGACCAGTGCGTTTTAAATGTTTACTGCGGACAATAACGCATCGACTGACATATTATGCTTATGCCATCTATCAGGAATACTACGTCGAGATTGACGTCGTTATGGACGCGAGTACGCCTTTATGGAAAGCACACGATATCAGTCAGCAGCTGCAAGACAAGATTGAAGTGTTGCCGAACGTCGACCGCGCGTTCGTTCACGTTGATCATGAAACAACGCACGCTCCGGTGCGTTTCGTGCCCCGTTATCCGTTCTGGGAAAGCGGAATGAATGCTAACCCGCTCTTATAGGAACATCGAAAGTACCTATGATATTCTCTTGTTACGGCTCACGGAAGAGAGATGAATGATCTAATGAGACATCATGCAAACCAAATGTGTACTTTTGGACCTCACTCATCTTACAAGCACCCGCAACGTTATACGTACTATACCCCCGAATTTATAGCAATAGCGATTAGAGAGAACGCAACCTCATTGTCAACCAGGCGAATATCCGAGACTTTGAATTGAGTGTCACCAGATCAGGAACTGTGGCATGTTAAGTGAGTCCTTTTTTCCATGCTCTCTCGGTCATCACACAATGAGACTGATGATGGTTGTTGCTTTCAAGTTGCTCTCCGAAAATTTCCTTAATGTCCTGACATTTCAGTTCACCGCTGATCATTCCAGGGTACGGCAACGAATCGTCCTCAAACTTTCGTCACCACGATTCTCACGCCAACGCCGACGTATCATGTTTATGAAGCTTGAAGTTCGTTTCCAAGCCACCCTCCGCAGCCGCCTTACCTGATCTTCACTGAAACATGAATCTGCCTGTGAGATTGTGTGCGCTTGTGGGTGGTCGCCTTTGCTAACACTGCTCAGTGACAGGATCCACGATGTCTCATCATCACGTGTCTTGCTCCCGCAAGGTCTTCCCATCAGCTTGGTACTGCCTCTGGTGTTGGGATTGCACGATGTTACTGTCGTCGTTACCGTCGTCCCATTACATTATAGGTCTTTCCAAGTCGCATGTGGGGATCATATCGCTGATGACGAACAATATTTGTCTTGACTCGGACAAACCCCATCAATCTATTATACAGCCCCGATCCGCCATAGTTCGACTGTTTCGAATCAACTTCCCGGCTTACCATACATAACTACAAGACCAGCGGTGATCCCGTTCTTCTCGAGAAGCGGTGGCTGATGCATGTTCAGCCACTGCCAGCCATACATGTACATATGCACGCATGGATTGAAGACCACCGTCCCCCAACTTCTCCTCTCACCTTCAAAACCACCCACGGCTCGTCCTGGAATGATAAGCAGGCCCTGACCACGCCTATCACAGGGTAATAAGTACTTGCACGAATCTCCGCCTCCGTTTTCCCCACTTGGTCACTCTTTCAGAAGTTTGTGACATACTACGTTAACCAGCCGGGCTGGTTATCCGTTCATTCTTCACCCTCAGGCTTTTGCTCCTCAACTTCGTCACGACCTTGTGCAGTGGAGGGGCTCTCCTTACTACTTTCCCTCCCGGACGACGTTGCGTGGACTCGGGGTCCTCGTAGCCAGAAAATTGGGCTTTGACTACCAGCCATGTCTGCGGCGAGCGTGGCGCCGCTGCCTGTGTATGTGATAGATGCCTGTGAGTCCGTTCTAATTCTGGGCCTGCGTTGGTATTGATGGACTCTGCTTGTCTATCCAGTGAATATGGGCAAGCGATCCCGTATTGCAGCCATCGCACTCCTTGGATATGATCACTGTGAGTCCTGACCATATGTTCACTCACAATAACCGTCTTGGAGGTTTACCACAAATCCGTTGTAGTCGTCACGTTGGACCGCGAGGTAATTCACCAGCAAGACATCGCAATTAGGGTTGGTCCCGAGAATAACACATCGTTCAGGTCACATACATCTGGTCCGCCCGCAAAAACAATGTCGCATTCTATTTATATGTATTTGTGAGCGGAAAGACCACTGGTATCGTCTTCTTATAGACTGCTTGCTGAATTGCTAATTCTCGTTTAGAATAGATTCTTTGCTTTGACATACCTCATCTTCGATAGTGGTATGTTGCATCCCGAAATACGATACCAAGGCAAACCGTTCTAACACAACGTCACAGTTCCTCTTACAAAAAGCGGAGTTGTTTCTTCTCAGGTACGTCTCATTCAGGTAGTGGTGCTCCATACGTTTTCGGCTCACGGTGCTCCTTCCTTCATAGATGTAAGACGGCACATTTACATTCGTTCCCCTCCGATACTGAGTAGTCCCCATAGATGTGTCATCTACTTGCTATGTAACGATATTGTGTACGTCCGGGGGGTTTTCTTACACCATTTACAGTCACTTACTCACAATTCCACGCAGAACACTCGTCCAGACGATCCTCATGCAAGGCATGTTATCGCTACAACTCTGCTCCCACCGATCTAATACAGATATGCACATTTAGTCATTCTACAGCTACGAGTCAGTACCTCGACTCTACTCATGGGCTTTCCTGACATCTATTTACACAGGTCTATGCGTTGTACGAGCGAAGTCGGAAGATTCTAATATTCATGCTGTCCATGTGCGCGCTCGAGATAGCAGCAATGGGGTCCCTTATGGGAGTCACCATTGGACACCTGGAGCGTGAGGTCTTCATCCATCTTTCACGGGCATACGCTGAGCCGAACCTTGCGTTGTAGACCTACCTGTTGTGTCCACACCAACTGGGTGCTTTTATCGGGGCCTTCTCAACCTATCGGCACTATTCTGGGTTCCAGGGCTCCTCTACGAGCCGGTATTGTGTATTTTAGTCCTTCACAAGGCTATGTCACGAAAACACCACATCCCTCTGGTCGTCGTAGTTGCTCGGGATAGCCTGCTCTATTTCGTCGCGTAAGTCCGTTGTTCACGACCGAGTGCACCAACGGGTCGAATACTGACTTGCATTGACAGGATTTTTGCCATCCTGTTGTGTAGTACTATCATTTGGGCAAGAGATCCAACATACATCAACATGGTCATGCCGTGAGTATACAATAACCACTCATGCAGACGAGTTGCTTATTCGTCAATATATTTCCAGATGGTCTGCCGCATTGCCATCCATTCTTGGAAGCAGACTATTACTCAATATGCGCGAGAAGGTGCACTGGACTTCGAATGAGAAGTCGTACATTGTCGAGACAATAGGTCATAGCCAAGCGCAACACAGAGATTCGTTGACCTTCATTGAGGCACACCTTGACCTACAACTAGAGCTAGAGTTAGTCTCCAATAACTTGCACAGTTGCACTGGCCAATGTTGAAAATATGATCATCTTCGTCATTTTATTTTGTGTCCGCCTCGAATCAACCAAGCATGCACCATGCGCCATTCGCGAATCTGAACATACATTGTTAGTTCACCAAGGACACACCCCATATAGCGTTACAGAAAATACAGCCAACAACCCGATTTTGCATCTTTACTAGACTTTAGCAATGACTCCGACTCGCAAGAGATAATATAATCATTTGCGAGCCTCGTGCGTGTCAGCTGCCCCATTCGGCAGTATGACTCCAGTAATACTCCGATTCGGAAAGTCCCGATGACGCGCTACACGTGATTTAATCAAATTAATGGCCACTGTGACCGCCTCTGCCGACACGACTTGTTTCTGAACACCATCCTATCCAACCTTCAGCTGTCTTTTGACGTGGATATATAGAGACAAGTAATCGCTGGATATGCCCCCGAGAAGATCGACTAGAATCAAAACAAAAGTTTACGCGCCGCCATCCGACACAGATGATGGAGAAACTGAGGACAAGAAAGCCGCTCCTAAACCCATGGCTCGCTCTCGCCATGTTCGTGGTCGTCGAGGTTCGCTGGAAAACCTCCCAAAAATGCCTTTGGACGTTATCTTCGAGGTATGTTTTCTTCTTCTCATAGTAGGTACCCTTTTCAATGACGCATCTTTCGCCAGGTTCTGGCTTATATGTCTCCTCTCGACCTTCTATACCTTGCGCGCACAAGTAAAGACTTTCGTGCTTTGTTGATGAAGCGCTCCTCTGCCGCATTCTGGAAGGCAGCTCGTGCCAATGTGGATGACCTTCCCATATGCCCATCACTAATTTCCGAACCGATGTATGCTAGTCTGCTGTTTGAGAATTGTTGTTCGGTGAGTGCGCATCACGGCATGCATACGGCTTATCTCGAATATATTGCACGCTTTCAGGGCTGCCTCAAGCGTAACGTGAACTCGATCTACTGGGGTATCGGAGCGCGCCTGTGTCATGGCTGCTTGCCAGAACTGTATGTATACCTCCCGATCTCAATCACAACGTACTCACACGCGCATTCAGAACGATGAGGCCCAACTCTACTGTACTTGTCTGGAAAGGTACTCCAGTGCATTCCTACTCCTGCAAGATTTTCCGGGAGCACGTAATACCCTACAGTCGCTCACAAGGTAAGTCCTGTCATTTGCATGTCATAAAGCTACTGGATACTCACTGGTACGATGAAGGACTGAAAGTCTTTGGTGATAGATGGCTTGTATCGGATGTCGAACTATTCAAACAGATATGGGAAGCGACCTCCGAGGATAAGCGAGCCGCATTATTGGAGGAGAGGAAGGCACTGGTGTCTGAATGGGAGGCTGTAAGCTCCCTTATTGCATATTCCTCGTTTGCTTCTAACCGAAACAAACCCAACAGCTGGTTCCAAAATTCATACAATGGACTCAAGCAAGGAAGGAAGATCGCTCGAACGAATTGGCAGAGTTGAAGGGGAACCGTCGTGAAGGGTCAGTTTTATCCTCATCCTATTGAACACCGTTAATGTATCGTTTTCAATATCAGCATTTTGCAGAAGCTGGCTGACCTCGGATGGTCGGACGAACTTGATCGCATGAGCAAGTCAGGCGCTTTTGACAAGCTCATGGTGCTTGCCAACGCTAAGGAGCCAAAGCAGTTAACTGAACGGGGTTAGTGAATTCAAGCTTGTCTACAAGACGTCCCTTGACAAATACTTCTCATTGCCAGCGTGGAATCGCATAGAGCCAGCGGTGATTGGTTTTCTTGAGAAATTCAAGCGTGAAAGGCTGTTCCAAGAGCTCCGTGATCTCTTGCGGCCGCGGTTTTATTCGCTCCGGGTATTTGTGCAAGACGCAGCGATACCATTCCGAGAGGTGTTCCCAAGCGTGCGGGAATTTTCTCTGTTACCATCGGTTCGCCAGATTCTCGACGTCCCCAAGACTGAGCAGACGGCAATCCAGCTTGAGGATCTGAAGCCTCAGCTGCCGGCTCTTGTTGCCGACTGGAAAGCTCAGGTTACAGCTGCTTTGGTTAAGGTAATTAACAATCATGCTGCTCTCAAGGTTCCTCCCAACGCAGGCTTAGAAGGGCTTGCTATCGGGGCGTTCCTGTGCTGCTCTCGAGATGCTTGCAAGCTGTCGGCAGAGCCTGCATCGTATCCGGATGTTTTTCCTATTGCATGCAAGACGTCTATGTACGGCTTGCCCATACCAGAGGTTGACCCCACAGCGGACGATTACACTCGCCTTGCCGCCGAGGACTTGCGGGGCTGTAGCCATCAGTATTCGACCTGGACTTTTCGCATAATGGTGGATATCATGTCCACTTATCGGTGTGATCCGAAGACCGCAACGATTAAAGAGATGGATGAGAATCAAACTCGGTTGATCTGCACTTTCAAAGATTGTAAGAGCGACGTGCATATTCCCGGAGTTCAGGTGATCTTTGGCTGGCGAAGCGCAGTACGTCTTGGTTATTTTCGAATGTTTGACCTCTGAAAACACAACGCTGATTCAATGGCTAGATGTACCATGCCCTTAAGAATGGACGAGAACTCAGCACGTTTCGAGTAGCTGAACACTTATCAGACGACACGTTCCAAAGGGTTCAGGAGCTTGAGGCGATCGCCTCCAAGCAGGCTTTACATGCACATCAAAGGTATCCCTACCTTAGATGCATTCATTGCCCCTTTGTCAGACAACTCACTTATCGGAGAGACGATCTAATTGAACATCTGGCGAAACTGTAAGTGGCGGCTGGGGTTTGGAGATGTGATGCGACACTTATCCCTTGTTTTCAGTCACAATATCCAGGAGGCGGACGCGGGACCTGACGATTTTTACGATGTTCCACACACTATGGTGTTAGGGAAGGATCCGATATATCTTCTATCGCGGAAGATGCCACTGAAAGACATAGTCAAAGCCCCTCCCACAATCAGGCGCGCCATTGAAGACGGACATGCCGACTGGAGTCCAACAGAGGACACCGATGATATGATGACTTGATTGTTTGCATCATTTTACTACACATAACGTGTGATTTATTTAATTTTTGACTCTGCGTGCTACTACAGTAGTAATGATATTGATAACTCGCTCACTGTTCCGTTCAAGTAGCATAGTTTGTGTATCCTGAGTAACAGACCAAGGTGGCGAGGTGACAAGCGCCAATTCTAATAATTGCTTCGAATCCACAACCAGTACTAACTTCGTCACTGAGATCTGAGACTCCATAGTCCTTCTTTGCTCTTTTTCCATCGTATATCTGAAGCTTCAAAGAAACTACTACTCTGCTGGAGCATTGCCATATGTCTTCCGAATCTGGACGGTTCACCTCGGTCCCAGTCGTACACTCAAGCTTCTGTGTCCCATGAAAGCTATCATTAGAATACCGTGAGTTCAAGGCTCAAAGGTTGCTTACTCTCAATCGCTTGTCTTCACGGTCGACTTGGCGACAACGACAACGATGACGCTCGCTCTGAACGAGATTTACCAAGTCGCCCGTGACGCTGTCACGATCTTCACGGCACAGGGACTGTCATCGTGCCTCTGTGGTGGCACTGGATGCGCTCTCTATGGGATGAAGAATAGATCACCTAACGTGAGTCCTCTCTGTGATGCCGTAGTTATGCTACCAAGCAGCATTTGCTAAAATACGGCAGGACGTCGATATCGTCGTGATGACATATGCCCATGACACGGAAGAACTCAAGAGGATACTTGTTCTACATTCACCTCGGTCGTTTCAGCTGCGCCCATCACGCAAGAGAGGTGCCACGTACAAGATCCTTTACTACACCTTTCACTCGTACAAGTCCTGCAAAGTGGATATACTAATTCCCGGAATCATGAACATCCCCGACATTCCCTCTCGCCGCATTCCCATCATCGACGGACTTCCTGCTATGACGTTCATGCCGCTTCTCCTCCTCAAGCTTCAGGCATGGGACGATCACAGGAAGTCTGAGAGAATCGACTACAGGATGAAGCAACATACGGATGCAAGGGATATCCAGGAGTTGCTCAAGATTGCTCGTGAACGGCACGAGCACAAGCGCGATGCCCTTTGGCTACCCATGTCCTTCTTGGTCGCCGCAGAGGGACGAGTCGCGTCCTTCATCAGTCTGTTTCCGAGCTCAGGGTATGTCTCAAAGGGGGACAAGAAGCAGATTAGCACGGCTGAATTGTGGCAATACATTGGGTTCTAGGTGAGTCGTCTGCCCTTCAAAGATCAAACACCGGGTTCATATTTTATAGGGAACAGTGTGCTCTTGAAGTACAATCACGACGCTACTATTCTATGGTGTGTAATTGATACCGATTAGCGGAGCTTATGACCTGTCATGAATCCATCGGAGTGACGCTACGATGTATCAGAGGTCTGACATGTGGTGCGGTCACGCAGTCCTCACAGGACCGAAGCACAACCCCTTCAGTACCTCCACGTCGTGGGACTGTGGTCGTGTTGCTGTTGTGTCTTTCATTGCTAAAGCCATTACGTTGGTGAGTTCGCCATCTGGTGCGATGAATGGACCAGCTGACCAGTTCTTTCAGAACTCAATTGGACGATCACCCAGGATGCGTACTGTTTCTATGCTTTACACAGAATACACATGACCGTGTGCAGTAAGCCCTTGCTCAATTACACCGTAATGATGGAGAGGAGAGAAACGCGTCCTCCCCTGTCAATTTGCGCGAAGTCATCCATAGACGACTAGCGTTCAATTCGTTGCTTCTTGGTTCAGCTAGGTAAGCTTTCAATGTCGCCTGCCTGTCGTCATATGGTCTTCATCTCCTGAACAATTGAATAGAATAAACCGCCCACTGATCGGCAGTGGTCAGTGCTGTCACAATGCACAGTCTCTACGACATCATCGTCCGACTCTTCTTGCTTCTGTTGGACGTGCGTCATCCCGAAGAGACTTCGGCCGAACGATATCTATTCAGTCCCATCGAGTTGTCGCTATGACATGTGTATGGACGTCTAGAGTGTCTCCGTCAAGACAATCGACGTCAGGGCTTCTTTCACCATTCACTTAGTCGCGATCAGTGTTCTGACGAACCAATAGATACTCAACGCCGACAATGACATGTCGGAGTTGAAGGGAAACATATGCAGCCACGGTGTCGTGGTCCAGTGCAGGTCCAGAACCTCCCTCAACTTCCTTGGACTATCCAGTTGACTTTTGGTGTTAGGCTCATCATTTCTTCTTGGGACTTCAGACGTGCGGTGTCCAGGTCAGTTCTGGCTTCCTCAATGACTGCATGTCGTTCAATTCCCACCTATCGCCGCTCCTTTAAACAGATCAAATTTCTACCATCCGTTCGCCCCGTTGAGCCTCGACTTGAGGTGAAGATTCCCTATTCATTCCGAGTGGCGCATACCCTCAAGTTTAACCTCAGCGAACGCTTCCACTCAATAGCCCCCCTCTACTTCAGGTACCTCTCGGCTCGTTTGAGTCCTGACAGAAACTGCGGCGATCATCGACCAACGTCCTGATTTCTCCGTGCCAGTCTGGGCAGCCCAACACACACCCCATCTTGCGAAAGTCAAAACACGTACAGGAAAGAAACCAGACAGGATCGCCTCGCCTCGGTGCGCCGGCCCAGTCACGGTGCTCACACATCCCCACCTTAATCCCTGCAGATTCTCCGAGCCCACCGCGAAAACGGGGTTACGAAACCCGAAGATCCCTACCAGCCCGATTCCCTTTCCCGGCCGCACCCCCATGCACCCCAGCGGACACAACTACAGTCCGCAGTACATTACCTTGCTGGCAGAGAGCATTGACCCTGAGGCCTGAGGTCCAGATCGTCCACCGTTCACGCGTTTCTGAAACCCCCCATTCATCTCAAAGACTCGGACGGGTCGAAAATCCCAGCAACGCCCGATTCAAGTTATTTCTCCGAGTCCGATGAAACTATTGTGACAAGTCTTCCGGTGCGACGAATCACCCCCTACCTTTCCAATCCTCGCTTACATTTTTTCCCATTCCCACAGATCATTGCATTACCATCCCTCGCCCACCGTACGCGTGGAAGTTATTCACAGTCAAAAAGGCGGACGTAAGCGTGGAACCGCCGCCGGGGCGAAGTGTCTCTTTGTCTCTTGTCGAACAACAACAACAACAACGACCACGTCAGATACGCCTGATCGCAACCCACAACGAATCCCTGTGAGAACGAAGAAGAAAAACCGAACAGTGTGATTCCATTCAATGCATTGAATGCCAGTTTACACTTGAGTAGGTACCCGGTAAGAGATATCGATGACCGGAGGAATTGGGTAACGCGTTAACGTTCTCACCCATCCCCCCCCCCCCCCCCAACCCCCCCCTCTTTCCAAAAGCTCTCATCGTCACCCATGCGCACGGCGGTTCGGTGATCCTAGGAATCAGAAAGAAGAAAAAGACGTGTGTTGGAGGTTGGAAGTTGGGGGTTGACTGGCCGGCTGGCTGGACGGTTAGAAGCGAGTAAGTAGTGATAGGTTTTGATGTCGTTTGCACCACACGGTTCGACGTGTGGCCGCCGGCGAAGAGAATTCGAACTGGGTGGTACTAAGTTACGAGTGAGTAGCATGTACACAATGAACAATTGACAGTCGAAGAATTCGAACAACAGCTCCCCCTTGTTCCATGTGCTGGTACACACACACACCCCCTTCTCCAACACTCCAACTTGCCGTTACGTTTACCCCCAACACGTTAATGTATTCAACGAAGTTCAACGTTGTATTACTATCAAAAACTTGTGATGTTCGAGGCTTCCCGAAGGTTCTCAGGTTAACAACCAACCACACACATATTCGCGTTCACAGTGCACACACACACGCGAAAGGGATATCGCAGAAAAAGAACCACGCCCTCTTCCCCGGACATTGTATTGCCAACAAAAAAACACCTATCAATCAATCAAGACAAAGAAAAAAACAAGAATTGCAAGAGGGAGAAGGGGGGAAGGGCGGTGAGGGTTGAGTTGGGTGGTATGGTATCTAAATGATGGATTCGCGTGAGATGGGTCCGCGAGTTTTTGTTTTCGAAAGGGAAGTGAGGGAGAGAGAGAAAAAGATGCGATGTGTGTGAGTGTGAGTATGAGAGAGACCGAGCGAGCGAGCAATTGGATGGGATGAGATGAGATGATGATGCGAAAAGAAAAGAAGAGAGAAAATGCATGTAAGATGAGAGACACAGGGAGGAGCATGAGAGAGACAGAGACAGAGACAGAGATGGGGGTGAGTGGGTGAGAGAAGAGAGAATGTCCCGGATGAGAGAAACAACAACAGACCGTGATAATACTCGTACAGAGAGACAGAGAGATTCAGATGCGCAGAATGGAAGAAAAGAACAAGAAACATGGTGAGGACTGAGATGGTGAATGGAAGGATTAAAACCAAAATCGAAGCGTGTATGACAAGAACAATCAAGAAAGAATGGTGGGTGGGGGTAGATAGGTGGCCGAAAGAACGACAACGAGGGGAGGGGGAGGTTTTGAGTGCGGGGATATCAGTACAACCTCGTTATCGTCTCTGGCGGTTGAAGAAGGGGGATGAGAAAGGAGCGTGAGTTTGTGAGTCGAGGGTTGAGCGAGACCTGGTAGATAGGAATAGATAGTTGTCCTCGACGTTGAGATCAAGAGAGCAGGAAGGAGTGAAAGAGACATGGGAGGGATGAGGATGAAGCCGAGCGTCGTTCCAAGCAGGTCGTATGCGCCGTCGTCGTCGTCGTCGTCTTGAATACCATACAATAATCATACACCGCCAGGTAGGGGGGTTGCGAGAGGCAAGAGCGAAGAGAAAACCAGAGGAAAGGGATCGACCAACGAAGGGGTCACGTTGTCATCCGGGGTACCAACGTTCGGTGATCCCAAATCCGGCCCCTCCCCCGCGTAAAGTTACCAAAAGCGGTAACAAGCGAGCGAGCGCTCCGGCCATCCGATACGCGCACATCACCACCTGACCCCGTCCCAACAGCGATAGACCCTCCGGATCTTGCTCTTGCAGCCCTTCCCAACGTAAACATCCCAACATTGTGTGGGGAAACAAGGATGGTTTGAGGGGATTTTTGGGAACGATGTGTCAAAGTTTGAGATATGTTTGGCGGGTGGAAGGAATGTGATGCTTGGAGGTCGTCTGGAAGGGGGGACAGGCACTCCGGGGAAACGGTTTAAAGCTGATGATCGAACGAGCCGAATGGGCAGACGTTGACCATCCCCTTCCCGCCCTGCCTTTCCCTCTTGACTTGCTACCACCACCACCACTTCATCCCAGATGAGCTGCAACGAACCTCGCCATCAGCCTTCCATGCTCAAACGCAGCTACTGATGTAACTCACCTCCGACCATACCCACATCCATATTTACACCGAAATTCAACCCTGGAAACCCATACCCCGCATTATGATCGTTGGCCATCCCCAACCACGGCGGCTGCACCACACCTGGCTTCCCATGCCCGTTTGCAAGCGGAGTCGACACAGAAGAAGCCGGAGTCCTAGGAGAGGAGGAAGCGGGAGGCGTTGAGTGGACACCAGGCGTAGGAGGGGTACTCTGCGCGAAACACCACTGCCGGACGAACGCAGCGTACGACGAGTCGCTGGTATCCACCCTACCGGATGGCGTCGACTCGTCGTTCAGTTCGAATTCAGCCGGGGAGCGTTGGTGTGCCGGGCCGGAGAGGTCGAGACCAAGATCAGGTAGTTGAAGGTGCATCTGTTGCTGTACTGCCGAGAGCTCATGGTCTTGCTCAGTGGCTGCAGGTGGTGTAACGGCTGCAGGTGAAGACCGACCGCCCTCGCCACTGCCCCCATCCTCGCTGGCGTCGCGCGACGAAGGAGGGCTGAGATAGCCACCGTTGTTGAAAGGAAGGAAGGGACGAGCCGCTGCTGTGATCGAGGTCGGTGAGAAGGGCACGAGGTCGTCATTCGATGATGAGGGGGGTAAGGAGGAGGTATCGAGGCGAAGGCTCCTCTCGTCCTTAGGTGTGTCGTCGTCGTCTTCCTCCTGCTCACTGGGAATCTCACCCATCTCCTCGACGTTGGGCGCATCGGCTTGATCAGCGAGAGATGACTGTGGTGGAGGTGATCTCGACTTGGGTGGACTACCCGGTAGTACAACCTCCTTGATTCTGATCGTGCCGGGAGGCGTCGTTGGAGGCGTCACTAGTCCGTCCTTCTGCGCACCAACCACAGATTTCTCCTCCGTAGGGGAGCTGCCTGGAGCGACATAGTTCGACAGGCTCAACCTCCTGCGGATGTAGGAGCTGGTCCTTGAAGCAGTCTCTCGCGTAGTGGGACTTGTAGGTCGCGGGATGTGTTGCAGAGGGTTAGAGGAGGTGGAGGGCATGGGTTCACGATCCATGGATAATGACGGGGAAGGTGGGTAGGGAGAGGACATGGTGCGGGTCAGCGTTGACGGCGGGCTTCCCCTCGATGGCGAGGGCGAGACAACGGGGATTCCAGCCAACGTTCCGGACATGGGGGTGAACCGCAAGGTGTTGGGTGCGCTGAAGGACCGCTGCTGTGATATGGTGGGGAGGAGGTGCGCGGGAATGGAAGGTATGGTGACGTTTCTCGCATCGTTCTCTCGTTGACGGTCTTTGACGGAGACGGGGGCGAAGGCAGCAGGAACGGGAGTCGCTAGGGGCGAAGTCGATGTCGACCTGCGGAAGCCGATGCGGTAGTTCTGATGATTGTTGTTGTCCCAAGATTCGCCGCCAGGGTAATTGTAACGGGCTACCAAGAAGAGCTTCCTCTCCGCCAGCTTCGCTTCGTAGTCCTCCAACCGGATGGTGAAACTGCAGGGAGGTGAGTTGCTGGGAATGTGAAGGTAGGGAACGGGTGCTCACCTGAACCTGTCCCATGAAACCTCGTGCACCTTGCCACTCACTATCCTGCTCGCAAGATCGCCGTCGCTGTCGTCCCTCTTCAGCTCCTGCCTCGGGAACGGCGGGGGCAAGCCGGGAAGACTGACGACATGCTTGCACGCGACCTCGCTGGTTGTCTGCCAGTCGTCGAGAGTGAATCTAACCGCTACGTTCTTCTCGTACGCGATGTTGCGGACGAGGACGGTGCCGCGGAGAGTTGGGGGACGGGTGCGGGGAAGGGTGACGGTTTCGAGGTGCACGTTTGCGTAGGGAGGTGGGTTGGAGGCGGGGATAGGGGAGGTCATGTTGGGTGAGGGATCAATCTCGTGGACGATGTTCTGAGAGGAAGAGGAAAGGGAGAGACCAAGGGAGGAGGAGGACTGGGAGGGGAAGGGGAAGGAGGCCATGGACCGCTCCGCGGTAGAGTTTTCGGCTTCTGTCTCTGTCTCAGTCTCGTCGCCCGACGGCTTGCTCACGCTCATGGGTTTCCCGGTGCGGTTGAAGACGCGGACGCTCTCAAGACCGTTCTCGGCAAAGTGGACGTTCTTGTGGGCGCTGGGGGTGGAGGGTGCGCTCTGGGCACGGAGGTGCTTGCTCCGCATGAGGTCGCCGGGAAAGTCGGGAGAGGAGGAGGAGGACTTGAGGGAGGACTTGAGCTGCTTTCCGTTTGAGAGGATGATGGGTGTGGAGGGGGTGCGCGGGAGAGAGGGGGAGTGAATGAAGGGGGAGCTCGGGGGGAGCTGTGTGGGCGAGGCGAGAGGAGAGGAGGTTGGGAAGGGAACGGAGGTTGCACCTGGGGGGATGTCGATGTGGGACGGGGGGTCGACGGAGGGGGAGAACCTGCCGGAGTCTTTGGAGAACTTGAGGGAGTTCATGACTGGGAAACCAACGGGGGTGAAGTTGGTGTCATTGTGGTCCTCGGATGGAGAGTCGTCGGGGTTGAGGTGAAAGATGGGCTTTGAGGAGCGGCGGCGTGGGAGGACACCGAGGGGTGCGAAGGCGCCTGGCCCGCGCTCGTCGGAGAATGAGGAGCGGGTGCGACGGTGGGCAGGTCTGAGCGGGGGCGACTCTGAGGCAGGGGTAGCGTAGGGCATCGCAGGGGGAGGGAGGAGTGGCAGGCGAAGATCAGACAGAAGGGGTATATGAGTTCGCCCCGATAAGACCCCAGAAAACAGACACGCCCAGGGTCTAGGCATAAGATCCTGCTCCACCCAATGATGTCATCCCATCGCCGCCCTCCCCCTCGCTGTCCTCCACGTCGGCCGACGCCTGGACACCTCCCACCGCCCGCCAGCGCCTCTCCCGTCTAGCCCCGTCTCCCATCGCCGGCGACAATCTCCGCCTGTTCCCACCCATTCACCTCGTATCTTCGCTCCGAGAACTTCTCTATCGCGACATCCTCACTCTATTCCTTCTTCGAACACCTCCCTCTTCCACCCATCATTTCTTCCCTTCGGCCACCTCCTTCTATACCTGTTCTCCCTCTCCTGTCCGTTCACCCGCTACTCTCTGCGTTCCCACTCCACTCCTCAATCTATTCCTAGTTCATTCTCTTCACTCGCGTTATCGTCCACTCATTCGTCTTTCGTTGCAATCATTCGGCCCCCTTGACTGGCGTACCTCACCGTCCGCTAGCTTCGTGATCTTCTGTAATCCTCGCACCGGAGGTCCTATTTATCAATCTCTTGTCTCCCCAACATCATCACTCATTTCTCCCCTGCTCAGTATTCCAAGAAAAAAGACGGAGAAAATAACGACTTGGAACGTCCTCTTCACGACCGCTATGTCCTCGTCATTATCGTCCCTGCACAGACTGATCACCCATCGCTCAAAATATCCCAGATGCGTATTGGTTCGCAACTGAGCACCGGTATCATATGTACGTACTGATAGTATAACCTACAAAGTTTCCCAATCCTATTCACATTCGCGTCTGTTTGTTTTCTTCTTCGCGTCGACGGTCGCCGTGGTCAATTTAATCCCCTGACAACATCGAACACGAGACCCGAGCTGATGACCACCCACGACCTCCATCCGAGTCGTCACAATTCGACACAGAACGTTCAGAGTCGGTTCCAGTATCAAACGAACGTTTCTCGCTCTTCACTTGACCATAAACTCAGTCCTTGGCCCTCATCACGCAATACGCAAAATACCGCCAACCGCTACACCTCCTACGTCACCACTCTCACGAATCAACCAACCGCTTTCTATATTCGACACTCACCACCCATATTTCTGCACGAAAACATCACAAATTTATCGATAACAACAACGACGACCGGTGGAAGAAAATACGCGTAACTGACACCAAAAAAAACCCCGACCTGAGAACGCTTCTGATCCACCACCACCACATTTTGTGGCGAACCAAAACATTGGGGGGGCGTCGTCTTCGTAGGAGAAAATAGGAGGCTGGTTTTGAGTAACTGATGACCTTTATTGGAGGTATGCGCCACACACACCCATTCCAAAGCTGATCTTTAATTTTTGGTCTCTTAGCTTCTCGATCGTATATTGAATTTTGTTTCTCTCTCTCTTTTGCGTGGGGGAGAGATCCGGGTTGGCTAAAGGGATATCGATTCAGGCTACTGTACCTCTTCAGATATGGATTGAGGAGAGGGGTTCGCGGATCGGGAAAAGATCTGGGAATCTGCGCCCCCTCTCAGGTAAACCCCTTGCTTGGGAGTCGCGATTGGAGGAGGGGGGAATTTCTACATAGTAACGTACGCAACGTGGTGTGGGGTGTATTGACCGGGACGTGGAGAAGCTATGCTGCTGCTATAGTCTGATAACCCACCACATCTAACACGTTGCAGTAAGCAAGCCCAGGAGCATCCTATCAAACCGGGGCCGATACACTCAGCTACTCAAGTACTCAAGTACAAGATTTTTTCGCAACGAACAGGCATAGTGATCACCACCGCTCCCTCTCGAACAGACAAGTGTGGCGCACGACATAAAGGGATGATATTGCATTCGCAACTCAATTCCAAGTGAAATGAACCCGTACGATCAATCATAGGGGGTTGGGGTTTTTTCTGGCTTACGCCCGCTCGTAGACGCTGCATGAAGACGGCCCAGGCGTTGAGTACATGTTAGGTCCTTCCTTCACTCGGACCCGCCGCCATCGCGCGCGTGTGTGGCGCGACAGCTTTGTTTGTCACTTTCGGGAGACGGATCATCGATCATCCCCGACGCGCGCTTGTTGTCGTTTCGCTGTCCCTTTCCCTTTCCTCCAGCGACCTCCAGCGTCACACACACATTCCTGTCAGGATAAAATATACATCGTACCCCTTCTTTCGCACCGGATTCGAGTAAACCCTCTGGAACGGATGTCCGTCGTCGGAGGCAAAGGAGAGGCGATGAGCTTTGGTGACCGTTGGGTTACAACGCTGTCCCGATGAGAGGTACGCCACTGCATTCTAGGACTAGTCGGTTGCTGCATTCTTACACTACGTTGCATAACTATATCCCTACCAGTTGTCGTTGAACATTCACGCTGATTTCCGCGGGGCTTTTTTCGTACCGGACTACACCTCCCGTACCCCCCCCCCTCTCCCGACATGACGGGGGACGCGTAATAGAAGAACTATCTCGTTGCGATCGGGATATTCAAGCACATACACATGAACAGCATCCGACTGTCCTTACACGGGAGATTAAACTCTAACACTGATAACAAGAGCGATGGGAAGTGGTTCGTTCGTTCGTTCGTCCCGATCAACCCGTTCTCGTTGACGGTAGCTGAGAGGAAGGCGAGCGAGAGGGCTGCGATGGGAGGGTGAGATGTGAGATCGGACGTTGTGTTGCTATTCTCGTGCAGAAGGTACGTGAAATGAGCTGTTGGGTGTTTGTTGTTGAAATCAAACACCCAGGTTGTCAACATCACTAGGGAGTCTTGACAAGTTTCATCGCAGCTGTTTAAGCTACATACCACGCGGTAAATCATATGTCACAGAACCTCAGGATCTCAGGACCGAAAGATACGCAAACCAAACCAATACCCCTCCGCTTCCCTTCCCTCCCCACTGCCAGACCAACCCCTCTTCCCCGCGCGTTTCCGCTCGGGACACTCGGGACGAGAAGGAACGGACAAGGATGCGTAAGTAGTATAAAGCGAAAGGAGGATTCGGAGCGAAAAGCGTGTTGTTCCCCAGGCGAATAACGCGACGATCATTCCCACGAAGGGAGGTCGTTAGCAAAAAGACAACGCGTAGAAGATGCGTTTGTATCCGGGGGGTGGCAAGATAGGGTGTGTGGACCGGAGAGTGAGATGGGAGATGCGGATGAAAGGGGATCTAGGGGAGAAACGGGGGTTCTTGAGGGAGATACGGGAGATAGACGACGATTGTGGGTGGAAAAGGTTGAAGCTTAGGTTGGGATTCGGGTGGGTGTGTGTGTCGTCGTCGATCCCCCGCACTTTTCCTTTTCCGAGTTTCTAGTACATACATGGTGAGTCATCATGTTGTGAAGATGGAGTCGTTTCGCTTCTCAATCACTCTTTTTTTTACTCTTTCTCTCAGGATACCTTGGGCTTGGCTGCGACTGTTCGGATTGTAGGGTTGTCTCGAACATTGGAAAAACACACAGACGAGAACAAAGAACGTCCTCAGAGTGATGAAGGGAACTTTCGTTCTTGCGCGAGCTCGGGGTGGCTCTACAATACACGGGCACAACATTGAACAACTCTATTGACACAGCTGCGATATCTATCACAACAAACGCATGGTCTCGTCCCCTCCGGGCTACCACACATCCATTCACAATTGACTGCCCCTCCCCATTCCAACCCTCTTTCTCTTCATTATTCTCTCCCCCCGAGTACCCTCTGGTGTTCTCCAGTGTATCAAGACCATTTTGTACCCTCAATCAACAACAACAGCGCCATTTGGATCTCTGTGTAAAGCCACCATCAATGGTCAACATCTAACCCCCGAGGTCTGTATGGGTAGTGAACTGTGAGATCGATGATTTGCCACTAATGCAGTGCTCCATTCTAGACCGTTGACCCTTCTGGGGGGGATTCTCAATTATGATTCCTGGTGCGAGCGGTCACTATGGAGGTCGTGGACTACCAATGCACCGTATCACGCACCGGGCAGGTACTCGTTGCGCGATCATGCCGAGACAGGTTAATGTGGGTACAATTGACCATACGTACTACCCTCGAGCGTTGTTTGACACCACCGGACGACAGGAAAACTTCGAGATAAGCCATAAGCTCATGTCCGCCCGCCAGCAGCCAAGGCAAGAACCACAATATCACGGGTCAACGGAGGGGTCACGGTATATCTCGACATAACCTCGGAATCTTCCCAACTTCTTCCCTCGCAAGCAATCCATCCAATGTCAATGCTATCTCTCGCTTCCACGTGCCGGCACCGTGATTCTACTGGCTTTTCTATATAAAAAAAAGATCTCATATCGACCCTTCCCAAACATCACGCGGACTATCATCATCAAAAGAGGCTTGTTGACATTAAGCAATAAGCAGTAGCTTCCATCCCGTCGGGTCCGCGCTGCGCGAAATAGGTCGGAAGGAAAAAAAAGGGGGGCAGGGGAGTGAAAAGGGTTTCCCTGGGTTTCCGGTCCTTGACCCGTGCCTCTCTGCCCACCTCGGAGGTTTTATCTTGCGTTCGGGGTTTGCCAGAGGGCAGATAGAACTTGATACAGCAAACAACGACGGTCGCCCTGTCGGCTTTTCTACTCTTGAAGCCTTGGATTTCCCGACCGGTGCGGAGCGAGGCCTTCCGGCGAGTTCGAATTCATGGTGGTGTTTCTCTTCGACTGTGGTGGTGGTGGCTGAAGTTGGGAACGGTTGCGACGCCGTTAATGAATGATAGCGCAATACACCGCCGAAGCACACGTCTTGGAGAGAAGAAATAGACAAGAAGGGGTATTGAGTGGACCTTGCGCGGTGGAAGATGCATGCGAGGTGAGCTTCGTGATATCGGATTCAATGTGGCGTGCTGATGATGATCCTTTGTCCTTAAGCCGGTTACTCTCAGTCATTGCTCCAGTGGCGTTGGTGTAGGTGGACTTCTTGGTGTTCAGCACCCATGGTATTGAGCGAGAGGCACACTCCGAGACCCTCAATGAAAAATCTCGTTGGATCTCGTTGACCGTTCCTTTCATATACATCATTCTTTTCACAAGGTACATACATCTATCTCTCTCGACGCGTTCTCGGTGATTCGGAATAACGACTTATCTGCACTCGGCACTCTTAGCAGGGTATCGCGTCCCTTCACAGGGTCACATCAGAACAACTGGGCGGTTTTCTCTTGGGTCTCAAGCTCTCAAACCCACTGTGCGCGCACCATTCCACCAAAGATACAAGAACGACTTGAGAATCTAGCAGGCAGTTCCCGAAAAGGAAGATCGGCAATGATCATCATGGCAATCCTAACCACGAAGCCTCGGGCCCCGGCGGCGGGGAAACTGAATTGAAAAACCTGTTCAGGAGTGCGGCGCGAGAGGTATACGTTACCCACACATACACCCATACAATGAAGGCCCACGTTTGATACCGGCGGTTGAGTAGGATGGGGTTTGACAGAGGGGGGAAATGCATACGGATAACAAATGTTCGTCCACAGCTTCGTGCGGCTTCTTCGGCGTAAGGAAACTTACCACAATCTTGAATCCACAGGTGCATGCCTCTAAACGGACATCATTCACTCCCATACCCTGCGTCGTCGTCTCACGGTGTCTTTACCATCACCGTCCTGTATTGCGCTATTCGACTTGGCCAGAACCGTGACCACCAACCAGTGAAGATGGACTGAAAAGATGGTCATGGTCTTGTCCGCAGCGTCAACGTTCGCGGCCGTTTCTGAGTCTCTTGACATTGCCGTGCACGTGTGGGCTCGATCATGTTGGGACCTACATAATGATATCGGGTATGTGCCTGCCTTTTCCACTTCGACCCCTCCTCCCCCTATGGCGCGGAAATCATCTGAACGGGGTGGCACAGGGCTAAATGAACATGAGGAGGCTCATCTGACAAAGCTCAGTCGCTACGTCGCCTTTGCCACGCCGCGACCAAGTACAAGACATATGCCTGGTCAGCTCTTTTTGAGTGTCATGGGATTGTTTGGGCTAACCTAGACGTGTCGCGGTAGGAAAGGTAAGTCAATAGCTGGGTTTTGTTTGCGTCTTATCATCAGGACCTTGTCAATTCTGATCTCGGTAAAGGTCTGATAGAGAACTTGGAGCAAGAACAGAAAAGAGAAATGTGTTGTGATTTCTGTACTCGGCGGCAGATTGCGAAAGCAGCGATGTCGCGGAAGGTGGAGAGGGGGAGGGGGGGTTCCGGTTTTCCATGTCGGAATTTGACGGACAATCCGCCACTGGTCGGGTCAGTTGTGGGCACTCTGGCGTAGTGTTCGTCCATGGAATGGACGTAGCCATATTCGAGTGTGCGTACCTTCTCTTAGTATGTTGGGATTCCCCCAGGTTCCTCGAAGTATCAAGTGCGTATACTTCACACAGTTTGTGAGCCTGGACGTCACCGTTGCTCCACAGGCGATACCGTTTGCTCGCATGGTCATAGTGGAACGTTGGTGTTCATCAAGCAGCGATTCTGGCAAGGTTCGAGGGCGATGTCGCGTTGTCGTAGAAGCCCAGGACCATAGCAATCCCAAGGCATGATCTGTAGTGCGTTTCGTCGCATTGCTCCAACTTGATACGCTCTCTGACACGCCAATCCGCATCTTGCCCATTCAGATCCTTTCGTAAATTGGAGCTGGTTGGAGTTCAGTGCTCTTTCGGAACCTTCTGAAGGTTCAGTCGAGTACTTCCCCCTCCTTCTCTGATAACGATATGGGCTAGCGTGTCCATTCACGAGTTACTCGCGTGTTCTGAACAGCTCCTTGCGTTCTATCATGATAGCTAGGCAGTACAAGTCCCACAAGTACTCCGCAGTGCCTTTCTCGCAGTGCCCGAGGGTTCTTGCGATGTGAAGATGTCGTAACTGTCGCAACGAATGCTTCTCTTGACTGGTTGCGCTGTTGAAGGAAGACATCTGGTGTGAATGAATGCACCTCGTCCAGGTAAATTCCTGTACATATCCAGAGATGATAGCTGCGGACTCATGGGCTTCTCACCTTACAGCCTATTAATACGAGCACGCATCTACGAGGGGACCTCTTCATCCTGGGGTGGTATTCAGTTCGGTATCATACCATCAAACCGTATCCCAAGTATGCCGCCCACCCTTCTCCAGATTCAACAAGTGGCTCGTCAGGTCGTAGACCTCTTCAAGAATGCCCAGTTGAATTCTTGTTTGTGTGGAGGTGTCGCATGCACACTGTACGGTACCACTCGGACTCCAAACGTACGTACTTGCGTCCCCGTAATTCACTCAGCTTCTCTTGCCAAACCATGACTAAGTATTCGGTAGGATGTCGACATACTGGTTTTGAGCACTCAATATCACACCGAGTCACTCAAACAGTACATCGCCGGGCAGTCCTCGAATTTCTTCCTGCGTGACTCGCAGAAGATAGGTGCCACTTACAAGATTCTATACTGCAGGATAGGGTCCGCACAAGAGTGCAAAGTCGACATCCTCACCCCCGGAATTCTCAACATCCCCCATATCCCCACCAATCGACTCCTCTTCAGCGACAAGTTGCCTGTCATGCCGATAATCCCATTGCTTTTGCTCAAGTTGCAGACTTGGGCAAATCATTGCGATTCGGACATGCCAGGGAAACGCGCCAAGGTGCCGTATGACGTGCAGGACGTTGACCAGTTGTTGGGAATTGCTATCAGCAGAGACGATGAACAGATGTCGCAGGCTGCTACATGGCTGCCTGCGGCGTTTATTCAGGCGGGACGGAATCATGCCGTCCGCTACCTCCAGGAGTCTTCTACTTCCAAGACGGCCAACGATTGGCGTAGCATTGGGGTGAATCTGTGAGCTTTGGTGAACGGAAGAGGTTGAATACGCTCATGGTTGTTTGTCGTCTGCCGTGTTATTGTGTCACCGTCACCCAATATTCTGGTATTCTACATGACAGCTACTCGCTCCGTGTTCAACGTTGGCTGAGGGGAGTTTATGGACAATTGCGCAATAATATCTGTTTTCTTCGATGTTAACAGTCTTACAACTATTCCAAGATGTGCGATACACTAAGCTCAGCATTGCAAAATGTGTGTGAGACAGCACAGATCCTCAACACACACTGTTACGGCCTCGTATCCGCCCAACCCCCACGAATGGCCGCAACGATCAATTTCGGAAGGTCAAGAATCTGCTTCGGGGTCAACTCTCGGGAGAGAAGGTAGATAGGCTCCATGTTAAGACCATGCTCGTAGCTTGCTCGCTTTAAATAGAGATCGTCTTCGCCAGGGTTACGAATTCCGTGGCTTAGATGGAAGTAAAATCAGTCAAGAATATACGCAATGACTGCAAATGTGCTCACCTGTAGCACAAATGTCGTTCGACTAGCTCTTTGTCATGCATGTACTCTGAACCGTCATTGTCACATCGTTTGCAGCACCAGTGGGGAGACATGTCAAGAGCCTTCTTAGCTCGAACGGAGCCAGCGTTTTCAAGTGTTTGGATCATTGCCAGAGGGAGAGACTCGGGGGTTGCTTCATTTGAACATTGGAAGCACCTGAATTTCACATCTTGCTCGGCATCTGAATTGCAAATCGCGTGTTGAAGCTATAGAAAATGTGTTTATCAGTGTGCGAGAAGCCATAGAAGCAAAGTGCGTTACTGCAGAGTGCCAGGTGTACACTGCTTGAATTCCTGGATGATGGTCCTGGCTCTTGCAGCTCTTGGTGTCGCAAATCAGTCGGACGTTGAGGTCGTCCATGTTCTCTACGGTGGCCGCCAATGGGTCAAGCCCCATCTCCTTGATAATACCGTACATTGCCTGGAAGGCAAGATGATTGACCTGATGCTTGTGGCGAGTTGTCTGGAATACTCGTTGCACCAGAACTTTGTAGTCATCGGGAATCTGAACCTCCGTGCTTTTCGGCGGTTCGACGTGAAAGCTCCTCTCTGCAAGCACATCCGGAAAGATGAAGATACGTGTGCCGCCAACGCAGAATCTTTCCTTGCAGGAGAAGAACCTTCCTAACGCGAGAGTGCCCAGGTCCGTGTCAGATGGGAGTCCCGCTGCCGTGGCGAGGTTTATATCTTCAACTAGTGATGCAATGGCACGTTTCTTCCACTCGGACACCGTCGTTTCCAGTTGAAAATTTTCAGGTTCAAATTCTGATGCTGCAGTAGATTCCCGCTCGGTGCCTGTAATGAGCTGGTGAATGGAAGGTACCAATGCAAAATACTCGAGGTCGGGCATCATCATGCGCTGCTCCTTCTTGAAGGATTCAACTGCCTTTTTGAGGGAAGAGAGTCGGGTCCGAGTTTGTGATTCATGTTGTTCGCGTCGTAACTTCTGACGGATACTCTCCATATATTCGGCAAGGGGTTTCTTTAGACGGCTCCAGCCTGGAAGATTTTTAGTTGCGGACCCAAAATCAGGATAATCTGTCAGTTCTCACCGCGTTCTGTTAACTCTTTAGATTGTTTGATTGTGGACACCGTCGTGAAATCGTGGAGAAGAGACTTGTTCGCCATGATATATTGCAATTCCTCCTCCCATCCATCATCTTTCAGTGTCCTCAGGATTCTGCAAAGAATTTCAGCTGACGGCGTTGACTTCATATCGATTTGAGGTAATACCGTTTCTCCCTGTTTCGCTTCTTATCCGCAATCTCCTCCAATCGCTCGTTCTGCCTCTGGTCCATCCATTCGTGTATCTCATCAGCAGCCTGAGAAGACATTGATAGAAGTGAATTCGAGTTTTATCTCAGAAAATTAGCACATACCTCATGTAATTCATATATCATTCGTCTCCTCTCCAAAATCATAGAATCATACTTGTCCTCCGGGGTAGTCTGCCACAGCTTATATAGCGACATCACGTCCACTTTGAGATACCGGTCATGCATATCTATTCATAGTCATGAGATATAGATCGTCGTGGAAACACCAGAGCAACCTCTTACATTGCCATTGCTGTTTACGCTGGGCAACACATACACGAAATACATCGTAAGTGTAGCCATCTTCGTCACCACAACCAGAATCGGAGTCTTGATCCAAGTCTTGATCCAAGTCATCAGAGTCCTGATTCGACTCTTGGTCATCAGGGTCACAGTTCCGCTGAAGGTCTGTGGCACGCTGAAAGTCTGGCATTCCAGGAGCGACATTCTTCAGATCTGTCGGGAATACAGTTCTATGTTGTTGGATCAGTTGATTGAAGGAATCAATAGTGGAAGTGTATTCAACCGTACAATGAGGAGAGACATCTGTCGCAGAAGCGGACCAATGTGTCAGGACAAGCAGGCTTGAGGGTACGTTTGAGGCATTCCTAGAGATAGAAACAAGATGTTTCAGGGTTAATCAGCAATGGACAGTTGCCGTACTCACGACACATGTATTTTCAAATACATAAGAGGCGTATGCAGGTTCGGAAAGTAACCTTGGACAATCTGGCAAGTCCCTGACATTACGGCGAGCAGCCTTCCAAAAGCGAGCGGATGAGGAGTGCATAAGCAGAGACCTGAAGCCTTTGCTTGTCCGCGCCAGTCCAAGAAGGTCCAAAGGAGACAGGTAAGCAAGGACCTTGGGAGAGTGTTGTCAACTTCTACGCAACAGCTCTATATGTGGCATAAGACATATACCTCGAAGATAATATCCATAGGCATCTTTGGGAGGTCTGCTAGACTCCCTCGACGGCCACGAACAGCCCGAGCCCGTGGAGTTTTGAGGCTTTCCGAGGTTGCCTGCTTTGCGGTTGACTTGTGCCTAACCTTCTTTGGTGGCATCCTAAACACCGAACTCTCGGGCGGTGATGGATCGAGAATGAAGGGTGTGGAGAATGCTTGCAGTTGCAGCTGTGTATATATAGTGCTTTGCCGCGTGTAGGACAAAGGCCAATTCAAGTTATGGCCATCGCCACTGGCCATTACTGAACGTTTCTCGTATCGGAGTCTCGTTCTCTCTTCCCACAAACTCCGAACTCCGACCACGGGAATTCCCAGACAGCTGGCGAGTCAACTAGTCCGAGTCACGTCTCACATTCACTTCAGCTCCGGATATGCTCTGCAGGACCCGGAGACACGAGTCATCCGTAAATAAAATTTCAGAGACTCGGATGACGTTCTTACAGTCACTGGCCACGGTAGCACCAGTTTTACTGAAGGTCAGTGATCATCTGTATCTCTACCTTATCCTTTATCCCAGCATCATCCTTCTCACCCCTCTCTCAGCACCTCGTATGGAGATCTGTACGTTAGGAGGATGCATCGCATTGGTTGGCGACGAAATCAATACCGTTGCCTCTGCCACTCTCCAGTCGAATGCATTTCTGGAGCACCGGCCAAACGGTTTCAAGCCTTCCCCATTCCCATACCACATTACCCTTCTTTCTAAGGCCGAGTTACGTACTCTCAGTGACAAGTCACCTCCCAAAGACCTTCTACAATTGGTACTGGCTGCACTAGGTCCTTCATCACACCGCGTCCATTACCTTGGTCTGGGAGAGGTGACGCGGTTCGGAGAACATGCACTCTTCGTTGTCTGCATATGGGCAAAGGGCCAGACTGTGCGGAAGCAGCTAGGTCTCCCACCCAAACATTTCCATATCACGCTCTCTGCGCATGATATTCATGGAGTGGATAAAGGCCTATCAACTCTGCTTCTGCCGCTTGATGATTCTCACACCTCTCCTACACTCCTAGACCATTTAACATACACACTCCTCGTTATGCAGGATTACTCCCAAGCACAGCAGTACGCGGTTCAGCTGTGCGTCAAAGATGCTGGTTCCGAAAAGGGATTTCTACGCTTAGGCGACATTTCTCTCAAGACTTGGAAGTTCAAGCTCGCTATGTTAGCGTTCTCTCGAGCGTTTGAACGCTCAAGCTCAGAACAATCAGAAGAGTACTGCGTTCAAAAGATCTTGCTTTGCTCCAAGGAAACGGAGTGGGGTACTGTCTTTGCGGAGGAAGAGGCATCACAGCTCCCCGGTGAGCTCATAACAGTCCTAGTCAAGCCATGGCCCAGCGCCCTTCGTGGAAGGATAGGCATCACAGGATATAGATCAACCATGTGTAGACAACCACGAGACCGCATCTACATTCCCGCTCCTCTCAAAGCCACCAATTTCGTCTCCTTTTACACCATTCCTCGGTACTTTAGCTGGCTCATACCCTTCCGGATCGCCCTCATGTCAGTTCCAAGGAGCTCCTTGGACGTCGCTGCACTTGCATCTCCCCACATTGGTATACGCCACATCATCACGTTGACGGAGGAAAGGCACCTCCCTTCCGACTGGTTTCCAGAACGCCTAGGTGTCAAGAACACCTTCATTCCCGTTCCCGACTTTCATCCTCTTAGCATTGAGCAGATGGATTCCATTGTCGGGCTCATGCGAGAGGAGGGCAATTTTCCTATGTTGATCCACTGCATGGGTGGCAAAGGAAGGTCTGGTCTGGTGGCCGCTTGCTACCTTGCTGCCTTCGGATTCTCCAACATTCCTACCGACCACACCCCCGATCAGCCCGCCATGACAGCTTCAGAAGCCATCCGACAGCTACGAGCCATTCGCCCGGTCAGCGTCGAAAACGGGCAGCAAGAAGAGCTTGTATCTAAATGGTGCAGTGTCATTTGGAAACGCCGGTCTGTCTTCCCCATAGCAATTCCTGAACCTCCACCATGCTCCGTCGAGATTGAGGGATCGCTTTACCCTGACAGCAATTTTTTCGTCTTTGTCGGCCTCCCTGGTGCAGGAAAGTCATGGGTGGCGAAGGCGTTGCTTGCGCGTAATCCGACGAGATGGAAATGGTGCAGCCAAGACGAGGCCGGTAGCCGTATAACTTGCGAAAACGAAGTAGGTCGTTTCAATGGGAAATCCAAGCTGATTCTAGACCGATGTAACACCTCGCTTGATGATCGCAGGCGATGGCTTGCGCTAGCTTCACACTGGTCTCTTTCGCCCATCTGCGTGTCGTTTGAGTACGACAGGGATCTATGTACCTCCCGTGCGCAGACCCGCTTAGGACACCCCACTCTTCCGCCCGGCAACCGTGTGCGCAATGCAGTTGAGCAGATGCATAACCTCTACGTCGCCCCTAGTCTGCATGAAGGCTTCTCCGCCATAGTGCATATCCGCTCCATTGCTGCCGCAGAAGAGTTCATAGAGCGAGTCTCCCCACCCATCACTCTCCTCAAGTTCCCTCGTACAGAACACCTTCTCAACCTCGGCGCAGCCACTTCAGACGACCTCATCTCTCCACGTGCTAATACGTCCTTTACACTCCGATCATCCGAACGTGTCGTCATCACCGAAAAAGTGGATGGCGCGAACATGGGGTTTTCACTCTCTGCTGACAGGACCCAGATCCTCGTCCAGAACCGTTCTCACTACGTAACGTCAAACACGCACGAGCAGTTTAGGAAACTGGATCAATGGGTGGATGCGCACAGGGAGGACCTGTATAATTTGCTTGATAGGGACGACGTATTCGCGCAGCGATATATCTTGTATGGCGAGTGGATGGCTGCAACGCACTCCGTCGCGTACTCTTCCCTGCCAGATTGGTTTTTGGCATTCGACCTTTTCGACCGGAGTACTGGTGTATTCGTGGATCGGGATACACTGGAAGGTTTGCTGGTTGGGACGAGCATCCGTTTAGTGCCCATTTTGCATCGCGGACAAATGTTGGACGAGAATGTGCTGAAGGAGATGGTTCAGACAAGGTCGCTATTCTGTGATGGGCCAGTTGAAGGGGTATATGTAAAGGTTGAGAATGATGGGAAGATCGTTATAAGGGGAAAGGTTGTGAGGGGAGATTTCATTGCTGGTAATGAGCATTGGACCCGTGGCGGTATTCGTCTCAATCAGATTTCTCAGACTTTAGATGACAGTGCATAATGATATGCTCTCGGTATAATACATTGGATTCGTGCGCGACATGCTTCATAGCTTGGGTCCACGTTTGGACCAAGTACCTTGGTAGATGCCGTCCTGCGGACCAACCATACTTCCCCTTCCCTCCCACTGAATACCATTCATATACCTCTCGCTCTGGAAACCCAGCACGAGATTACGAACGCTTCCAACATCCGCTTCAGTTTTCACCGTGATCACGACCCTCTCCTTCACGTCTTCAGAAGCGATAGATAACGCCATAGGGTCAAAGGGAAGGCCGGTGAAGTGGCCAGCACCGACGATGTAGGGTGGGACGGTGAATTCTGCCGACCATGTCTCAGACAGGATGAACAGTTTTCCGTTGAAGGCGAAGAAAAAGACAGTGCCGGTGGCGACGACGTTGATCATGGGAGCGAGCTCGGGGTTGGTGGTGATAGCTCGGTCCCAAAATGAGAGGGGGCCTGGTAAAAACAACATGGTCAGTGGTGTGTAGCAAATGGACCCTAAACATTGGACACGTACTAACGGTACGGAGGTCTATTGTTGTGGCCATCGTAATGCCAGACAATGTTGTTGGAGTGTTCTGTAAAGTCTGTCAGCGAAGGGGTATTCTTCCAGGAGGATAAACCTACTACGTTGTGGTGGTAAGGAAGAGAGGATAGAGAGTGTGGAGAGGTGGAGAGGGACGTACATATAGCTTTCCAACATGGTTGAAAAATGAACATGGCATCTGGTCTATATTCAGCATAGACCGATATGGTATACTTTCTGTCTCACGTCATAAAAGACCCTAGAACGGCGCGTTCAGCCCCAGCACGGAACATCGGCTGGACATGTGCCTTGAGAGTTGGTTTTTGAGTGCGGACAGCGTGGAAAAACCAGAAGTACTTGACGGGACTGAAACATTGGCCAAAGGTTCATGAAGTAGTAGCAAAGGCCCGCTGAATCATTCCGAATGATTCTGGCGTTGTTCAAGTTCTACCACGGTGGTGCTGGAAAAAGTGCGGGTTCCAAGTGATCACATCTGGTACGACCTGGATGTCGCGCTTTGCCTCATCAGAGACTCATTGGGGCGTCCTGTATGTCACCTACATGTTCTTGCGCAATTGTACAGTCTCCAGCAGTGGTGATAGCCAGCCATGGCAGATAAGCAAGCGCAATATAAAGGTCTATTACTCAAAGTCAGCTATGCATCACACTTTGTGTTTGAAAAGCTTACAAAATGGTTCGTTTTCTAGCGGCCAAAGTCTGGAAACTGAGTTGACTGTCATGGTTTTGCCATGGCAGAGTGAATGAGGCCTGGATCGATAATGGGTTATCGCATCAATCCTCGCTGTAGATCTGCACGCCCGATCCCACTCGTTCAGGCTTGTGGGACTCTATTTCAGCTCCCATTCACACCTTGACCACAACTTCCATCTCCCCTCCTCCACTCGACAATGTCGTCTCCATCTTACCAGCTTTTCGCCATCGGAAATCCCCTCCTCGACATCCAGGTCACCAATGGAGAGGAGTTGTTGAAGAAGTACGATCTGAAATCGAACGATGCTATCCTCGCTGAGGCCAAGCATGCTCCTCTGTGAGTACACTTGCTTGGGTACAGTAGTCAACGGTTAGGTCTGACAAGGTGTGTTTACTTTCCAAAGGTACGAGGAGATCGTCAAGGGCAAGGTCACCTACGTTGCAGGTGGTGCAGGTCAAAATGCTGCCCGCGGTGCTGCCGTGAGTAGCGTTTTATAGTCCTCATTTACATCCACTGAAAATCCAACCAGTACGTTCTGCCCCCCGATACCGTTGCCTACACTGGGTGTGTCGGCGATGATGACTTCGCTGAGCAGCTCAAGATCGCCAACGCTCGTGAGGGTCTTGCCCACAAATACCTTGTGAAGAAGGGTGAGAAGACCGGTGCTTGTGCAGTCATTCTCACCGGCCATGATCGGTAAGTTTTTTTCTCTGCACCTTGTGTTTTGAACTGTAAGCTTACCCACTGTGGTTGAAGTTCACTTGTGACCGATCTCCGCGCTGCTGAGAAGTTCGAGAAGTCATGGCTCTCATCGCCTGAGGTTGCCCCTGTCATCGAATCTGCCAAGGTCTTCTACATCGAGGGATTCTTCTTGACGCACGGAACCGAGTCTGTTGTTGAGGTCGCGAAGAAGTTTTCCGAGGCCGGAAAGGTTAGCAATGTCTTGTCGGTTTGAAGCGTGGAGTTAACGTTGTTCGATCAGGTGTCCGTGATCAACCTTTCCGCACCTTTCATCGCCCAATTCTTTGGCGTTCAACTCCAACAAGTCTTGCCCTACATCGACTTTGTCATTGGCAATGAGTCCGAAGCTGAGGCGTGGGCTAGTGCCAACGGTCTCCCTAACAAGAACGATAACGCTGCCACCGCCAAGGCCATTGCCCTCCTCCCCAAGTCCAACCCATCTCGCCCAAGGACCGTCATCATCACAGAAGGACCCAAGAGCACCACCGTCGTCTCTTCGGCTGACCCTGACAACGCGAAGATCTACCCTGTCACTCCTCTCTCCGACTCCGAGATTGTCGACACCAATGGTGCCGGTGACGCCTTCGCTGGTGGTTTCTTGGGTGCCTACATCTCTGGCAAGGATATCGATGGCTGCATTGAAGTCGGCCACAAGCTGGGTGCCATGTGTGTTCAATCGGTACGTAGTAGCTCTTTGGATTGACTCATCTCAAGCTCAGCTGACGCGCAACTTTGCAGATCGGCCCTCAATTCAAGTGGCCCAAGGTCCAGGTCCTCTGATTTTTGTAGCATATTATCTTGCATTTCTTCATTGCTTTCAACAGCACGCATCATGTTTCAACACATCATTGTTCATTGTTCAGTCCATCGGCAGTCGCTGCTTTCCACAGCATATAGCATTAGTACTAACATTACATCTTGACACTGTATTTTTCGCAATGCATAATGTACTTGCGGACCTACGCACAACCAGCTCGAGGATGTCGCCACAGTGGGCATGAAGTGATTAGAACTGCTGACTCAAGATCGCTGACCACGACCCTTGACGGGCGTCTACATGCCAGAATATCCGCCACCCGTGCCACTTCAGCCACAGCGCTGCCAGACAGTCCCTCGCCAGCCACAGCTCAAGAAGCCCCAGGATATTCGACCAGGAGGTGTAGGACTGTTTTGCTTTGTTGGAAGGAAGGCAGATCAGGCGATGGTTAGGGCACATATGAAACATGCAGTACGTCCCGAGACCTTCAGCCACTTGCCATCAAGCCCCCTCTGCATCTGACCTTGAAACTTCATCTCATCCAACAGGTCGACGCAGAAAGAGAGATATCTGAGAAGAAGAAATCTGCCGCTTCCAAGAAGAAATCTACAGAGCCCGGGAATTGGCCATGCAAGATCAATGGCTGCGACAAGGTCTTTGCCCGCGAGGCAGACCTCAAGAGACATCAGCGCACAACAAAGACCCATACCATGCCAGGATTGTACGCCCACGTCTGCTTCTTTATTCCTCGTACTTCCTCACTCGCATTTACCCAGTGCTTGTCCGCAATGTGATGCCAATTTCACGAGAGTAGGTCTCGACTTCGGGCTATGTCTGTACCAGCGTCATTCATAACAAGGATGGGTTTATTTCAGACAGATGCACTTCGACGTCATCAGAAATCAAGGTACGAGGCGCCTTGTGTCTTTCAGGCATGTTGCAGACTGTGTACATTATAGGCACAATGGCGTTATACTTGAGCCATCTGAAGCCCCCAGACCCCTACCAGCAACGAATGGTAATGCTTCTGAATCAAGGTCGTCAAGTCGAAGCGGGACGCCGACGGACAGTAACGCGGAACAGGACAGCGCAACAGACTCTCCAGAAGCACTGAAGTCTCGAACACAGTATACTAGCTACTACAGACCACATACCTTGCAATCAACGCGTAAGGCTAGACTCCGTCCTCATACACATGTAGATATACTCATGTGACTTCAGTGCATTATCCTCGACCACCACCTTCAATGGATCACTATCCACCGTCCGTTGCGATACCTACTTCCGCGGCACGTCTCAATCAACCCATCTGGCAACCACCACCATCCGCCTGGCCAGAGGGTGCACCCCCGCCCCCCATGTACCCGCCGCCATATTATCACCCGTCTCCCTACTACCGACCACCCATGTACCCTATGCATCCCCCACCCGGTTATCCACCCGTGCCACCAGAATATATGACTCAGCAATACCCATACGCTGCAGGGCCACCAGTACATTTTCCTGGCCCAATGCAACCTCCATTATCCGCTATACCCCGGGGTGGCTCTTCAAGCCCCACGAAAGACAACGAGGGTCAAACAAACACGAATGGCGAGGCGCCTTCGAAGTCCTCGTCGAGTGGAAGGAAACGGAAACGTTCGCGTTCTTCCAGTGCCACAGAAGACGCTACAGAGTCAGATGGTCAACCTGGCTCTAAACGGAACAGCTTCGCCGCGGTATCTTTAGATCCGTCACTAATGCTTGACGCGGATGAGGCGGCCACGGTAGTCGCTTTGTTGCAGCAAGCGAGTGGACAGTCCATCTCGCCCGACCTAATTCGGATATCGGATGTGGGGTCAAGAAATTCCTCGGATTTGCCGCCGAGGGAAACGATTGCGCCGTCAGAGACAACAGTGTCGACAGTACACGTACCACCACCATTGGATCCCGGCAAACAAGGGATGGATGCTGATGCGGACGTGAACGCGGACGTGGACACAGATGGGGATGAAGATGCCGATGCCGAGGGCGAAGAGGATGAGGATGTAGACGGCGAGGTGGAGAATGTTGTTGAGATCCTGTCGAACACGGAACCCCCACAGCCACCGCCACCTCTAGGACATATACTCACAGAGGATGGCGAGCCCATGTTAAACCCAGGTATGCTTGCTCCATTTAACTAACGGACAATTGCTAAAGCTCTCCTGGTTGTTTAGCGGAGCTTTTGACACAGGAGTCACTAGCCTCGCCGCCGCAGGTCTGAGACTCCTCTGAGAGAGTTCTCGTTGCTACGTATTTCTCTGGGTATGGAACAATGTAACAGGTGTCGGTAGGATAATGCATAGTAAAGCATCTGGAAAATAATTCATTACTGTATCGCTTACGAACAAACAACTGGGAAAACGGAACGCTAGTCTTTTGAGTTGAAGCTTGAAGTTGACTACTCACTAAACTGAGAAACGACCCTTCCCAATATTCAGGAAATTCTCAAGGCTCGATGCATGCTACGAATGGCTTGTCAGCGCTGGAAGGACAGAGGAAACATAGCGCGAGCTCCCCAAATGCGCTTCCCATGACGGTAACGCCGCTCGTATGGTCAGCCTCGGAAGTATAATCCTGGCACGTCTGTGGTGGCAGAGCTCCTGAACGTCCTCGTGTCGTGAAGCTTGGACGGGAAGCGTCTTATACGGAATGCTTATACGCCTGTTGGCCACCCATCAGTTCTGTTGGGTAGCTGAGCCATGATAAACCGCCAACAAGTCCACGATGTGTTGTTTCGGATATCGAGTGTGATGGCCATGGGCATCTTCTGCAGTGACACCATCGGCGTGCTCGAAGCTCCAGATGATCGTCTTGACGAAAGTGGTATGCCCCCGGAGATAATCCATGTACTGTAAACAAACCGCTGCGATGTTGACGCAGGAGCTGAACCACCATAGTTTCTGTTTCGTGAGCACAGAGCGGATGGAGCATGAGACATGCACAACGGCAAGTCAGTCAATTATTAAAGCGAGTCGAGAAGTTACGAGGAATGCGACACGAAATAGAGAAGGGCGTACTATACAGGCGGTTGCATGAGTGATCGGGGGAGTTTAGTGTGAGATCTACTACGACTGGGAGGGTAGGAGTATACGTATGGGGAACCATTCAAGCACGTACGAATGAACAGGGAGCATCGAGTAACATGGTACATGTGGTTTGCCAGGTATAGCGTGGAGGAGATTGTTGAGAAGATCATGGGGCAAAGCGGAGCAAATCAAATCTTTTGAGCATTGAATCGGTGAATTAAGTTATGACTTCAGCTTGCATCCCATCAGTCGCACTGGGCAAAGTATTCGGATCATGGTTGGAAAATCACAACAAGGGTGATGAACGTACCAGTGTGGTCTAGGGAACCTACAGCGTAAACCATTTCTCTAGGGTGGAACGCGAGAGAATTGTAGCGGGGAATGAATGGTGAAGGAGGCTCTCGTGACGGCGGGTTGATGTGATTTATGGAGAGGGCAGACATGGCAGCAGTGCGGGAAAGGGAGTGAACAACAGTACGCTGTGTCCTCCAGTTGGCTTGTGAGATGGCGGAGGTCCTAATGGGGGCGGTCAAACCCTGAACTGGGGGACGATAAACATGCGAAACTTACGCGGCGAAGACCCCAGTCTGTTCGTGAACGTCAAACACAGAAATACCTTGAGGATGTACATCCCATGTTTGCAAACTGTCAGGTCCCCGGATATCCCAAAGCCTCACTTCGCCATCCAAGCTGATCGGAAAAGAAGGCTTTAGTTGTGTGCGGAAAATAAAGGCAATGTGGGTAACGAACCTTGCAGAGAGGAATTGATCATGTATAAGAGGATGGCTTTTGACGTTCTGGACCCAAGACTCATGTTGAGAATAAGTGCGAACGACTGCGTCCTCCTCCTCTAACCGGCGATCGAAGAGCTGAATTATTCCATTTGCAAAGCCAGCGACAAATAGTGACGTGCCCTCCTGGCAGAACATGGATGTCAATGGACTGTCACAGCTCGTGTCGATATCCTAGGCCAAGTCAATCAATATGGGACCATGCTGGTCATACAGCATTTGCACATACCATAACCTGACTCTCTGTATGAGCATCCCATACCCTGATTACGCGGGAATCACCGCCGACGAAGAGGTATCCACCAGACTGCTTCCAACTTGTAATGACACCGGCTCCTCTCTTGACCTTGACCATCTCATTGATGCCCCGGAACGCACTCACCATCTGTACGGGGCCAGTACTGACGGCAGGATCGTAATTTCTGAAAAGACGTATCACGCCGTCCGCTGTAATACTGAATAAGTAGAGGGTTCTTGTCGGAAGCTAAGATCCCTTACCTGCTCCAGTCAGGATAATTCCACCAACATCCTGATTGATGAGGTGTAGTGAAGTGATACTGGTGCCTTTTGGATTGCCATTGTAAAACTGGGACAGCCGTTTTCTTTGAGTCCAGTCGTAGACACTAAGGGAGAATGTAAGAGAAACAATATGCAACCAATCAAATAATTAACATACGTGATCATGTCGGTCTCATTTGTGACAACGAGGTGAGGATCATACCCATGAAGAGCAATCTGTGCCGGGAAATAGTTGGTCTGAATAGTGGTGACTGGCCTGTCCCATCGGCAACTCTCTGAATTCATTTTGAGGATAGTATTTAGCGACGTAATGCAGTTGGTACGCACGGGCAACCTTTGCTTGTGACTCTGTTTCGGCAATGATCTGCTCATTACGCTTCTGTCTCCAAACCTGATAGTTATATTGTTCACTCCCAGGTTCATCGGCTTCCGGTTGCTATAGTAGACGAGTCAGTAGCTTCACAATAGGGCGGAAATTTGGCATCCTTACTCTCATCTGCGGCTCCTTGAAATACTCTGCACACCAGTCATAGAACCGACTCTTGAGAGGCAAGACGTCACGGATTCCAACTCCGGTTCCCAGGCCCAGAATGACGCTGCTATTCGAATCCACAGAGAATGTGCTGCCTGACGGACTCGACATCTCACCCATACCCGGCGCATGATGTTGCCGTTTCCCGTGCGAGCCAGCTCGTCGTCTCGCCCTCAAACGCTCCATATCCTCCTCCATAAGCGCACCCATAACATCGGAGGGCAGGAAGTCGTTTACATGAGAATGCTGTGGCTCTCCCATGAGTTGTGAGGAGGGATGTGGTGAAGGTGGTACCTGAGAGGAATACGTTGGGGTGGGAGGTCTCGAGTAAGGGGACGTATACTGCGCGTAGTTCAAATTTGGTGACGGAGGCCTGGAAATTTCGCTGGCGTCCATGCGTGACACCCCGCTCTGACTCAAGCGAGGTGAAGCTCGACCGTCTTCCGATGTAGGGAAGGCAATGCCCCCTGCAAGATTCCGGAGAGCGTTTGCAAAGGATGAAGTACGGCGCAAGGTGTTCGTGACCCCAGACGAGATGCTCCCGGTCATGGTTTCACTGCGCTGAATGGTCGGCCTTCCTGGATTTGGTGAAGGTGGCAATTGCACAGTATGCATCGATTGCAATGACGGCGCCCGGGACCGATCTGACGAATGATCTACATCGGGAGCCGCAGGGGGAGGCCGATTTAATGAAGTACTGTCAAGCCGCATGAACGGTGATTCCAAGAGGAGCGCAGTGATATAGTCCACGACCGTTTGGGCATTGGTCGCGACCTCCTGATACGGGTCAACGGATAGCTCCAGTAGGACCGAGAAAATCGTGAAGAAGGAGGAGAGTAGAACACGATTCTCTTCTCGGAAGTCATCCTCGCCGAAGTCGTCCAACCATTCCATAACTGCCTGAGCAGTAATGTCATCGTCTTGCGTGGCAGTTCCCTCCCGCCGCCGCCTCTCTTCCTCCCAATAGATCCATGCGCAGACGATGAAATAGCCACGCCATTCCTTAACGAGGCAGCTGATGAGGACGAGGAGCTCCTTGCGCACCATTGGGCTGGCATCTTCCTTGATCGCTAAAGCAGCACCAGTAACAACAGCCACCTCCATGCGGAAATGTATACGCTCGACCAGCTGGTACATGGTGCCGCTCCCTCCACCGCCGAGCTTTGTCTCGTCGGCAGATCCAGATGCACCTAGGAAGGTACCCAATGCATACAACGCTGCCGCGCGCACTTCACATGAATCGTCGTTGAGTAAAGCTATTAACTTGTCCTGGGTACCCCTGTCGACACCATACACCCGAATGTCGTCGTTGGCATCCCAGACCTGCGCGATACAAAGGGCAGACCATTGACGCAACAAGAAGTCGCCTTCGTCAAGCCGCTCGAAGCAAGAATCAAACACCCGCTCTCTCCAACAAGCATTCTGGCCATTGGGATAGTCACGGGCGATCGCGGACAGGATGAATGCGCACATAGCTTTGTGCTCTGAGCTGTTTGGTATCGCCGCTTGACGCGGATCATCCTGGATAGCCAGTACATTCGCGAAATACTTGTAGCCTTGATTGTTATATAAGTCGACTTGGCAAGTTGGATCCACGGCGAGAATACGGGCCCAAATGAAGATGAGGACTGGTCGCAAGTCCTGACCAGTGGCCTGCAGTAGCCGTGAGATGTACGGAAAGATGCCAATCGTAAGTGCTAGATGCACTGCCCACGGGCCAAGGTCGACGAACTGCGAGAGCAGAATGAGGGCCCTGAGGCGATGAGGCTGAGACAGAAGGACCTGAAGAACGATGGGTAACTGGTCTGGAGGTTTGCGAGGCACGAGGTGATGCTCTGGGGGTGCATCCGATGAGGTCCCAGAATATTGATCAGGGTTTGAAGGAAGCGACATGGGACCAGGCCGTGTCAACGCAGAGCCTCCCCGTGAAATCCAAACTTCGAAAGCCGTGAGTTGATCAGCAAAGAACCTGCTTGGGACGTAAACGTAAGGCTTCTCCGTAGAGGTTGTTGGCTCCTTCGTGATATTGGGGTCTCGTGATGATGTACGACGTCCCTTCGAGGTGAGGGATGTGAATGCGCCGGTCTGAGGTTTCGTATTCTTCAGCAATTCGGGTAATTGTCTGAGACAGGAATCGACAGCCAAGTCCCATGATGCCCATAGCGGATGGGTATTGGTAGGCGGAAGAGGTGGGGAAGTGTGCGGTGTGCAGTGGTAGTCTTTCATGATCCGCTCCGCCAGCAAGAAGTTGCGAAACAAGGAGGCGACTAGAAGATCGGATCTGTACAACCGAGTGAAAACCTCCCGGGAGAAGGTTGTCCAAGCAATGGTGTCCGTGATGGCAGTGAATATCCAGTTCAGCTCGCCTAGTGGGGTCCGTCGATCCTTCAGGTCTCCAGGGAGTTGCAAAACCATGTCGGTGGTGAGATTGAGCGGAAGTTGGTGGTTTGTGATGAAGTATCGGAGAGCAATATCGATCGGAGAGGTCAAACATGACGTGAAAAGATCGGCAGGAAGTTCCGGGCACGATGGAAGTTGCTCGTCTGCTAGACACGCGGCCAACTGTATCGAGTCAGAATATGGAGGGTCGGGGTAACCGCCGTGGTGCATGTTTGCTTCATCGTCTCGACGTTTTGCGAAAGTGATGAAGTTGTTTAACAGATGCCCTGCAGCAGAGCAATCCCAAATATAGACACACGGTGTCTTCAGATGGGCCTGCACGTCCGATATGGAGACCGGAATATATTGGGTGTAGGTCGTATTGAAGCACCAAAGCTCTCCGCTGGGCGTAGGTTTCGGGACACCGTGACCGTTGTAGTAGAATAGAACTGTTTCGTCTCCTGCCATCTTGCGAGCCTTCTCACAATTTGACTTTAAATCGTCCGATGAGGGGTCTAGAATAGGCTTGTAGGGTATCTTGGGGCTCAATCCTTCGAACTGATGTTGGAGGTTGGTTCCAATCACCTCCAGAGCCTTGTACGAGGGCATGGTGTGCGGATCAACCCAGCACTCGAGGACGGCGCAAGGATTTGTTTTGACCACGTCTGGGGGATCAACATCTATGTTCAGACATAGCACCAACGCAGCATTGCTCGTCTTAAGCTTCGTGGGCGACGCTCGCCAGGGTGTCATCTTGGGAGCCCATGGCGGAGGGGGAGTCGGGTTGCCGCAGGTTAAGTGCCGCTTAACGGACCAATAGGGCAAGATGGGTGAGGACTCCGGTAACGTCGTAACGGATCCTCCTCTGAAGCCTGGTTCGTGGAAACCGTTCATATCTGCATCGTTCCTAGTGTTTGAGGATGATGGATCCGAGTGTGACGGTGAACGGTAGTCCCTCTCCGTTTCTGAAGAGTCCCTGTCCGAACCATTTGCACGCCCGGGGTTCCAACCCCCGTTGCCTATACGCATGTAAACACTAATGGTGAGAAGGGAATATGCAAGAAACATACCATTAGATCTCTGACCACCGTAAAACATATTCCTTCCGCGGAAATCCTCCAGAATGAAGGCCTATAGCCTAGGACTTCGAGAGGGAGGATTGAAGTGGATGCACGCGCTGAACTGAGACGAAGAGGACGAGTGTTCAACTAATGGTCTGTGCAGCGCATAATCGACCTAGAATGCGACTATGGTGCACTGGACGTTAGAAAAGGTGGGATAGAGGGCAGGAGATCCAACGGCCCACTAATGGGTGACGCAAGGGTGAGATCTCTGCGTAGCGGTAATCAAACTTTGCAATTGGATAAGTAAAAATCTTAGTATTTTTGTAAGCCTAATATAAACAGGTGCTAATCGCTATTAGATTGATTCTACTAACGGACGCAGGCGGCTATCCAAACGTCACTCTTTCAACAACCTTTCGACGGACCAACAGGTCGCTCTCAATCTCTTCGGCCCACCTAAGTTGCTGGATGATTGTTGTCTTGGGCTCGGGTTGAGGGAGACATGGCTCCAGGAGAAATCACGCTTGGGGCTCTTGTCGAAGTGTCCGTCGGGAAAGGTATTGTGCGCTTCTATGGCTCAACCGCGTTCTCTGCTGTAGGCAAATGGGTGGGCATCGAGTTATTTGAACCCAAGGGCAAGAACGATGGCACTGTACAAGAGGTCAAGTACTTTACATGCAAGCCTGGACATGGGATATTCGTCAAGCCCAGCCAAGTCAAAGTCATCTCCAGTGAGGCAGAACCTGTGCTTGCGCCAGCAGTGCGTCACCTTCATTGTTGCAATGTCTATCATATTCTAACATCGTATTCAGCCTGCCATATCTCGTCCACTTGGCCACCAACGTACGTCCAGCACGTCCCGGGGACCCTCGGCACGGGCAAGTCCCGCTGTTCCGGCTTCTCCTCGAGCAGCCAGTCCTGCTAAACCTTCGGGGAGCAGTGGCAGCCCTCTCATTGCACCAAGTCCGACACGGCCTCCATACCGCCTAGGCTCCCCAACCAAACGCACCCCATCTCTAACAATTCATCCCAAGGCTGGTGTTGCACGAACACCAACACTACAAGTTGAAGCCCTCGGTGGTTTACTGTCGAGACAGCAAAGTTTTGATAGTCCGCTTCAAGAGAATTCACCTAGATCATTCCCCAATGTTTCGCCACGACCAGGTAATCTCACCCCAGCAGGTTCTTACAACGCCGCTTCTTCCATTGCTTCTGCGTCTTCATCTTCAGCCCAAACTGTCTTACGTCGAAGGCCGACTACACCTCCGCCTCCCCCGCAAACTCGTATTGATGAATCCGTGGCAGAGGAGCCCCCTCGAGTGACTACCCCCATCGTAGGTCCCTACATACCGCAGATTCGTGCTGTGTTAACTTGTTTTAGGAGAAGCAACCCCGAGTGTTGGATGACCAGGAGTTGCAAGAACTGCGTGCCAGGATTCGCGTATTAGAGGCAAAGCGAGGTGATGATGCACGGCGCATTCGGGAACTAGAGACGCGTCTATCAGAGGCTGAATCCTTCGTCGCGCTCAGGCCAAAGCTTCAGGCAAAGCTATCTCAACTGCAGACCGACTTGATCACTACCAAACGCGAACTCGCAGATGCTCAACAGCTCTCTCAGCTTGCAGAGTCGAGGAATCTGGATAACCAAGAACAGCTGGAAATGGCAATGTTGGACAAGGAGGTGGCTGAGGAGAGGGCTGAATTGGCAGAGTCGGATCTAGAAGAGCTGAGGGAGAAGCTGGCGATGCTTGAGGTTGAGATTGAAGTTCTGAGAGAAGGAGGTGGTGCGTGTCTCGATGAGACTCTATTATATGTCCCAACTGATAGTGGCGTGGTCCCAGACGCGGGTGGTGGTACCAACGAAAGTGCTGTCAAGGAGTCACTTGCCTACATTCAGCTTGAGAAACAGAACGAAAGACTGAAGGAAGCTCTCATTCGGTACGTCTTTTGTCGCCTATACTGCCTTCCTTGTCCTGACAGTTTGGTAGTCTTCGCGATGTTACTCAAGAGAATGATCAAGAACAGCGACGCCGGATCGCCGGGATGGAGAAAGATATAACAACAGTGGATGAGCTCCAGGGTATGTGTCGTGATGAGTCTCGCGATGTGATGACTTTTTTCTTAATGATTCGATTCTTTGACAGCCCAATACGAATCCACACTCATCAAACTCACCAATGCCGAAGTGCAGATCGATGACCTCAAAGCACAACTAGACGATGCTCTTGGCGCAGAAGAAATGCTGGTGCAACTCACAGAACGCAATCTGATGCTCGGAGAGGTAAGGAGCCATGCCTATAACAATACGACATCACTGATGACGGCTCCAGAAAATCGAGGAGATGCGCATCACGATTGAAGATCTTGAGGCCCTTAAGGAACTCAACGATGAGCTCGAGGAGAATCACCTCGAGACGGAGAAGATGATGCAGGATGACCTTAGTAATTCACGGAGGTTCACCCCACTCGAAGGTTACTGACTAATCTGCTTTTTAGACAACAAGGATGCCGAAATCTTCGAGCAATCTCAGAAGATCAAGTCTCTAGAAGACTCGTGCCAAGACCTGGACGGCACCATTGTTCAGTTTAGAGAGTTGGTGTTGTCATTGCAAAGGTTTGCTTTTCAAGTGCTGTCACTTCAAACCCAAGAACTAACAACAATCTGGTCTCAGTGAACTGGATAATCTTCGTACTGAATCTCAAACCGCTCAGCACGAGTCTGCGACCGCTGCGTCCCAGACAGCTGCCATGATGACATTGAACCTCAAGCTTCAGTCCTCTGCTTCGAAGAACCAGGCCAGGAACATTGATCTAGAAGTCAAGCGTATTGAAGCCCGTGAAGCTCGCGAGCTGCTTACCATCATTCAAGTATTCACAATTCTCCGAGGCATCGGTATCCAGAGTATTCACCTCTTTCGTTTGTTTAGCCCTACCTGCCTCAAGTTTACGTGGAGTCCGATATGGACGCCACGAACTGCTATCTCTTCTTCCAACGTCTTTCTCTCAAAGTGGATCTGATCAACAACTTTGTCGGTCAAGTGCACAACCTCCCAGAATGTCTGAACGGACCAGTCACAGACCTCTTGGTTGGTGTTTGCGAGATGCGAGGCCGACTGTCAAGTCTGTCTATCGCATGTAAACGTTTCGCTGCTGTGCTTCGCAGGTGTGACGTGGAAACTTTCTTAAACATTGGCCGTCTCTATGCTGAGATTGCGCCAGTGGAGAAGAGGATTGACATGCACATTGACCTACTGCGAAGGGAGGAGTTCCGGGAAGTGGAGTGCGTCAGTGATGCAGTCAAGTACGTTTTTATACGGATCTCCTTCTGCTGAAAACTGATGAAAAATGGTGCAGGATGCAATCGCAATTCGATCATCTCTCAGAGACATACTTCAGCGGCTACGATTTCGATCTTGCCGAACGGGAACTCGGATATGCGCTCTCTGTGGACCATGACTTTGAGATGTTCGCCGCATCTATGGGGTTGATCAAGACTTCCGTTGAAACGGTGATGAAGGATGAAGATGTTGAATTCGATCTCGGAGACCACGATGCCGAGGAGGAATTCTTCGCTCCCTTGCGCAAGCTATTGGATCAATGCCGAAGTGCAAGAGTCCTGTCCAAGTGAGTATCCCCAAATGGTCAACAATATATTGCTAATTTTGCCCCCGTCAGGAAAATGGTCAAACGGGTTGAAGATTTAATCCAGGAGTCGGCAGCGTTAAAACCTCGCATTGTTCCACAACTACAGACTCTAGTGAACATCGTCCCAGAACTTGTCAACTTCGGTATCTCGGTAAGTAGTTTCGACCATTCGGCGCTACTACTATTTGTTGAACAAGCTGTCCTTGTAGATCGCACAACAACTCATTCCATACTTGGGTGACGTTCGGAGCGCAAAGTCAGCATTCCAACTGGACACACTACTAGGCTTCGTAAAGCAAGTCGCCTCATCAACCGTTGGCAAAGGCAAGGACTGCAGTTCATGGCAGTCGGCCACGGACTTCATTACCGAGGTTATGGCTGATGCCAACAAGCTCCTTCCTGTGGCAATGGAGGCCGAGAACGTCGTAAAAAGTGAGTGCTAGTAGCGTCATGTTGATATGCTTCCACTGACATTTATTGTAGTCACCGGCACTGCACCTTGGGTTCTACGTATCGACGAAATCAAAGCCGCCACAGCTATCAACGTTGAAGCCGAGCGCAAAGTCACTCAGCTCAACGAGGAGATCCAAGGTCTCATTAGGACTCTCAGGTCCAAAGACCAGCATATTCAGGAAGCTGTTGTCAAGATTGAGCTTATGGATCGTCGCATGGAGAGTGTCAAGAAACAGGCGGACCATGTTACGGAGCTGGAGGCTGAGCTGTCGAAGGCTCACAAACAGGAGAGGGCGTACGAGGAGGCGATGGAGCAGCTTCAGGCCGATCTGGACACGTTCGAGCAGGAGAATGCAAGATTGAAGGCTGCGGCTAGCACTGCAGAGAGTAATGGTGGGTTATATGCGGTTGTATTCATCCAGAGAACCACGCTGATGAGCATACGTAGCCCAACCTACTGGTGCTCAACCGGTAGAGCAAGAGGCTGTACCTGTGGAGGGAAGCCTGGAAACATCGTATCTGTTAGAGCAGATTGATGCCCTTCGCGGAACAGTCCGTTTCCTCCGCACAGAGAATTCTTTCCTCAAGGGTCAAGACCTCTTGAAAGAGATCGAATCTCTCCCTGCCCTTCACGAGCCTTTCAGTCGCCTGCCAACACCACCACTAGTCGCATCAGGAGCGTCTGACAGCTCAGATTCAGACCTGGACGACTCACCATCCCCACCATCCCTTCGCACGCTCGCTGCAGAGTCCAAACTCCTCTTCCGAGACGTGATCAAGTACACCGCATCTCCGCGTGTCGTGGACTTGTCAGTGCGCAAGAAGAAACGCGCGGAAGGAGAGGACGGTGAGGAGAAAGCTAGTATGGGGACGAAGGCGTGGTTGCCAAAGAAGAAGACGCCTGCGTATCAAGTCTGGGAGAGGAAGCAGGAAGGAGAGAGGTTGGGACGTCGGGTGCAGGCGTTGTTGGAACGGACGAATTCTTTGGCGCATAGATGATCATGACCGGATTCCTCTTAGACTTATGATTTATTCCTTTCTTCATTCTTACATTTACGCTCACTCGTTTTACTTCTATCTCTCGTCGCCCCCTTACATCGCATCTGTCATCAATACCCCGCATGTATTGCACGTATATCCATGCCATTAATCTGTCGTACGCAACATGAGTTGCCTCTTTTCTCTCTGCACGTTTATCCATCTTCATTCATTTCCGTTCAGTCCTCGTCCGTCAGCCCATAGTCTTCGTGGATTTGTCGTATTGTCGTCCCTCGGTATGTCGCAAGCTACGCATACCGTTGAGTTGCGGACCGAGTCTCAAGCGATCTAATGCACAGACCTTTCCGATGAGTATCTGAGCGGCGTCCTTTGCCTCGTTGTATTGGTGCAGAAGCTTAATGTGCCTAGACACACACTCGTCCGCGTTCTCGTCCTCTCTGCGACCGAATGAATGCTTGTATTTGTAGTGTGGAGGTAATTTATCTCACCCAAAGATCTTCTGCAACTCGGATACCTCTTGCTGCAGTGCAGCGATCCGAGCTTGTTTTTGCTGGTGAAGGACGTCCATGTATGCTATCCATTCACAGAGATTCTGAGACCTACTTGCGTTGACATGGCCGAATGCATGGTTGTGTCGAGAGTAGTGCGAGTGTTCACAAAATCGGGTGGAAGAACGCGTCTTCCAAAATTGGAACGCGACTTTCATGAGCCTCTCACGTGATCGTGACTGGTTGCAGCCCGTTTTGAGCCGCCGTACGGGCCCCGACCATGTTGGCCGACTTGTTGTTCTCTCTTTTCGCTTCGACGCCAAGCAAGAAACCTCCGAGAACATGGACCGCAAGCACGGCGAGGCGTTTGATGGAATGGTGCAGTCTGCAGATGCCGAGGATTGTTTGTACCTGATTGGCCGATGAGGTTAGACGCCTTGACGTGCTTTCATTTCATCTGCCCGACATAAGCTTCAGCCTCCTGGCACGGGTCTCCTCGACGCTGCCCACAGCGAGCTCACCTCCCTCCTCCACGTCGGACACAGCGTGGCCACCTCTTCTTCTTCCGCAGCCATCATCATCTCCCCCAAGTCATGCCCATCCTCGGTCTCTTCTCCAAGCGCGACAAACGCAAACTTCAGCCCCAAGCCTACACTCCTTTCCACCAACACTCAAACTCCTCCGATGGCGATGCCGACTCAATATCCAACAGCGAGCCAGTAGACTCCTCCATCCCCACTTCTCCCTCGTCCTACGGCTCTCCACATGTCCGCGGAGCCAACCCTGTCTATGGCAACAGCCCTCTTGCCACCGCTGCCTCGTCTAGCAAGCTCAAACTAGGTTTCCGTCGGAAGAAATCCTCCACATTCGTTTACGTCGACAAGGCAGACATTCCCTCTGACTCTCAGCTACCGCTCCAGCAGTCTCCGGGAGCCCTGTCCGAAACTGACATCAGGCCACCCGCTAGAGGCGCTCTCTTTTCAGCGTACGGCGATCCTCATGGCGCCTTCTCTACCAGGTCTCTTCCAGGACATCAGTTATCCCCCCACTCGAGAACCAATTCTCGCGATGTGGCGAGCGTTGACAACCTCCCTTCACCCAACCAACCATCACAGCAGCCCCAGAAAAAGTCCGGCCTGTTCTCATGGGTGCAGCGAGATCGCAAGAAATCTCAGCCTTCCGCTCCGCGTGCACCTGAACGACTTCCTCCTCGGCCGTCACTTGACTTGAATACGGTGGCTTCTAGCTCACACAATTACAACTCGGACTCTTTCAACCTGAAGTCTTTTCGTCATGTCGGCCCATCTGCATCAGATCCTGCATCACCAGAGTTACCAGTTCCTCGACCCCCGTCGGCACTCTCGGGCTCCTACATGACACCACCCGCAAGACCAAGGGGTAACAGTGTGGCTTCAGATTCCTCTCAGCGAATCAGTGTAGCTGCCTTCCGGGAGGCTGCGAAGAGGGCACATTCTCCAAGTCCAATTGTCGCACGCCCGCCTTCGCGAACAGAACTCGCATCACCACGCTTGGAAGTGTCGTCATCAAGACCATCACTGGGACTACGGCAGGGGGTGAACGGGACAGCCTCCACTTCTTCTCTCAAGCCCAGTCCAGTCCGACAGTCCGCCTTGAGATCAAGCTCTGGCGATTCGTCGTCGGATGAATCGGAGGAAGAGGAATCTGAGGGTGAAGAAGATGGCACATTGAGACCAAGTCGTGGTCGGGACACTATCACACAGCGGAGTCCCGGGGCTAAGAGTACAGCGTCTTCCGAGCTTGGCCACCGTCTGCGCGTCCCTGCTCCTGGCCCAGCACGTGTGGCGAGGTCAGCTTTGGGACATGGGGAAGTAGACGCAGGGAATTCACGAGCAGCAGATTTTGGGAGGAACAGTAGCGTGTCCGGCTCGTCCGCACTACAGTCGAATGCGACTATGGAGCGACCGTCCACTATGCTTGCATTGGCTTCCTCCGGCGAGTACATATCACCTATTCAATTATTCAGGTATTTACTGTCTTGGCAGGCTATTTTGATGGTCACAAACGCACAAAGTCTTCATCTACAACGTCCTCTTCCCAGTCTTCAGATTCCGATGACGCGCCGCTTGCTACTCTAATGATGCCTAAGCGTCCTGGCTCCTCTGCCTCCAACGCAACTACCGGTTCACGGCCTCGAATGCCCGCAAAGCCCCTCATCGACATAAACACTTTGAGCAATCCTTCATTACCTATGCCGATGTTTGGCGAAAGCTCATTGACCCTATCACCGACGGACGAGAAGTTTACGCCACCGCCTCTGCCACAGAAGGCGAATAAGGAGGAGGAAAGAGACAGGAAACCAACTCTCACTGACCGCCTGGCCCAAGTTGCGCAGAATGCGGCAAGTTCGACCATTGCTAAGTCCACTGAGAATCCCTACAGCCGAAGGACGGGCTCATTGGATATGCTGAGGGATAGAGAGAAGGTGCCGAACCCCACCGGAAAGATAGATAGCACGGCTGCTGCGCCATTGTCACAACCGCTTGCACCCTCACGGAGTCAAACCGCCCCTATAGGTTTCGACCCCACCACCTCTCAGATGTCTAGAACCCCTACCTCGAATGGTGCAACTCGCTCCCGTACACCTGATCCTGCAGTGGATAGGATTACGCCAAGGAGAGAGAAACGATTCTCGGTATCGAACCCCAGCACGCCGCCCGTCGTGGATTTGACAGACCCAACCCCAATCAGGCCGATGCCAATCAGAGAGCGATCCCCACCCCCTTCCTTCAGCGTGACCAGCAGACCTGCTTCCCAGTTATCCTTAGGGGTCATGGTACAACAATCATCGTCCCCTTCCCCACGTACGCAGACACAGGCTGCATCCCAGCCATCCAAAATCGAACCTGGGACCCAGCGGGAACAGTCAACGGTGAGAATGGTTGGCAAAACCGCTCCCATGCACACGTCCGCGCACTCAACTTCGTCGGAGTCATCCTCCTCCGAGGACGACTCAGAGGATGATCAACCCCGCAAACGTGCACCTGTGCCTACACACGCACCCGCGTCGTCTTCGCGTACTCCTACGGCATCGGCATCCCTCACTCCCTCCCCGCGACCTCGACGAGGTTCTGAGGTCTTGCATGCACCGCCTCCTCGCACTTCGTCTATGTACGCTCTGGATGTGGAACCACGCTCTACCAAAGTATTGGTGCCAGCCGGCCCACCCTCTGCGGTCTCCACTACGTCCGCTAGTTCTGCCTCCGCCTCTGTCGCTACTCCCACGACGAGGAAGAGGGCATCCACGCTTGTAACAAATGGGACTCTTGATCCAAGCAAGGGTTTCACAGGTGGCGGTCTAGTTGCAAATATCCCCGCTGTTCCCACTCCTACCAATAAGAGCGCGGGTCATCCGAGCTCATTGAAAATGCCCCTTGTTGTGACTCCTACATTCGCCCCGGCGCCGATCCCCTCTAGAACTCGACAGAGATCCTCAACCATATCTGACAACTCACCCTCTGAGAGGTTCCCTGAGCGGCCGATACTACCTAACGCATCTCATTCCTCACCTGTCGCGAAGCCAGTACGTCCACCAGTACGTCCAGCCGCGTCACAGCCGCACAGTGTGTCTGGAAGTGCAGCCCTGCCACCTTCGCGACCTTTCGCTGGCGATTTCCGTGGCAATAGTCCCAGTGCAAGTTCAACCGGAGACTCAAGTAGCGGACGGACACCGCTCACGCCCCGGGACGGTAGTGAGATTGGCTTCTCAGGTCGCGGAGGGGACAGTGATCTAGGCTACTCGGCCGGAAGGTTTAAGGAGAAGGAGAGGTGGGGTGGTTCTGGTGCCGGGGTGCCGTCCAGTGCTCAGAGTGAAGCTGCGATCAATCGGAAGAGAGGACATAGGAAGAGTGCCAGCGTGAGCTTCGATGAACCGGAGAAGGGAAGGCTGAGAGAGATAGAAGGTGCTCCGAAGGTGTCCGGTGAAGATGAGCGGAGACGAGAGAGACGAAGGAGTGAAGCTAAGGCTGCTATCGAGGTGAGTGGGTGGAATGCACGTATAATTTCATAACTCACTGACTGTTCCATCGCAGCTCGGGAACGTCATGAACGGCCGCGGCCCTCTTGCTGATGATGACGATGACGACCTTCCGTTGAACTCGATGAACCCAAGGATGGGAGGCAACATGATGAATCCGATGCTCAACCTCACACCTCCCAGTCCTATGCCTTGGGGGGCTCCAAACATGATGGCTGGCGGCATGTCTCCCATGGGCATGTTCCCTCCTCCTCCTCCAAATGCCGACCCTGCCTTCCTCGTCGCTCATCAACAAGCCATGATGGTGGCCAAACAAGCGTACCAGATGGCCGTCGCACAGCAAGCCATGGCTCAGGCGAATGAAGAGTGGGAACGTGGATCTAACGCTACCAGTGCCTTCGGAGGCGGCGCGAGCGTATACGGTGGGATGAATATGGGTATGGGTATGGGCGGAAGCATGGGCATGAATCCCATGGGTCAGGCCATGTTCCCCCCATACGGAATGTGGCCAAATCCTATGATGTTCCCTCCAACTGCACAGTCCATGTACGCAGGCAGCGTTGCTGGTAGTGATATTGGCGGAAGCACCAGTGCAGCATGGGGGACACGTAGTGCGTATGGCGGTGACTTGCCCGATCGGACGTCGATGTATCGCAATGCTGGGTTCTCCTCTAGTCAATCTGCTATCGGCTCACGACCAGCCCCCCGACCGAGGACCAAGACTGCGCCGTCTTCGCGCCCTCCGCCACCACCTTCCAGTTGGAAGAAACCGTCGTAATGGTTTGTTGGCGCCATCGTCACCATAGAGAAGTTGTTGCATCTGAGATCTATTCTGGCTGTAAGGGTATTTATGGACCTTCCACACATTCCTTTTTATTGTCGTTCTATTCTGCTCCTCCCGTATCATTTGCATATGTACTTTGCGCATGCATGCCCCTCCTCTCTATCCACCATCGACTTACCTCCCGGTCTTTATTCTCTTCCTTTAGAAGCAGGATTTTTTGTAACTTTCATGATACTTATGACCCTCTTCATCACCTTGGGGCTTCTCTTCTATCCTCTTGTTACACTCGCACCTACCCTCTCTCTTCTCTCTGCACCTATCGATCGATCGATCCCCTCATCTCAATAACTTTATACCTACGCAAACAGAACATTCATTTTCTTTTAATTAGAAACTCTACATCGCACTTCTTTGAATCGTGGAATTCTCTTCCTCCATCTCCGAATGATTTCTCTCTTCTTGCGTCGCGCCACGTACGATTGGTAGTAATCTCTCCCGCTTGCTTGCTTCTTGCCTTTGACTCGGAACATTGAACACTGGGTGATCAAATACAGACTGAAGTACATACAATTCCTCTCATCATGTCTATTGTCATTCGCTGTGTGGGATCAGTGGGGACTTCAAGCTTCAAGCTTCAGGTCTGTAAGCTTACTCCCTCCATCAATGTTTAGGTTGGATGAGCTTGTTCAGTACCTATTTTTGCCAAAACATCAACATGTGGCGAGAAGTTTTGAGTATTACTTACAACAACAAAATCTACAACACCTTTGTATGGGGACAGTATGAAAAACGTACAAGGAAGGATGAATGACATACAGGAGAGTTACAACACAGCACAGAAAGACAGCAGAAAAGAAAACAGCAATAACGTGTGGCAGAGCTGCCTTCGACTAAGCAGTCATGGCGATAGCTCCGACGTTGAAAGATTCGTTCTGAAGCTCTTGCGCAGGCGTAATCTCTTCAGGAAGAACGGGATATTCTTTGACTGCGGGAATAGCAGCGGCTGCGGGAGGGTCTTCGGGGCTTTGGACGCGGGTGCCGTCAGGTGCGATGCCACAAGTGCTATGGGTGCGTAGAAAGGTGATATATAAGTTTCCAAGTGGAAAGAAGGAGCGGTATTGCACGTACGAAAGGAGTTGATTCCAGTAGGCTGCATGGTCGAACTCGTATTGGTACTCCCCACCGAGCTCAGCGTCGAGTTGCTCTTTTGGAATGAGCTCATTCAGGTCTGGGTTGAAGCGAATCTGGCGTAATTATTATGATAAGCTTCTCGGCCGGAAAAGCTCAACTCCTGTACAGGTGAACAACTGTACCTTGTCCCGAGTAACGGGGTCCAAGAATGGTGAAATCCCTTTGTAGAAGAAGTTGAGGATAAAAGGGAGGTTGACTACAAGGCCGCGACCAAGAGTTTCAACGTAGTGATGTTGCAAGATTGTCAGTACCTAGGAGGTAAATGTCAGAAAGCGGTGTAACAACCACTTAGATTCAACATACCTTTCGTGCTGTAGCAACTGACGGATTCGTCCGGAGAGTGGTCGTCTTGTAATCAATGAGGATAACTAGCGACTCTTGACCAGGAGGCATGAGATCCTTTGCCCGTTCCCTGAATACCGGCCGAAATAAAAACGTGAGGATAAAAGAGAAGCCATTGGATACATACAGTACAAAGACAAGATGCCTCAGTTGACGGGGGCTGGTCTCTGTATTTTGTCTGCCTGGTCGCATGTAAATAATAGGTCGCCCGTCTCGGTCAAACCCATTGATCAGGCTTGAGAAACGCGGTACTCTCAGTAAGGGCGGCTCACAATCAAAAGGAGGGGGACCTACATCTTTCCACTCTCATCCTCAATTTTGACCTGCCATATTCCAATTCGGCCTCAGCCCCGGTTCCGATGCATTATCCACGGAGACACTCACCTCGTCAGGTGGGATCAATTCCGGTTTGAACTCCCGCCTCCACTCCAGCGTTCCCTGGATCCTTTTCTTTGCGTCTGCAAAGTTCCACTTCGCCGCTCGCATGTAGCGAGGCATAGTATCGGGCTTGTTCACCCAACGTTTCTCCCAAACACGGTATGGGTCGGATTCTGGGAGGAGAAGTGTGTGTGCATACTGTTGCCAGTGGGGGATTTAGAAACGAGTCCTATTAGGTTATCACAATAAGTACTGTCTTGACCTGCTCACATACCTCTCTCAGGTCATTGATCAACTTCTGTTGTTCGCCTGTGTACTCTCGAACGGGTCCCACCACTGTTCCAGGAGCGGGAGTTGTCAAGATTTTCGTCGTCTTCACCATGGGGAGATAGGCAAAGTGGTGGGGATAATGATAGCGAGGTTGTCCGAGGACAGAGCTGGGGAGATACGGCTCTCATGATGATCATGACATCTGCTGAAGAATTCGGAGACAAACTCCGAGTCCGAAAACATGGAAAACCCACCAGGCTGAACGTACCTACTTAGTCAGCGTGCCTGGCAAAGACCGATCAACCACACGTGCGTTGGGCGCTTCAAAGCTTGTCAGGGACTCAGGGCTCGACAAGAGGACCACAAGAACGAGTCCAACACCTTGAACCACCACACCTTCACGCCCACCATGCATCTTATGTATACTTTGGATGAGAATGGGAACCGGGTGTACACTCTCAAAGTGAGTTTCCATCCCCCCGGTCGCCCCTACCAGCTATCTAACCTCTTGCACATAGAAAATCACCGACAGTGGAAAAATCACTCGGTCTGCTCACCCAGGTACGCCCTAAGCCCACTCTATAGTCCAGAAACTTCTTCGAAGTCCTATTCAACGTCTCATCGTTCCCTCGAATTTCCAGCGCGGTTCTCGCCCGACGACAAGTTTTCACGACACAGGGTGACCATCAAGAAACGCTATGGCATTCTGCTCACGCAGCTCCCCGCAAAACCCATGTAGACAATCCCAGTATACCTTCTATCATGTATTATCGTGCGTCGGCATGGGACTGGCACGGAATGCGCGCCGCGTTCAGGGGAGGGGGCGGCGCAGGTTCTTGGCTGGGAATGTCGATGAAGTATAGGAACAGCGGAGCGACTTAGGCGGTTGGGTGGAGGATGGCAGTGTCTATGAATAGGCAGAGAGCATTTTCCTTGTGGTATGTGGTTGTGTCAGTGTTTTGCAGCTGTGTTGCCCCTCCAAATCAAGCTTTTCTCGCAAAATACATTATTGTAACGTTTTTGCCTATGACCACATCCAATATCGAGTCATTCAACACACATAATACAAGTCGAGTTTGTGTTCACTGCTAATCAAAATCCTACGCAAAGCCCATGAGCAGACCAGATCATGCTCCTTTACAAAGCCCTGGACTCTACGAGGATGGTCTAAAACGTACACATTATTAGAAAGATGTAAAACACTCGTAAACCGAGCAGAAACCCTCACGTGAAGACCCTGCGGGTTAGCACCAACGAGCTCCTTGACCTTCTGTCCGTTCTTGAAGACAGCAAAGGTGGGCATCTGTTCGTCCAACCGATCAGCAAAAAAAAGTCCATCAGCACAAAAATACATTGGCACATACCGCACGAATGTCGACCTCCTCACTGATTTGGGATTGTTCATCGACATCGACCTTGTAGAAGCCGAGCTGGGGGAATTGGGGGGCGAGCTTCTCGAAAATCGGGGAGATCACCCTGCATGGACCGCACCAGGTTGCCCAAAAATCGATGACGATGGGCTTGTCACCGTTGATCTGTGCGAATCGAGTGCGGTAAGAACGTGGTTGCAGTCAACGGGCGATCGCAAGGATGCGCGGGGACTTACGAGGGCGGTGAATTCTTCAAAGGAGTTGATAGCCGTGACGGACATGGTGAGGTTATTGGGTGAGATCTAAGCGAGGTGAAGAGGTGTAAGGAGCTCTCGTCTCGTGGAAGGAGGTGAGGTTGACTGGGTTGTACTGACTAATCTGTCTGTGGTCCTGGATGGGTTTTATAGGAACAAGGGGGGTGCGGTCAAGGTACGGTGGAGAACCAAAGACTGTCTTCCAAATCTAGTCACGTGGTCCGGCCTGACAAAGATGGCGTCACACGTGCGCGATGGAAAAACCATCGCAGAGCCAAAGCGATGACGAGAGGCTCTTGTTGTGCAATCCCATCCTGGCCATTTGCGGGTCCGATTGTATCAACTCAGGCCGAAGCTGGGAAGAAATCTGCTGACAAAATAGATGAGCAACGTATGGTGAATGCTGGCGAATATTCAACGTCTCGTCGTACCGTTGGGATGGAACATGCTTACAAGCCTCCGACGGCAGCATACATACCACCATGTCGCGGTTTCGCAAGTATCAATTGTAACAGTACAATCATAGCAGCAGCTGTATAATTATGACCATGTCACCCACTTCCACCATCAAGACCCGGAGTTGATCCATCTGCGGAAGCGGAGGTTTGGGTGGTGGCGAACCTCGTCATCGCGATCTCGGCGCGATCTAAGATTCAAATAATCCCTTGCACAGGAATATCGAATACGCGAATTATACCAATGCGCTCATATTTGTACGAGGCTGCACAGTCGCTGGCTGGTTCGATATGGACAGTAGTTTGAATACTGCGAGGACGCTGGGCTCGACGATGGGGAGGAGGCTTGACGAAGACGGGGCCCCAAGACGCCCGCCAAGAGGGCTCGGAAACGCGGTTGATGGACTCCAACAACGCAGCAAGTTCAAGTTCAACTCGCACGGTATCATTCCCCCGTTCCCCACACTCTCCAGCACAAACCCTTCACATCCCCCTCGCCGCAGTGAGCATTCACCGGACCATAGACCGATCGCTCGCATTGGGAGATAGCTTGGAAAGAAAGGAAGTCGGGTGGGAACAGGGCAATCAGCTGCAGTGGATAATTGGGTGGATTGGTATACCGTTGGAACATAAATCGGAGACCTCTGTCTCTCTCGAGCATGCCCCTCACATTATAGAGTCCATGTATGTCTGCTTCACGCCCACAGAGAGTCCGTACATTGTGTGTTGATCTGGGTGTGCACAGCTACCATCTTCGAACCACTGCAAGACCCATACGAAACTCTGGACTCACAAGAGCATCAAACGACCATTCACAAGAACGAACATAGGATCCATGGCCCCGAACTTTTTCTCGAAACTTGTAAAGAGTAATAATGACCGCAACGAACGCACCCGAGCGCAATCGACGTCCTCGCCGTCGCCTAATGCGTCGCGAAACCCCTCCATATCCATCTCAGGACCCACCATCGCCCAGCCCATCACCACCTCCCATCACGACACCGCCAGCCTTGCCTCTTCATCTTCCTCAATCAACCCCAATGTCACTGTGATACCCCCCTCCCCCATTCCCAGCAACCTCTCTCTCAGCAGTCAATCACAAGACGCGCAGAGCGCACAACTGACAGACGCGACTGCAGCAGCTGAGAAACATAAGAATCGGCGTATACACTCACTTTCGCTCGGTGCGAAGCCTTCCGACCTCATCATCGACGAGGACACGCCGTCCACGCCCACCCCAAACCGACCAACGATGCCAGAGCGGTCGTCGACACTGCGGCCGTTGTCGCATGCCAGCTCAACGGGAGACCTGAAGGAAGCTGCGTCCGGAAATGGAAGTCTAACACCATCTGTCAACTCACGTTCTCATACTATCGCAGTCAATGGGAATGGCGTCCTCGATAACGCTCTCTCCCTCTCTCCAAAGCCAAGCAGGAGCAGACTCGCCGCCAAGCTCGGCCTCGACGCCCCCGCCCCGCTCGCCATCCCATCTCGGCACGAACGGGCAGCCACAGCACCGCCCAACGCTCAGATACAAGTTGACCCACCGGGCGACAGCATGTCTCCCATCGTAGACTCTCCCACCCACATGAGCCCACAGAGCGGCTCCGAGTTCTCGCCATCGCGGTCGCTCTCGAGCAGTGCGACGATGCCCAATGGGTTCCAAAACTCGGCACTGCTGGGACTGCCGGATACATCCGACGCTGCCTCAATCCGTTCCGTAGGCAGCACCTCCAAGAAGCGCAGGCCGTGGAGTCGTAAAGAAGCGAGCACCTCTTCAGCCGCGCCCACCACGCCTGGTTCGCCTGGCACTGCTGCTTCAAGGTCTCCCAAGAGAAAGCCAACAGGTCTTGCAGGTGCCATCGCTATGTCGTCCATGGCCATGGTCAACCCACACATGGCTATGCCCACCGTATCCCCCACCGAGCTCACGCCAAACTCCTCGTCCACCCTCGGCCGGCAGAACAGGTCCGGCTCAGTCTCTACCTCCCGACGCTCTGGCGAGACCCCGAGGACGCCTCCCCGCACTCGCTCTCGCCGGCCATCCACAAGCTATGCCAACAGCGAGTATTCGGACAGAGACTCTTTCCACTCCGGGATGGACGGTTCAGGCTCAAGTGGAGGAAGTGACAGCGATGACGAGGGGCTGGACGACTTGGATTTGGACGCGGACGACATCCCAGTGACCGGCTTCGCTGTAGCGAGCAACATGCGAAACCAGGAGTTTCACAAGATGTTCCAGGGCATACCAGAGGGGGATTATTTGATTGAAGGTGTGTCTTGTGTCGCTTTATGCGTGGGTCAGACGTAAGGGCTAAACATCGTGTGGTCCTCGTGATGCGCAGACTACGGATGCGCGTTGCAGCGTGAGATACTCATTCAAGGTCGTCTCTATATATCAGAGAATCACGTCTGCTTCCATGCTAACATCTTTGGGTGGATCACCGACGTAGGTCCCGACCTTTTCTACGCCGCTGTGCCATGCTAACATTTTTCTGTGCTGTAGTTGGTCATCCCCATGTATGATGTGGTCGCCCTGGACAAACGCATGACCGCCTTTGTTATTCCAAACGCAATATCTCTCGCCACCAGAACCGCCAAATATACTTTCACCTCCTTCTTATCCCGTGACACCACCTTCGACGTCATGTACAATGTCTGGCGTCTCGCAAGACCAGACGATGAACTCTCTTCTCTAGGAGCATCCCAGATTAGCCCGTCGCAAGGCTCCGTCATCGAGGGTCTACCCGGCTCACCGACAGCAGTAAATGGCAATGGGAAGGTCGCCGCGCGAAAGAACATCATACAGAACAAGGTCACCGAATGCGCTTGTTCAAAAGCAGGCCAGCACTACTCCGAGCTTGCTTCAGAGAGCGTCTTCCCTGGTACTCCAGAGAAGATCTACAACCTAATGTTCACAAGTGGTTTCATCAAGGACTTTATGAGGGTTGACCAAAAACTCATCGGTTTGTGATGCCGTCTATTCAGCAGCGTCCCGTCTTGTTGATGCATCACACCTCCCCAGATATACAGATTTCGGACTGGATGCCGCTCCCCGAAAACCCGACACTGCTGACCAGAAACATGTCGTACATCAAACCGCTGACGGGTGCAGTTGGCCCGAGGCAGACGAAATGCGAGTTGCGCGATGAATTGTCGCATTTGGATTTCGACGATTATGTTACCATGTTGACTACGACCCGTACTCCTGACGTGCCTAGCGGAGGTGTGTTCTCCGTGAAGACCAGGACGTGCATAACATGGGCGAGCAGTATGACAACGAAGGTCATTGTGACCACCCAAGTCGAATGGACTGGAAGGAGTTTTATCAAGGGTATGTCCCACATTTTGATGACTGATTGTTCAATCGCGTGACTATTTTCTTGCAGGCATCATAGAGAAATCATGTATCGACGGGCAGAAGGCGTATCATGCAGAGCTTGACAAAGCTATGCGGGAATACATCCACCAGCACCAGTCCGAGTTCATCCCCGAGGGTGTCAACGTCGCCGAGATGGAGGAAGAAACCGAGATTCAGTCCCCTACATCAGATACACCCAAGACCCCGACTCTCGGCAACACTCCACTCGACCCCCGCAAAATCCGCGAGAAAGAACGCAACCAGCGTGGCCTGCAATGGGCATGGGATACTTTCGAGGGCGCCTTCGGTGTCGCCAGACGGTCGACGGAGGGCGCGTTTGAACTCGTCTCCGATGCCTGGGACCAATCCTCCTCCGTCACCATCTTATACTTCGTCATCGTCGTCCTGGTAATCAGCAACATCTGGACGTTGACCATGATGGGGAAACGGGAGGAAGCGGGGAGACGGAAGGAGATGAAGAGAGCGGAGGAGAGGGAGAAGTGGGTCCAGAACGTGATGAGTGGGCTTTGGGAGGAGTTGGCTGCGAGCAAGGCTGCTGCTAGTGCTGCTGCCAACAGTGCTTCAGCGATCCTTCCTTTGCCTACAGCCCTCCCAACGGGTACGCCTGGTACACCCGGTTGGCAAGAGGAAATCCAGGAGTTGAACAGCGCGCTGGATGCGATAGATGCGAGAGTCAGTGGTCTGAGGGATCGTATCAAGGACTTGGATTGATTCATAGGAAGTATTACATCTTTTTGTTTTCTGTTTTCTCTTCTCTTTTCCTTATTACATACCTGTTATTCTCATCTCCTCTTTTCTCCTCTTTCTCTCGCTCGCAACGGTTTCTTGGTCTTGTTTCTCTCTATCTCTCCTCTCACATCACACTCACGGACAACACATCACCCACACTCGTTTTTTCTCGTCTCTCTCTCTCTCTCTCTCTCGTCACCCTCACCGTCTTGATCTTGCCTTGCGGTTCTATGTGTAGTGCGAATCTTATAATGGGGTTTCCTTCTTTTTCTCTGTTCATTCCATCCGGCCCCTGGTCATCCCATTTGCAGGGAGTTGGGGATGATCCATTCCACAACTTTTTTTCTCTCTTTCTTTGACTTCGTTGTCAATGATGCTCGCTACGATTTCCTCTTTACGACTAAAAAACGCATGTAATATACGACCGTGACTCAAAAACTTTCCGTGGGCTGGATCCCGCAGATTGGCTCTAGACCTTTCATGTCCCGAGTCTTTGAAGCGCAATCGGACATGAGGAAACAGCGTGTGGTGGCCGGTGATGTTTGAATTTATTTCTTTCGCGAGGCGCACAGAACAAAAAAAGCAGGTCGATAAAAAGGAAAGGGAGAGAGAGAGAAGAACATATTAAAAAATTGGAACGAGCGACAGGAGGTGTAAGCTAAGCTTCCAGTGATTTGTGAGGGAGACAACGACAGATGGGAGGGGGTGGGAGGATTTGCTTTGTGTAATAAAGAGAGAGAAAAAGGTGCGACGAAGACTAGATGAAACAGTTTATGGGAGCGAGTTGTGTGGATGGGGATGGGATGAGGGAATGCAATGGAGAGGCAGAGGCAGAGGCAGAGAGAGAGAGATACGATATATAATGATGAAACCTGGACCAGGAGAATAGACGACGAGGGAACGCGACAGATGAGACCAAGAAAGGAATGGTGCGAAGTAAGAGTCCGGTTGGGGAGCAAAAAGGAAGGTATGTGTGCGTGTTGTTGGGTGGGAGGGTAATGGGTACGTGTTCAAGCATGGAGAGGGCGGCGAACAAATCGGTGACTAAAAGCGGAGTGAGGATCGTGGATGCCTTCAAACCAGTCACAGTGAAGAGAACGCAACACGCGAAAACGCGACGGAGAAAAGCGAGGAGGGTAGGGTAGGGGGGGGGTGGGATGTTTAACGAGAGTAAGTGGGACCCGGAATGCAACGCGGGGGACGTGGTAAATCAATTATAGCTATAGATGAGGATGCATACGCAACAGCGAAGATATAGACGAAAGAACACGCAATAGGAATGAAATGGAAACTGCGCAACGATAGCTGTAAATAGCGGGGAGGATGGAGGGGGGACGACGGAGGGAATTGTCCTAACCTGCAGGACGGGGAGGGATCACCGTGGGGACTGGAAAATGGAAAGCACCTTCTCCGCCCCCTCCTTGTACTTCTTCAGACCTTTGCTCTTCTGTTTCTCCTCTTCCGCGGGGGAATGCAGTGCTGACGCCTTCATCGTGTCTCCCCCAGCAGCAGGATGTCTTAGCTCACCGTTCATCGACTGGTCTGATGATTCGCTGGGTGAGCCCATCGACATCGCGGATTCCTTGGACTTGAGGGAAGGCGTGATAGGCATCGTTGATCCGCCAAGAGAAGGTGAAGGTGTCAGCAAACCCGCACTGGATGATGTCGATGCTGAGAGTGTGGCTGATGCCGAGTGAGAAAGGGATTTGGAATCCTTGGACCGCGTTGAGGGTGTGTCCTTGGAGCGAGTGGACGGCGGTGACTTCGCACGCAAGAGCTGCTTGGGATTCCTGCGGAAGGATAGCCCAGGGTTACGACCACGACGTTGCTTCTCCGAAGGCGTCGGCGAGTCGGACACCTCCGATCCAGGAACCTCCGAGTCCATTGACATTCCCGAGAAATTCCGTGGTCCCGAACGTCTGGGTGTTGACTTGCGGAAGACTGCCAGCCGGTATCGGTCGACGACGCCGCGGGCAAAGAGGCTAGTGCCCTTGGCACCGTTGCGCTCCTCGTTGACGTTTGTCTCCACAAAGTCCCAGTCATCCTCATCTTCACGCTCGGTGGCAGCGCCTTCGTCGTCGGCGATGTTTGCCAAGTTGCGATCCAACGCGGGAATACCAGATTTCTCGCGGCGGCTCCTGGTCTTCGGCGGGGGGCGAGGCGGCTTCTCCTCGATGGAAGGAGTGACCTCTGTTGGAGCGGAAGATACTGCAGACACAGTGGTTGCAGGGGTAGGCGCTTCAATGGTTGAAGGAACGGTGGTGTCAACGGTGAGCGGCTGAGGCTCTGGTGCCTTAGCCTCGACGACAGCGGCGGGTTCTGCTGCCTGAACAGGTTGCTCCTCTGGAAGCGTTGCTGGACGCGCCTCAGGCGTCTTGGGTTCTGGAACCTCCTCAACAGTGTCCATGTCGTTGACAGGGGGACGGTCTTCGGGAAGGAGGTTGTCGAGGCTGGCGTTGACGAGGGAATCTTCGTCCTCGCCAGGTCCAGACTCGTCATCTTCGTCGTCATCATCCTTATCATCATCCATGATTATCGAGTGTCGGCCCTTGAACGAATACCCGTCGAATACGTCCACTTCATCCTCTGGATGAACAGAAGGACTTCGTGATTGCGATGGTGTAGCGACAGAATCCTCCCCGTCAGTGCGATCGGTATCAGTCTGACGATCTTGGTCAGTATCGGTTGCGTCGTTGTCGTGATCGTCCTTGATCACAGGTTCCATATCGAGGAAGGTATCGTCGAAGTTCTGGGTATCAATTGCGTTGGAAGGGTCGATGGGAGGAATATACGGGGCTAGAAACGGAGATAAGCGTGATAATCGTGAAAGTAAATCGCTGATACTCACGTATGTAGCGCTTGAAATACACATGAGACCAATCTCTGCAGAACACAAACATGGTTAGTGACAGACGAACTCCCACAACCTTCCAGACTTACATCATGGAGAAATAAGGATGCTTCTTAATCCGGGGTTCTTTCATTCTGAGAGCAGGGTTACGTTGCAGAAGCTGTGTGCCAAGTCAGACTGAGAGCGCTGAGATAGAAAAGATAGAGAGCTCACTCCGCGAATGAGACTCTTCGTGTCCTGGTCCATGGTTCTATCGTCAGGGAACTGAAGCTCGTCTTGGAGAACTCGGAAGTACATGTCGGAGTGGTTGTTAGCCCAAAAGGGTGTCTATGATACGGTGAATGAATATCCTCATGTTACAGGTAAAGATCACTTACGATTCCCGTGAGCATTTCGTACAACATTGTACCGAAACTCCACCAATCGACCTCATAACTGTATGGCAAGCCTTGGATGACTTCAGGCGCGAGATACTCCGCAGTACCGCAGAAGGTACTCGTGGTATCATTACCGCCACTCCAAGCCAACTCGTTGTCGCCTTTCATCCATGGAGGACTTGCGGCGGTCGGTGAGCTACCCATGTAGTCAGCGGTGTAGCCGCCAAGACCACCTGAGGGTGTTGTGGGTGCGGTGGTGGCACTGGTCTTCCGAGGGAACTCCTTCGACAGACCGAAATCAGTAAGGACGATGTGCCCATCGGAGCCAATGAGAATGTTCTCGGGTTTGAGGTCGCGATAGATGACACCAGCTGCGTGCAGACCTTCGACACCTTCGACGATTTCTGCTGCGTAGAATCGTGCACGGTCGCGTCCTAATCGCCCCCATCGGGCTAGCTGTGTTGCCAAATCACCTCCGGGATGGAAGTCCTGAGCCGAATAGATCAGCGGCAATACGAGATGAGATTGCAGTGACACTCACCATAACGAGGAAGAGATTTTCTTTGTCATGGAAACTCCAACGGAGTTTGACGACGAAGGGGTCTGTGCCCTCCGCCGCCATGCGCTTGAGGACGGCCTGCTCGGTGAGGGTGTGCTGGAGCTCCTGGTGTGCGAGCACGTGACGCTTTGTGATAGCCTTGAGGGCGAAGACGTCGGAGGATGGCTTGTGTTTGACAAGAAGGACTTTCCCGGCGCACCCTTTGCCCAGAACGCGCATCATCTCGAAGTCATCGATGACGACCTTCCGCTGGGACTTCTTCGGGTCGGCGGACTTGGACCGCTTCTTTCGGGCGGACCGGTCATCGGTCGTGGATATTGACGAGTCGTCCCCGGTCATGGACGTCTGCGACGACGTTCCCTCGCGCAGTGCTGAGCTCGGCGAGTAGATGATGCGCGACGACCGCGAGCTGGGGTCTGCGGACTGCGATCGGGGGATGCGCGAAGACGCGTGCGACGACGAGTCGGCAGTCACGGGCGTCGGTGGCTCCTTGACATCCCCGTCCAGTGAGCTGCGCTTGGACTCTGCGGGAGAGGTGGCAACCGAGGAGAGGCGGTTGGGATCCTGAGGCGTTGCCGCGCGATCGTGTTCTCTGGTCGCAGCGCCATTCACGTGTGGCTTTTCAGCGGCTGCACCCGCCTCAACCGTGCTCTCATTCTCATCCCCAGCGACCTCGACGCCGTTGATCGACTCTGCAGGCGTCGGTGCTTCCGACGCAGCATTCTCCTGCGCATCCTCATCTAGCACCTCTGCCAACGACCGTGTCGTGCTTGATCCTGCATGCGCGGCCAAATCTGACCTAACCCGCTTGATCGCTCTTTCAACTCGGACACTCTGCAGGTCGTCTGTTCGTACCCGAACGAATCGTTTCCAGGTACGGGATTGCCGGATGGATGATTCGTTTGCCAGAGATGTCAGATACCCGGCCAGCGCTGTCAGCGTGGCATTGGTCGGTAGTGGGGTGGCGGCATCCCGCGCTAGTGACGTAAATGGGTCGTTCATCTCGTGTGCAGGGGATGCAATGGGTGTGTGTGCCGAGGACGACGCTGCGCTGGTCTGCGAAGACGCCAATTGGCCACTCAGAGAGGGCGGTCGGGTATGTGAAACGTGTCGTGACCCCGATGATTTGCTCCCCGAGGGCGATGCGAGACGTGAGAGGGTGTTGAGGAACGCCGACTTCCGTTTTGGTGGCGGGGATGGGAGCGCTGAGGCGTCGATAGGGAGCGTTGGGATCTTGACGCTAGGGTGGGAGTCACGAAGCTTGGCATCCATCTCGACAATCTCCAACGTCGTGCGAGTGAGTGTGAGGTTATGAGTCGGTGCTGCGAAGGAAAACACAATGTCAGACATGGTCCAAACTCATATGGTCGATCGAATGGCCGGATCAAGAGCGAACATAACACGGCGCAGTGCGGGGTCGAATCAATGCAAGTGGAGAAACTCACTCTTCACGTAGAGACTGTAGGAGGTGGAATCGTGCGGGGTCTCCGCAGCACTGATTGTCCAAGGTCCATCCTGACCGTCAACTCTAAAGGGCATCCTACGAGACATGGGTTGTGCGGGAGAGCCGTTCTTCATGGTGTCGGTACCTTGAGCAGGCTTGGTGACAGTAACTGCGTCGTGGTCAAAGGACAGGACCTCTGGGGTGAACGGCCTTTCAGTCCTGTTCTTCTTCCGCTTGTTGAGCTGTAGGTCTGTAATAGTGTCGACACTCCGTCTGGCAAGGGCGATGGCTTGGTTGTCAGCAGATGCTGAGGAGCGCTGGACGGCTCGGGTGTCTATGTCCTTTGAGGATGTACCGTTGGGGACCAAACCGAGCACAGACTTGAGGGTCGGTTTGGAGTCAGGGAGGGACGGTTGTTGCTGCTGAGGAGCGGTGGTGCGGAGGACGCTGAGCATACGAGATGATGGTAAATAGTGGCGACGACGCAATCGAGCTAACGAGGGTCCAGAGAGAGGGAACCACGGGAGAGGTTGTTGTGAAAGGGTGGAATGAAAGGTAAAAGGGAGTTGAAGGAAAAATTAGAGAACGGTTGTAAGGTGGTGAGGCGTGCAGGCCACGAGTTCTGAAAGCTGCCGAGTTGGGTCAGTGATGGCCTCGAGGCGTCAACGGAGGTGGTCGCGGTTGACGGTGGTGAGCGATATCGATGGCTGGCTGGCTGATATTGTCGACAACGTGCAGAACAACGTCGAGAGGGGGGCAGAGGGAAGATTGAGTAAATGAGGGTGGTGATGAGAGGGAAATGGGAGGTTGTTCAAGTCCAATTATTTCACAGGCGACTTTTTTGGCACAGGCGCGTGTCTGCTAAAGGGCCCTTTTCCGCCAATCAAGCAGCTCGAGATAATGATTTCCAGTGCATATTCACTCTCTCCCCCCTATGATAGTTCTAGACGGTTCATTTGGACCATCCCTGGCAGCTCAGAGCAGCACAAGAGTAGCACCAGCAGCTAATCGTGTTCGTCCCACGCTCTGTTATCTCCTCTCCAACGGGGGATCCTAGGAGTATCACCCACTCCAACAGATACTCGTTCTCGTGCCTGGGCCATCGTCATCGCCCACATCTCCCTTGAATCACGCAAAATCCTAATCCACTCGCGAGCAGATACGGGCAGTCTAGGCGTCGTGAGAACACCCCAATAAGCGTCTCCTCGGGGACACCCTGCAGTGCCCCAAGTTCGCCGTATCCTGATCCCTGACAGAGCAAGCCATCTCCATCCTGGTCGGGCAGTGCATGATATCCGTTTGGTTCCTCCTAACCGTGCGCTCAGACCCAACTAGCGCAACTCTCAGATCCCCTCCTGATGAAAACACAATGTCGTTAATGTTACGAGATACACACATCGACGACTACTGAACAAAAACAACGATGTCAGCACAAAGGTATGACCATGCATGGAAATCATCACATACCGCGATACAATAGCATCTTCGCTGCCGGACCGCTGGTATTAATGAACAATACGCAGTGGCAAGCTAACCCCCATGTCTGCACAAGATACAGGACGGACGAACGACTCTCTGAGGGCAGAGGGGACTAAGTCAAGCCTCGCCAAGTCCCGGCGGTATGCGCGATGTGCACGTCAAGGTTTAATTCGAGCCCGCACGGTCGTCATACACCTTGGGCCATGCACATATCAGGTATGTGGTTTCGCCAGTGGAAGAAAGAGGAGTTCGAGAGTGAATGAATTTCGGATGTTTTGCTTATAAGAGCGGTCTGTACCATCCACGTCACTTATGAACATGGCATGGTTAAGGCCCAAAACAGCGCATGACGGTGTGGAGCCCACCCTGACGAAAGTGGCTCGGAGAAAGCGAGGTCGGAGAGTTGGAGTCGTCGTTACCTGGGAGGCGTCGACGAGGGGCGTAAACACGACGCGCACCTAATATCGCAACACAGGTAAACGATCATAGCGCAGTGTCTGGACGAGATGCTTCCGCTGTTTGAGGATGAGGGCAGCTTTTTTGGTCCAGGACTGCCTCCAAGTGGTGGTGGCACAAGTTTGGAAAGAAAAATATTACGATGTTGCTGATGACTTGTTACGAGTGGATACAAACATTTGCTTGCTTTTTTGTTACATCAATACAACGTTTGTTATCGGATTAAGTAAGCCACATTGACCGGGGCGTTAGAGGTAAGTATCGCCGTCCACGCCTTTTCCTCCCTCCATCTCAGACTCCAAGACCAGTCCCTCCCCCGACACACCTCGACGGGTGGCTGCGTCGACCTTCCGCTCGCTCAGCACACCCATCACTCGCTATGGACACTCGCGGCCAACGACCACCACGTTCTGCTCGCCCGCCCCAGTCCCAGGGTCCGCCGTCATACCAGACGCAACCCGATCCAGCTCCTCGTCCAACATACCAACAGACAGATAGCCCCAGAGGCGTTTCTTTTCAACGCAACGAGCGTGGTGACCGGCCATCCAACCTCGACCAGGCTCGCGCAAGAGCTTACGCAGGATATCAACCACAAACACCAAATTCACCCGATGCAGGATTCGTAGAGCAAGGTGGCTTCGCGGCGAACGTCGGCAGGAAGAAGAGTTTGGTCAGGCCTGACCGAGAAAAGATTGATCCTGGGCACCGGCAATGGCATTATCGTAACCACGCCGCGCAGCTGGAGCAACGGTCGAGTGCAGTTGATCTCATGCCTTCAAGTGCGTGTCTCATACCATTAATGCCGAAATAACTGACTGACTTGGCTCTTTCGCGCATATAAGCCACAGGAAATGCTCCTCAGCGAGGAGCACTGCGCCGCGGACGGTCTGTCCTTGACAGAGAAGAAGATCAGCACGAGTCGGGACTCGCGCTTTTCAAACGTGGGGCGACATTGCGCCGGAGAAAGTCCACACCCGCCCCTACCACAGATACCCCTCCCAAAGCCAAGTCAAAGGGATGCCTGGGTGACATCGGACCTGGGCCTAAGGATGGCTGGTTCATCTACTGCTATATCCTGACGTGCTTCATTCCCCCGCCTCTCCTCAGAGCATGTGGTAAGCCCGACTCTTTTCCTTTCGCGAATGAAGCTCACAGAATGTCGTGCTTCACAGGAATACGCACGCCCGAGCAGCAACGAGCATGGCGTGAGAAGATGGGATTGCTCAGTATCATTTTGGCCCTCATGGCTGGCGTTGGTTTCTTGACATTCGGATTTACTGAGGCCGTCTGCGGTACACCTCCAAACCGCTACCAATCCGGGTTCATTCAGAACGCCTCCGTTATCATTCACGGCTACGACTACGACTTCTCCAACTTCCACCATCCTGCGGTTGGCAACTTTGATGGCCAGACGAATCCATTGTTCGCGGGCAATTGGGGTGCTGCGGGTGCTGATATTTCCTTCATGTTCCAGAACACGAATGGGAACTGTCGGCAGTTCATTAGTAAGGCGGCCAATTCAACTATCTCGGGCAGTAACGGCGACTTGGACTGGTACTTCCCCTGCAACATCTACAACCAGTTCGGTACTTCGCCCCAGAATTTCAGCAACTACGAGCAGCCTACAACCTGTCACATCAAATCGAGTAGTCGTAACCAGTTGATGAGCATGCGCCCTCTTGGACAGGTTTTCTATACGTGGGACCAAGTTCGCGATCCCAGCCGGAATTTGGCCGTCTACGAGTCGTGAGTGCTATTTTTAGGTCCCAGTGACCAAAGCGCTCAGCTCTCGTCCCGTTGTTAGTACTGTTCTCGACTTGAACTTGCTCCAGTGGTTGAGCAGGTCACAGGTGACTTACCCCGAGGTATTCGACAAGATGGCGCACGCAAACGGCGAATTCAACGGCAAAGACATCTCTATGTACATGATTCGCACCAACCAACGCGATCTCGGACATTGTCTACAGGACCTCATCACAGTCGGGTTTATCGACACGAACAGCATTGGATGTGTCGCATCCCAAGTCGTTCTGTACATTTCCCTCGTTTTCATTATCGGTGTGGTCGGTATTCGTTTCTTCATGGCCGTCATGTTCGCCTGGTTCTTCTCTTGGAAGATTGGGAACTTCAAGAACGAGACATACGATCAACGGATGGCGCGTGCAGCTATGATCGAGAACTGGACAGACGATATCTACCGTCCGGCCCCCAGCCAGCTTCGTCCCAACGTCCACAAGAACGGTCTCCAGAAAGGCGTCAAGAGGACTTTCCTTCCGAGCACCTCTCGCTTCACGCCATCCGAGAACATTCTCAAAGGCGTTGGTGTTGGAGGACGGCCGACAACTGCGTACGGTATGATCGAACCTACGTCCTACAAGAGGCATACCACCACAAGTATCTATGGATCCGCCAGTGCAAAGAGTAGCGCTAAGCTTACCCCTCCTGACGCCTCGTTCCGTCAGTCAAGGAGCTCGACGTCTCTGGCTGGTGATTCACGTGGCATGTTCTCGGAGACCCCTTGTCCCTTCCCTCTCCACAACGTCGTTCCCCAGCCACCTCCCGACTACGAACCGTTCAACTATCCTTTGGCGCACACTATTCTTCTCGTCACCGCGTATTCCGAATCCGTGGAAGGTCTGCGAACCACCTTGGACTCCCTCGCCACTACCGATTACCCCAACAGCCACAAGCTCATTTTGGTTATAGCTGATGGTATGGTCAAAGGTGCCGGTAACACGTTGACGACGCCGGAGATCTGTATTGGTATGATGAAGGACTTCGTCATCGCACCGGATCAAGTGGAACCGCATTCGTATGTCGCCATCGCTGATGGTCACAAACGTCACAACATGGCCAAGGTCTACGCCGGTTTCTACTCGTATGATGATGCCACTGTCGAACGGTCCAAGCAACAGCGCGTTCCTATGGTGCTTGTGGCGAAATGCGGAAACCCTCTGGAGGCTAAGGATCCCAAACCCGGTAACCGTGGCAAGCGTGACAGTCAGATTGTGCTCATGGCCTTCCTGCAGAAGGTGATGTTCGACGAGCGCATGACCACGTTTGAGTATGAGTTCTTCAACTCAATATGGCGCGTCACTGGTATTAGTCCGGATCGGTACGAGCTGGCGCTGTGTGTGGACGCGGACACGAAGGTCTTCCCGGATTCACTCAGTCGGATGGTTTCCTGCATGGTCAACGACTACGAGATCATGGGTCTCTGTGGTGAGACGAAGATTGCGAATAAGGGCGAGACGTGGGTGACCATGATTCAAGGTCCGTACATACTTCACACCGTTCCGTGATGCAGTTCATTGATTGACGTGAACACTAGTATTCGAGTACTACATCTCACACCACATGACCAAGGCATTCGAGTCCATGTTCGGCGGTGTGACCTGTCTTCCTGGTTGTTTCAGTATGTACCGTATCAAGGCACCCAAGGGCGACAGCGGGTTCTGGGTACCGGTTCTGGCAAACCCGGATATTGTCGAGCACTACTCCGAGAACGTCGTGGACACACTGCACAAGAAGAACTTGCTCCTTCTCGGAGAGGATCGGTACCTCACGACTCTGATGTTGAAGACATTCCCCAAGCGCAAGAACATCTTCTGTCCTCAAGCCGTATGTAAGACAGTCGTACCCGATACCTTCAGTGTTCTCCTATCACAGCGTCGTCGTTGGATCAACTCCACCATCCATAACCTTGCCGAACTTCTCCTCGTCCGTGATCTTTGCGGTACATTCTGCTTCTCCATGCAGTTCGTCGTCGGAATGGAGCTTGCCGGCACCCTCGTCCTTCCCGCTGCCATCTCCTTCACATTATACCTCATCATCAGCTCCATTATCCCCGGCGGCCCGAACACCACCATCCCACTCGTGCTGCTTGCCATCGTTCTTGGTCTTCCCGGTGTCCTGATCGTCATCACATCACGCAAGGTCGCATATATCGGATGGATGTTGGTCTATCTGTTGTCCCTGGTCATCTGGAACGGTATTCTCCCCGCGTATGCGTTCTGGCATTTCGACGACTTCTCTTGGGGTCAGACACGGCAGGTTGCGGGTGAGGCGGAAGGAAAGGATCACGGAGACAAGGATGGAGAGTTTGATTCGTCGCATATCGTCATGAAGCGGTGGGCCGAGTTTGAGCGTGAGAGGAGGTGGAAGAACGGGACCAATTCCAGGGACTCGACTGCGTACTCTCCTAGGTCATATTCCCCGAAGAGGTAAGCTTCTAATACTTTATCTACGGGATATACATATCTCACTCTTTTCTCATCTATTCAGAGCGGAGAGCAACCGGTACTCCATGGGATCAACGTCGGAGACTTTCCCTCAGCAATTCGATGCGAGCACGTACGAATCCACTAGCACTAGCCGACCACGATACGACAGCAACCAATTGCTCATGCTACCTGCGCCTCTGGCCGTCAACCGAACACCTGGCTCAAATCCTGGTGCATCAGCTTCAACGACAATGCTGTCCCGATCCAGTGAGGAAGGCTATACAGGTTCCGATGTTGGCTCTCAACAGCGATTAGTCCCCAGTCCGCCGCAAGACGGGTACTATCCAGAAGAATACGACAGCAGCCCTGGACGATATAGCATGCAATCTCCACAGTCAACGACTTCGTCGCCGTTTGAGCAGCGTGTTTCCCGAACAGCTGGAGCCAACAGTGGAGTCCTCCGCAACGCTCAGCAGCAGTACCCAACGGAAGTCCACAACAACCCTTACAGCTATGAACAACCACAGGTTCCATACACGTCGGAACCTGATGAGGTACCTTACTTGCCCCAGTCCCCACCAATGGGTCCCACACGAGTCCGCGGCGTCAGCCTAGCGGACAATGGGCCCGTTCCCGGACCTGATGGTGTGCGGAGAGTCGCGAGACAGAGTAACCGACGGTCACAGTCTCAAACACCCGCCCCTGCGCAGAACCGGTACTCTCGTGGGTCATATCCAGCATTGCCACCCGGTGCTGCACCTCCACAGCCTGGTTACGGAATCTGATAATATACAAACATTGACTTTTGTGCATACAACAGTCTTACACATGGACTCTCGTTTCTCGTTTGACTCTTTCTCTCCTCTATTCCATCTCAGTCGGACTTCGGACCTGATTAACTAGCAACCCCTCCTACCTAGCACCCCATCTGATTTGATTCTCGCTGCACCGTTTCTTTCATCCCTCTACGCCCCTCTATCATTACGACCTTAACTTTCTTTTTTCTGCTATTCTTTAGTAGTATGCACTCCTCCTTTTTATTGAAGCGCGTTTCATTTTCCCTCCTCGTTTCACCATTCACGCAGTGTGTGTCGAACCGTTCCCGTTTGTGGCATTTTTCACTCCCCTCCCTTCTCTTGATTTCTCTCCTCCCCCATCCCTGCGTAGCGCCCCCACGTCTCTCATCGCTTCCCTCAGGGCAGTGAGGATCGTCGTGTTGCTCCGTTCGCAGTTCCTTCTGCCTCTCCGTTCTCGGTGCCTCCAGCGATTGATACCGATACCTAATGCTGCAGCTCTGCGATGTACCATCCGCCATCCCTTCACGCTCCTCCGACACCGACGCCATCGACTGCCACCTTTCATTACAACGTACAGTAGCATTATTATTTAGGACATACCGCAAAAGATGTTATGAATAGCATTCACGATCAAGTACTTTCTACAAAGCCAATTATTCCATCGAATGCGACGACCGTTGGACGTGTTGCAGTGAATCGACGCCACACACGTGACGCTGTGAGTACCATGTGGGAGTTGGACTGCTTCTTGCAGAGCATCGCTGGTTCCGTCGACGTCAAAGGTGTCTCTAGATGAATATATTGTACTCGAGGGTATGAAACCTGAATAAATCCCCCCTTCTCCTCGTCCCCCACGCAAGAACACACGTCCCCCAAGGGTGTCGAAAACAGAATGACCAAGTCCAACGAAGAAGTCATCTCTGAGTTCAACATAAACACGAACATGTCCGTTGGCGAGCTCGAGAACTGGTTGGACAACCCCAAGAGTAAGGAGGCAGGGACTGGCGTTGGCATCGAGAGCGGGCACAAGATCGTGGAGATTCTGAAGAAAAACCCGGAGAAGGATCCTGAGAAGTATGACGAGGTATGTCGAAGTCGCACGACATCATGGTGTCTTGCTGTCGTTGACCACGACTCGGTAGGAGGACATTACCCATATGCGCAAGGTTGTAAAGTGGGTTTGTTCACGGGTGTGACCGGAGGCGTGGTATACTCACCGTCGAATTGGTGAAGCTACGACAAGAGACATCTTGCGCAAGAGGATAAACTTAAGGATACCAAGACGAGGGAAGAGCTTGAAGAAACCAAAAGTACGAAGAGGTATGCAAGGTATCTCGAGATACGTTTATCCACAGTGCGCTAATACCGGGGTGGCAGTTTGAGGAACTGGGGCCATGTAAGTTACGATCGCATCCACAGGAGTCTCCCTCTCACTCGCATCATCATCGCGTTTAGGATCCCATCAAGACACTTGATGACGACGCGGAAGGTGAAGAGGACACCGAACCGGAGGTTTCCCCGCAGCAAGAATCCGAAAAACCAAGCAAGCAAGTCGCCGAAGGGGGCACCAAAAGAAAGCTTGACGACGAAGATGAGAAAGAAGGCGAAGCATCGGGAGCCAGCGAGGGCGAAGCGGATCGCGTGGACGACAACGAGGACGAGGCCGATGGTCGTGCTCGAAAGAAATCCAAGACTACCTCTGAGGAGGTCCAAGAGGAGGTAGAGGTGGTTGAGGTGAACAATGGCGATGCTTCAGACAATTGAAGGGCATTTATCCGTTACTATGTGACCCACCATGCTCAGCCTTGAGTTCGTAGAGGATTGTAGGTGTATCGCGACTTCTATGGTGGTCTGTTCGTACTAGGTAGTAAGTAAACGAGTCGTAACGGTGGAATGCAACAGTAGGTTGTACACATACCATAGCTCTAAGCAGACCTAGCAGCACATAGAACAGTTCCTTGGCAACGACCTCCGCTCAGCAGGACGCAACAAGATATTGTGGCCAACATTGTTTTCGCCGCCATTGACGTCAAGGAGAGGCGCGGTCAACTTTGGTAAATTTCTCACGCTATCTCGATTCTGGAGAGAGGTTTTCCGCGTTCCGAACTTTCTCTTCATCATCTGGACGTGTTTGGTTTCTCATCTTCATCTCGTTCGCTCACCCCCCCAGTTGCCGTGATTGAGCATGGCAGCCTCAAAGACCAGTTCTGACGATGTCTCCGACACCCACACCGACGTGACCAAGGCCACCACCGATCGCGAGTCGGAATTCAGCGCACCGACCACTCCCCCTTCATCAGCATCTTCGCGTCCCCAATCCACAATCTTGGAACCGGATGAAACTGTTCCCACTCAGGAGACAGATAGCCAAATGAACGGGCAGAAGAAGAAGAAGAAAAAGAAAAACAAGAAGTCTGCAGCTGCTAAGGCACGCGCTGCAGACAACTCACAGAAATCTACCGAGGCAGATGAAGACCGTCCCCCCGTGTTGTGTATCAGTAGGAACAAACACTGGCGTTACATTAGCTCCTACCATGTTCGTTGGTTCCACTAGTCTGCTCATCTCCCGTTCACATTCGCCCCGTTAACAGGGACCTTGGCTCCAACTCCCACTTGAACTCCTCGAGTCCCTTCTCATTCTGAACTTGGACCCTGCTACCCTATCCGCGACGGACAGTCGACTCCCCCCTCTCCCATCCCCTACTCTAGGAGGAACTCACGGCATTTCTCGTAACCGTGGATTTGCCAGCATTGGCGACCACCATTCACCCGACTCTCCTCACAGCACTTTCGCCAACCTCCCACCACCACCGCCTTTACCTGCCCCGAAACCTGGGAAGGCCACACCGCCTCCCATCGATCCCGGGGTCTTCAGATCTGTCACCCATATACGTCGTTTAATCGACGAAGCTTCTGAGCTATCTGTCCGTGCTTCCTCAGGGCTGTCCGCTGCTGCTCTAGGTTCTCTGCGAGGCGGTCCTGGTATTTCACGCGACCCATGGAGTTCCCAGAACATTCTTGGAACGAATGGCTTGAATGACGGAGGAGGGGGAAGGAATGTTCCAATGTCCGCGACTCGGATTCATAGATTGAGAACGTTGGCTGTACAGAAGCTGGCAGCAGCGTACAAGGCAGATGAGATTGCCTCTAGTGTCATGGTCATGCAAGGGGGAAGCGTGTTTGATGATATAGCTGAGAGGGTTCTGAAAATCGGTGCGTGTCGCTCATTCTCCTCGTCTGCGACATGTCCTGAGTCTTGGCCACAGACCCTAATGACATTGACGCCCGATATGTACACTTCTTCCATGAGAAGATACCCTCCCGGTACGTCTATGTATGCTTCACCACCGCTGCGTCCCTGCCAACAGACAATAATTAAGCAGACAACTGGCGGAATCTACCACCACCCATCAACTGGATCAGCTCATAGCAGCGCAACCTCATCGTCTGGAGTTCTATCGTACTCGTGGTATCGTGCATTGCTTCAGAGACGAATTTGCGCTTGCGACTAAGGACTTCTCCTACGTCATTCGAGAGTCTCGTGCCCTTCGAAAGGCTAAGATCGCGCACAGAAACAATGGACTATCCAGCGAGCAACGCGGTAAAGGAGGGAAGAAAAAGAAGGGGAAATCAGGTGGCAAGACCAATGGGCAGGCCCCTCCTGATGGCACCAGTTCCCCTGCAGGCGACGGACCCACCATCGAAGGACCAGATGGTGAACCGCTGCTGCTTCACCCTTCCGTCTTACCTGATGCGCCAGACCCAATCGAGCCTCAGTGTCTCTTCCTGAGAGGTGCAGCGTACTTACAACACGCCGTTCATCTCATTGAACAAGCGATACTCGCAGTTGAAGATATTCGCAAGGCAGCTTCTGTCGACGGCGCCGAGCTGAGGTTGTGTTACGTGGAGAATGGGAGGTATGGCGGAGTCGAGATTGGGAACCCAGATGGTCCATTGGGTAGCAAGGACGGACCAAAATTAGCGGCCTACCGGGAGGCCCTTGCGAACGAGAACTTCCGGGAACACGTACAGTCTCTTCTCAAGAAAGCCTTGCGGGATCATGAGAAGTTCCTCTCTCATTTCGATACTCTTGAGGGATCCGACGAGGACGGTGTGGTACGGGACCTGGCTCAGAAGGTTGAGCTTGCGTACCATCTGTGCGAAAATTTGCGTCCGAATGGCCAGTTTCCTCCGCCTCCCCTTCCAGACGTACCTGTGATGTTCACGACATACCATCCCCTGCTGGTTGAATCCCACTTTAGCATCCTTATCTGCCACCTGATGCTTGGCGACTTTGCAACCCTCGTTCCTACCTTCTCACGTACAGCCCTTCTTGTGGACGGCTTGGAGGGTTACCCAGTCTTCCTACCTCCGCGGTCCATGTCCCAAGCGGAATACATTGAAATCCTGGAGCGTCTCGCTGGTGGATGGAAGAACGGCATCCAGCCTCATTCTTTGACTCGGTCAAAGTATCTCGCTCTTGCGCCCCCGCTCTCACCGAAGGCCAAGGACAAAGAGGTTGACAGAACAAACGCCACACCACCTCCGATTTCTCGTTCATCATCGGTATCCACGGAACCTGGATTGGGACACCTTCCTTCGCCTTCTATCGAGACTTTGCTAGGCATCAACGGGTCCAGTTCGAGCTCTGCTCTTCACTCATCCCGTACACCCTCACCTCCAATCGAACGTGAAACTCCTCCCTCCAGAGAGGAACCGCCTGCTACGACTTCACGTTCTCGCGCGGAACTTGTCACTGCCCTGGACTACGCTCGCATGCTTCTCAACCCCGTTGCAGCTCGCCAACGCGAGAAAGTAGAGAAGTTGGCTCTGGAGAAGGCGACCGCGAAGAAGACGGGGAAGAAGAAACCGTTGAGTATCAACATTCCGTTGCATGGCCCCAGGGTGGAGATTGTTCTGGCTTGGCTGGGCGCGGTTCATTTGGCTGAACTTGATGGTGTTGCGTGATCTTGTTTGTGTATGTGCTCGTATGTAGGTATCTGCTGTTGATGTCTTATTTTCGCCTTTCCTCCGGCGCGAGTGCCCCCTGATCTGAACATTGCTTATGGTAGTCCTTGCTTCTTGACTATATACGCATGTCGATTGTCTCACGTTCAAGCAACCCATCAGAGCGGATTTCACCTACAAGCCGTCTTGGTTTCTTGTAGATATGCGTCGTCCCGAGAGGAGGTACTCCACTGTGGCGTTTGCTCGCCGATATGAAAATTGCAAGGTTGATACACTTCGCTGCTAGTCCTTTCTGAAGCTGTAAGGAACAGAATGCAAATGGAGGCAGCTATGGACTGTATAGTCTCCGCCTCCCCTTATTCCGCCGCCTCTTCGCCTGACAGGCATGTGGATCTGTCAAACCAGTTATGTGATAGAGCTTGAGGCAATTATGTTTCGCATCAAAGCGCGTTCGGTTTGCAGATTCCGCGAAGTCTTGAGTAGGCGGTCTTCCCACCCCGAGCGACTAATTCGATACCGGAGTCGATAGATACCGGCGTGCAAAGATGTTGGTATGGAAGGGATGCTTAGTTTCGTTGAACACGACAGTTGCCAAAATGAGGTTGACTGGTTCGGCTGTGAGATATGCTCGGCAAGGAGTTCAGTAAACACGTTGTCAAACAAAAATAGGCTTTTTAGCCTGCTTCACTCCTCCCTCCACCACATCAGTCATTGCGGTGTGTCCGAAAATGCCCAGAGGCTTAGCATTATCGACATGAACAGCTCAAACGCGGACCTACAATAATTGCCTGACAATTCCCGCAACTTTGACGCATTCGCCAGTGTGGCTCCGGTCTTGGCTGGCTCCCTTTATTTCTCTCTGTGCTGTACTACCGTCTGTCCAGCGTCGAAGGTGCGGTGCCCCGTTACCAGACTAGGTTTGCTGATTTGTCCACCTGAATGATAGCGCAAGTCACAAAGCACCTGAATCTAGCTTTCCGAACCTAAACTCGATCATTTGTGCAAGGTTGTTGTTCAACTCCACTGACGTTCAGGATTGTGCCTCGACGGAAACATACACATTGCGGCCTTTTCCTTTTGTCACTATTTCCACCGATGATACTGTTGGCGATTCCAATTGAACGGTCTGTGCAGGGGGGGGGGCAGTACGTGAAAGCGTTAACCCATCCCTTCTGACCTTCAGCGTTTCTCGTAAGTAGTGCCAAGAATGAATGTTGGCTTCTCCTCCACGAGGCATCATTCGCGCCTCGGATCGACGACGACGACTCACTTGTCGTCAAGCTACAACAGACCCCTCTGCTACGATTGTTCCTCGCGACATTGGGTATAGCACCGGTGGACTGGCAGAGCAACCGCGGTATCGTTGATCGTAGGTGAGGGTCATTAGCTATGGATCGAGCCTTACAACTCCTGCATGATCCAGTAATATCCATGCTCGCATCAATCGCGCCTCTGTCTCCCATGCGGTTTGGGCAAGGCTCGACCGTTTGACTGTTTGAGGAGCTGGTGAGCAGTCTAAACTTGTCGCAGCGTCAAATGAAATGAACAGTTGCGGGGGCAGTTCCGTATCCAAGAGATTTTACGTCGTGTTCCGACTTCACAGGAATATTCTGCTCTTGGCAACAACGTACAAAACCATCTTCGGGAACGCAGCCAGAAGATGTTATAAAAGCGCGACCCGAGCTGTTTTTGCCCGATGTTGTTCGGCATCGGGCCCTCCCTGTTACTAGTATCATCCTCGACCCTCAGGATGTTCTCCCCATCGGGACTGCTCGCCACCGTGATTCTTACTCTCGTCGTCGCGGTGAACGCTATCGGTCCTGTCACAGACCTCCGCATCGTGAACGCCAATATCAGTCCTGATGGCTTTTCTCGCCCTGCGGTGCTTGCAGGAGGGACGTTTCCTGGGCCAGTGATTACAGGTCGCAAGGTATGCTCCACGAACGATCCAACGTCAGAGAGGGGGTTAACATTCGCCACCTACGTGATAGGGTGACAACTTCCAGATCAACGTCATCAACCAGTTGACCGACCACGAGATGTGGAAGTCGACAACCATCGTGAGTGGTTTTGTCGCGTGTTGTACGCGTGTGGCACGGCGTTCATAGCTAATCTGTGTACACTTCAGCACTGGCATGGATTTTTCCAAAAGGGTACAAATTGGGCCGACGGCGCTGACTTTGTGACTCAATGTCCAATCACAACGGGCGACTCCTTCCTGTATAACTTCAATGTTCCAGACCAGGCCGGTAAGCATACAAGCATTGTTCTGAACCGGGGCGATTGATTCATGACTTTTTGGTAGGTACATACTGGTATCATAGTCACTTGTCGACGCAGTACTGCGATGGACTCCGCGGCGCGTTCATTGTATACGATCCAAATGAACCTCAACGTAACTTGTATGACGTGGATGATGGTCAGCGCATTGTTATTTTCCCAACTTTTCTCTGCTGACGATGAACAAATTGCAGAGAGCACCGTCATTACACTTGCGGACTGGTATCACACGCTTGCCAAGCATACACCAGCTCCTGCGTAAGCTACATCTTTTTTTATATCAGTTAACGCATGCTCATACACCCTGCCTTCATTCAGTGTCCCTCAGTCGACACTTATCAATGGAAAGGGACGCTATGCTGGCCAAACCACTCCATCAGAACTCGCAGCTGTTAGTGTCCAGCGCGGGAAGAGGTAAGGAGGCCCACTTCAAGTTCACCTGATCGACAGCTGCTCAAATTACATCTTACTAGATATCGCATGCGTCTCGTCTCAATCTCCTGCGATCCAAACTACAAGTTCTCCATTGACCGTCATGATCTGACAGTCATTGAGGCTGATGGCGAGAACGTTCAATCTCGCACGGTGGACTCAATCACTATCTTTGCCGGACAGCGCTATTCGTTCATTGCAAGTCGCTTTGTTCTGTTACCTGACTCCTGCTTACACCACTCTTCTAGTTGAATGCCAATCAACCCGAGGGAAACTATTGGATCCGTGCTAAACCAAATATTGGAAACTCTTCCTTCGCTGGCGGATTGAACTCGGCCATCCTTAGATATGTCGGTGCGCCCGTCGCCGAGCCAACTACACCACCGACACCAGACAACACTGCACTGAGAGAGGTCGATCTTCGTCCCCTTGTTCGACCTGGAGTGGTATGTTCGGCTCGATCCCTCCGATTTCCGGATAAACTCAGCCATTATTATAGCCTGGGAGACCTTTCGTCGGTGGAGCAGACGTCAACGTCAATTTGCTGTTCACCTTTGTGAGTGTCTTTCCCATCCTTACTCCCTTAACAACGAACTGACGAGGGCGACATGTAGGCTGGTGGCAAATTCAGACTCAATGGAACGAGCTATGTCAACCCGCAGCTTCCCACCCTTCTGCAGATCATGAGCGGTGCTCAGACCGCCCAAGACTTGCTTCCAGCAGGGCAATACATTCCCCTTCCTGCCAACTCTGTTGTTGAGATGAGCATACCTGGTGGCGTCGTCGGCGGTGGACATCCCGTTCATTTGCACGGTGTACGTACCTATCCTATCTTCCCTGATAGTGGACTGACACACTTTTCATAAAGCACACCTTCCATGTGATCCGCAGTGCTGGAAGTACTCAGTACAACTACAATGATCCTGTCTTGCGAGATGTTGTAAACATTGGTACCACGGGAGACAACGTCACCATCCGTTTCGTTGTAAGGACCGTTTTCGCTATCCAGGATGTTTCGTAGACTAACGTATGGTTCAGACCGACAACCCGGGCCCTTGGTTCCTTCACTGCCACATTGACTGGCATTTCGACACAGGCTTTGCTGTTGTTATGGCAGAGGACGTTCCAGGATCCGCCGTTGCGAACCCAGTTCCTGGTGAGTCGTCTCCGCGAGAAAGCCAGAGACTAGACCTAAGAGCATTGACGGTCTGCTCCATAGATGCGTGGAATCAGCTGTGCCCAAAATACTTCGACCTTCCTGAAGAAGACCACTAAGTACTTTGACGCGGTGGATGAACAGTATTCGATGGACCTTTTTTTTATATTCTGAGTTGAACTTTCAGGGTTTTCCGTGATGGACAATGTCGTGTTTGCGGGACTTTTTGTGTTGCACAATAGTCGGACTTTCTAAATATTGCGAATATTGTTATAGGCTTGCAGCTTCTCACTTTCCTTACCATTAAATATACCGTGAAAGTTGGCTACTCGTCAGACTTGATGGAAATGTAGATGTCATTTCCGGTCAGAAGGGGTAACTCAGTCGAAGGCATTGCACAACATGAACAAACACGCCCAGCAACTGCTTGCAGCAGTGGCAGCTTTCGCTTCAAGTTCCTCCCGATAATATGCGTGGCTCTCTTTTCCAATTTCTGGTCTGCAATCTGCTCTTCGTTGCAATCGCACTTGCAGATACAGAGATCATCAACTTTGATGCAGTGACTAGTAAACATGTCGACGTGGCACAGAGTCTTAGATGGTATGCCAGATAACTACAATATTCACTCGAAATCATCAGTGATGAGTTCTTCGATGTAGGTTTCAACTCTCTGAGGAGCCGCAGAACTTCCATGTTCTCCCCGCACCACTGGGGACATTGCCAACGGACGTATGCGTGAATCACAACTATCGCGCATCTGGACCATGTCCACATGAACTCTGGGTAATGCTCGACCTTGACCGCCCAGAATGGGCCTCGTTCTCGAAATTCACTTTGAGGATATCTTGGCCAGCCAATGTGAGGTTTAATTGTTCAATGTCTCGCTGATTCAGGTGCTGAATTTTGATGTAGTTCCCTACGCAGTTCAAATTGCAGACGTATACTCCCTTACAGGCAACGAGTCTACTTGAAGAAAGGAGTGTCGTCGCTGGCAACGGTTCCACGACAAGAACACAATATGCACGCATACGACTTGTCGACACTGGAGTTCGCACACCGCCAATTATTGACGAGCTGCCCCAAAAGCCCGTTCCATTCACCGTCGTTCTTGAACCGCTTCACTTTGGCGTTCTGCCCAAATCCGTGATACCTATTATCGTGTTTATTATTCCGGTAGTATTGGTTTCTGCGTACGTGGTGGCTCCGATGGTCAATACCAGGTTGGCGGCTGTTGCAAAGCTTGCCCGAGAAGAGAACACAAAGAAACAGTTGTAGAGTATGTGCTTGGTTCGTCTTGGCTGTACTGCATGTGAACCTCACTTTCCTTCGTAGCTATGGCATTACCATCCTATTATTCGGTTCTCTACTTGTATCGGTTGGCATGCTGACTCGAGATGGTTTATCGTGCGGGTGAGCGAATAGTGGATACCTTATTAGGCGATGCGGCGCTGTGACTGGAAGTCTCCACTTGGCTGGAACGAATTGAGTCGGTAGCGGTCTGCTGACCAGACTCATTCTGGGCGTAAGCTCCGCACGCCTATATAAACCCCTTCCCCGTTGCACTCCTGCCTCTTCCCATCATTATCTCTCACCGATGGCAGAACCAACCATTGCACAGCATCCACCAGCGAGTACGTTCTCCTTAACGTTGCTATCCAACACCCTACTCACACACTCCTGACAGTGAAAGTCGCCGGTCGCCGTCTTTCAGTAAATACACGTCCTAAACCCTCTCATTCTTCGTGAGTAACATTCACACACGCCCGTATCCGAAACCATATGCTGAAATTTGGAAACTACCCCAATAGCGAGCAGAAGCAAGCCAGTCCAACGAATAACCAACCGGAGGAGCGTCCGGACTACCCCCGTCCCGCTCCTCCTGGCGAGCAGCAAGCTCACGACCCACAGCACGTCCATGACGACCACGATGAGGTGCCGAAGAAGGATAAGAAGCACGGCCATGGTGGTGCCGAGCACGAGAGACGGTTGCAGGAGAATTTGATGAAGAAGGCTGAGCTGAACAGGCCGACGAAGGAGTTTGGTTCGGGTGGCAAGAGTGCTGTCGGGGGAGGTGGGAGGATTGGACAACCCAACGGGAAGGGCTTTGCTGTCTGAACGGAACATGAAGGAGTTTTGCGCGAATGTACGAATAGGTCGAACGAAAGTGTACGAGTATGATATTGCCCCGCAGTTGACCACACAATGGTATCTATACCTTCTAATGGTATCCTCAGAGTCGTCATGTCAAAAGAACCTGAGGAATGAGGAATGAGATGCAAGGAGTGCATGAGTTTTTGATTCTTCATGAGTGGCCATATTGACGACATGAGTGTTATGCGAATGTGTAATGGAAACAAAATGTGAATACAGGTCATAATCATGCGGACGCCTTCTTCCCCCGGACCTTCTTGGGCGGTGCAGGCTTCTTTTCCTTGTGAGTAAGGAGCAGAGCAGATGCGCGGGCAATGGCAGCCTGGAGTGCAAACGTCCGTGTCAGCATTCCGTGCAGAAGAGAAAGGAGAAGAGAAAGTGATAAAATATGAAAATGTAAGTGTCAAAGAGTCGGGCGAACCGCGGGGAGCATCGAACGAAACCCGATAGCGACATGACTCGTATCCAGCAGAGTATTGATCGTTCCCTGTCAGGACCAAGTATTCTTGCACACGTGTCCACACCCTACTTTCATGAATGTCCAGCGGGCTCTAGTAGGTGCAGTTGTCCAGAATGGGGTCGTATCCAGTGGATCAATTCAGGAGGCGAAGGAGGGGGAGAAAAAATAGAAAACAGAACTGGGAAGACACACACCTTCCTCAGATCAGGCCTGTAGCCACGCTTCGCCAACTGAGCCACAACACCGTACGACCGACGACCTCCCGAGCGGTTACGAATGCTGGAGACAGCCTTGGCAGTGCGAACGGCGGAGGGTGAAGCACCCTTCTTGGTCGTTGTGATTTGAATACCGTTGCCAGAGTCCTTGATGTCGATGGTCTGCAAAAAGTTCAAATTAGCTTCGATTTCCTACGTTTATTGGAAGCCGGCTCACCTTGGTGTTGACAAGACCAGAGTACTTGAAGGAGTGAAGGTTTGTCAAGTTACCCGCCTCCTTGGAGAAGATGGGGCCCTCGGGGACGCGCTTGACAATATGCGCGTTGTTTTTCTGCAATTTCAACATGCCTTCAGCATCTCTGGTAGCCTCAGAGTATTCCGAGTCGACGTACGCGAATGAGGAGCCACTGGAGATCGTTCGACATCTTGAGGATCTTGCTGCCGGCGTTGTGTTGGACGTTGTGGACGGACAAGATTTCGGCGGTGGCTGAGACGAACTATGCAGCAGCAAACAGACACAAATAATGCTGTACCAGACCCCGCCTAGCCCTGCGTCTTCACCACCTTTGGAAGTCATTATTAGCGCTCATCAAACAGAATCTGAGATCGTGATCTGGAATTTATGATTTGGGCGTGCAGAAGTCTTCAGAAAGTTTCCTCACCACTTGATCCTGGCCGTCCACCACATTCCCCGTCGACCTCATCTCCTTCGCTGCTGCTATGGCTCCAACGAAGAAGAGCCCAAGCTCGTCAAAGACTCGCTCCTCGTCGTCAGATATCTCGTTGAAGAAGGTCAAGGGTGAAAACTTCTACCGCAATGCAAAGCAGGTCGGCAGGCTAAAGATGTTGAACGGGGGAAAGGCTGTGAGGGATAAGGATGGAAAGATCATTCAAGCAGCTGCATTTCAGAAGGGAGAGGATGAGACGACTCCGGGAAGGGTACAACCGGATCGACGGTGGTTTGGTGCGTGCATGCGTCTCTAATATGCGTCGGAGTGATTGAAAGATGTATTCGCTCAGGTAATACCAGAGTCATTTCACAAAAGGCGTTGGATCACTTCCGCACCAGCCTTGCTGGTAAACAGAATGACCCATATTCAGTTCTTCTTCGCCGGAACAAACTTCCCATGGCTTTACTTGACGATGCTGCGAATCCCAATTTGCGCAAGGTCAGATACTCGACTTCCTTCATGTTGCATGAGCTGACACCGTCATTTAGCGTACCCATATAGTAGAGACTGAGCCGTTCCAGGAAACCTTTGGTCCTAAGGCTCAACGAAAGAAACCTCGTCTGGATGTGGGGACGTTCGAGGAGCTGAGCAAACTCGGTGCTGAGGCTACGCAAAAAGTAGAGGATGACGCAGATGCAGCTTATGGACCAGATGCTCCCGGTGAGCTTCGCGTTCTGTCTCAGCTCATACACAATGCTTACGCAAAATCACAGAGGCATCATCTTCCGCGCTCGGTGCAGATTTCCAGCAGACCCATGCAGATTATAATGAACCAATCTACAACAAGGGCACCTCCCGTCGTATATATGGCGAGTTGTATAAAGTGATAGATTCTTCTGACGTTATTCTGCACGTACTGGATGCTCGGGATCCTCTCGGGACATTGTGCGACTCTGTGCTGGAGTACATCAAAAAGGAGAAGGCTCACAAGCAAGTCGTACTAGTGATCAATAAGTGTGACTTGGTTCCTAATTGGGTTACGGTAAGTTTCACCGTTGGTTTCGTCTTTGCAAGATTCTTGACATTCAACAGGCGCGATACATCCAACACTTGACCCCTCGTTACCCCACCATCGCGTTCCACGCATCTCCGAACCACTCCTTTGGCAAAGGATCTCTCATCCAGCTCCTCCGTCAGTTCTCCCAACTCCACTCCGACAAGAAGCAAATCTCAGTCGGCTTCATCGGATACCCGAATGTTGGTAAGAGTAGTGTTATCAACACCCTCAAGAGCAACAAGGTGTGCAATGTGGCACCCATACCCGGCGAGACAAAGGTGCGCATTTTCATGTTCCTGAATGGGTCGGCCTAAAGGATGATTCTCGCTGCAGGTCTGGCAATACATCACGCTCACCAAACGGATATACCTCATCGACTGCCCTGGAATCGTCCCTACATCCGCGAAGGACTCTCAAACATCCACTGTGCTTAAGGGTGTGGTTCGAGTCGAAGCTCTTCCTACGCCCTCCGAACACATCGATGCTCTCATGCAACGAGTCAAGCCAGTGTACCTTTCTCGCACCTACGGCGTACCTCTTCCCAATCCCAACGACTCTAGCGAGAATTGGCCCTGGGAAGAATTTCTCGACAAGCTGGCTCGGATGAAGGGTCGCTTGTTGAAGGGCGGTGAACCGGATTTGGACGGCGTCGCGAAGATCGTGTTGAGCGATTGGGTGCGAGGGAGGATACCGTTCTTTGTCCCACCGCCCGAGAGGCCGGAGGAGTTGAACCAGGCCGAAGCGAAGGCGAAGGCCAGGAAGGCTGCGGATGTGAAGGGTAAAGGGAAGGCGGAGCAGAAGGAAGAGCGGGCGATTGGGGTCAAGCAAAATCTAGGCTCGATCATGCAGAAGAATACGTTTGTTGGGGATGATGTGAGGGCGTTGGAGGTAGATGGCGAGGATGTACCGGATGTGAGTGTGGATGGGGAGGAGAGTGATGAAGAGGAAGACAGCGAGGGTGAGGAGGTGCAGGAGGAGGAGGAGGAGTTAAGTTGGAATGATGTCTTCAAGGGTGATGGAACGCAAGAACCATTGACGGTGTTCTCTCGGAATGATGATGTCCATGAGGAAGACGTGGATGGAATGAGCGAAGGTTCGTACCCTCTTTTGACACGAAGTGCGGTTGAGCTGATTTGTCGCGCAGATGGCGGTGCGGTTTCAGAAGTTGAGAGCGAGCAAGCTGTCTCAAAGGAGCCTCGCATGAAGACCAACAAAGTCTGTTCATCATCTACGCCAAGTTTTATTGGTCATGAACTGACAATATTCATGACAGCGAAAAGCAGAGAATTTCTATAGCAAGGCCAACGTCAAGAACAAGAACCGTTCGAAGGCAGCCTTGATGAAAACACTGCAGAAAAACGCACCTGGAAGCCGTACTTCGCGAAAGAAGACGTGACGTATCTTCATACAGGACTATACCGTAGTCATTTAGAGTCAGCACATTACTGTAGCATCTCGCTGTTGCAAGCTCATGCTTTTCGGGCCATGCGTTGCTCATACATTCGCGAGAGTCGTATCATACTATGCATACGGGACCTTCCCTCTCAATCGAGTCTCTACAATCTTATATTTTCTAGAGTCGTCTGGTGCAATATGCCAGCTCCGAGATCCTTGGAGGCTGTTGTTGGTATTTGTATCGGCATCTACTTCTACTATACAATGGACTATAGAATGGAACTGGCTTCAATGGCAAATCGCTCCAGTCAGATGTGAGTCTCAACAGATGCGTTGCTACGGCTATGACTACCAACGAACACAATAAAGAAAAGATGGGGTTAAAAAAAAAGAAAGGATGTCACAGGGATATGTCGACATGCCACGACATGGAGAAATATTGGTCGCAACACTTCCTAACCTGCTTATGCCTTGGCCATACTCTCGAGAGAACAGGACACAAAGGTCACTGGCACTGTCTTCGACGGTCGAAAGTCTTGCATCGCGCAGCGTGGCATATCTCTCTTGAGAAAAAACAGCATCAAGCGAGGTTGGAGGCCTTTTATACCATGTCGGCGTTTACTCGGTACTCCCACGATCACCTGGGATGCCGAATATTGCCGAGCGCATAATGCAGCCTCACGTTCCAGCAAGGACGTGAACCTGGACAGCAAGGAGCATGCTGAGGTCAGTGCTCGCAAACCACTCGCACGGTGAGTGCAGATGTAATCCTTCTATGAAACCATACTGAGATATGATTAGCGTCGCGTACAATCGCCTCGTCCAGCTCAAAATCCATCGCATGCCTCCACACGACTGCACCAGTATGTGTTGCGTCTGAGGGAAGACGTCAAAACCGCACCGCAAGGCAACGGCAGCAGGGTTCACGCAAGGAAATTGGTGTAGGTCAAGGGAGGCCACATGTAGTGCTTGGGACACGGCCCGGGGACGAGGCAAAATGGACGAACTGCGAGTTGGCCAAAATCATCATCACCGAGGCGCAGGTCCGGGCAGCGCCGCTTCCTTCATTGAATCTGAGGGACCCCGTCACACCACCGCAGTTCGCAAACTTTGGAATTGGAGAGAAGGAGAAGGATTTGTTGTTCGAGGTGCTACCCGAGCTGAGCGAGGAGGCGAACACTATGGTGCTGGGGCCTTCAACTAATGAGGGGGACACAATGTCGCTTCAAGCAATGCAGGAGAAATACAGATCACATGTGTTCTCTGCGCTGGTGGACCTGCGAAATGCCAATGCCGACGGTATCGCGTTCGAGAACAGGAAACGCATCATCGCCGCGTTTTCACGGCCAGGGAAGCCTAATGACTCTGGGCTGCCAGAGGTGCAAGGTGCGTTTGACACTTGCTTGCATAGCAGATCTTGCTCATGATGGTCATACAGCCGCTATCCTAACCATGCGAATTCGAAATGTGTGGGATCATCTCAGCAAGAACCGCAAGGACGTTATTGCGCGGAGGAATCTACGCCAGCTGGTGCACCAACGCGCAAAGATATTGAAATACCTCAAGCGAATAGACCGTGACCGGTATGATGCTGTTCTGGGACGATTAGGGCTAGAAGCCCAGAGCGTGGAGGGAGAGTTGGTGGTATAAGTTATTCCTCACATTGGCCACTACAGTAGCTGTGCCGTGTCTAATCAATGTTCTGGATCCATACTCGGTGCTTTCTGTGAGATCCTACGTTGCTTGAACAAAGAAAATAGGGTTTGTCCCTCTGGCTAGCTTGAATTTGAATTTGGGATGTTTGAGGTTTGTGGCTGAGGCTGCTGGACGACAATCGCCGAAAAAGGGATGATCAGTCTCAACCTTCGTCATGGGGCGTCTCTGCTCTCATTCTCATCTAATGCTCAGCACCCTCCTTCATTCTCCCATCCCGAGTGCCCCTTTGATGCGCCATGGCGGCGGAAAGGTTGATCAAGGAGTCTATTGCGGCGAAGAATGGTGAGTAATCCCCCTTTCCATTTCCGAGACTCTTTCTCAGGCCTAGTTTATTCCCCACCTCCCATAATACCTTTGCCTGACAACTCCCAGGAGAGAGTCAACCCACCATCATGGTCTCCTTTCCGACGACGCAAAGTCGTCCAGCCAGTGGTCATTTCATGCCAGACGCAGTCCCGCAACCGACACAGCACCTGCCGTTTCGGCGTATCTCACTTCCTGCAGCACCGAGCTTGCTTCATAGGCAGTCGGTGGTCAGTGTCGCCTCCTTTGACTCTCTTCCAGAGGAAGGTCCTGTACCACAATCCGCACCTCCTTCTGCTATGAAGGGAGTGCAACGACCGCACAGGAACCGACCGCCGTCGCTGGAGCCAGGCAGGCGGAATCAGAGGAGGCGTGAAGTTAGGGTGATTGACGAACAGAGAGATGCGAGGAAACGAAGAGTCATTGAAGAGTTCTACGAGACGGAGCGAACGTACGTCGAGGGCTTAGAGCTTATTTACTCGGTGGGTTTACCGTTGCTCTGGGTAGTATTCTGTGATTGATAACCCAGCCTTTACAGCATTTCCTCACACCTATTATCGCGTCGTTGGACACCCCAAACCCACTACTTGACCGTGGTGAACTCACGGCTGTATTCTCGAATTTCATAGACATCTGGAACTTGCATCGTTCATTCTTCTCGTCGCTCACGAACTATCTTCATACTTCAAGCTCGCAATCTCCAGATATCCCAGCCCCGCCACTTTCACCGATTCTTCTTTCGCATTTTCCGTACCTATCATTATACAACCCATTCATCACCTCTTTCCCTGATATGTTGTCGTCCTACACCACTTTGCTCTCCAAGAACGCCTCATTCGCATCCTTCATTGCAACGCAAGAGGCAGACCCTCGTTGCGCCAAGCTGAAGCTTCGAGACTGGCTGTTGACCATCGTACAACGGTGTCCACGGTATTTACTCCTCATCAAGGACCTTATAGGATGCACTGATTCCGACGATACGGAGCACGCATCGCTCACTCAAGTGCATACACTTGTCTCAAAGAGTGAGTCCTGTTGTGAATTCATAAGACCCTCAACTGACTTTGATGAAGTCACCTCTGGTCTCAATACATCTCTGCACACCCATGCGCAAACACTATCTCTGCTGGCCCTTCAGCGTGGTACCGCAAACCTTCCCTTTAATCTCATAGCACCTGGTCGCACATTTATCAAGCGTGCACCTCTCCTACAACTGGAAGGGTCAAAGCCGAAAGATCGAGAGTTTCTGTTGTTCTCGGATTGTTTACTTTGGATCGCCAATGCGGACAAAGCAGACGATACTGAGCTAGCGGCCATCTGGGAATCCTCCCTGGGTGGTAACGGAGGCTTTGGGGGCGGACGCCCCCCATTAAATCGGACAAGGAGTAAAAGCGATGCCGATCTACCTCAGCTGGAAAGCGACAACGTGAAAGTTAGGCGCAGGGAGTCCATTTTGAAGTTGAAGCTTCCAACCAGTTCGTCGAAGAAGAAAGTGAGGCATGCCAGCAGTGGAACAGAAGATAGGTGGTTGTACAAGGGGCATCTGGATTTAGTCAATCTAGACGTGGTTGTGCCTCCACCTCGAGAACCGTCCGATAGCAGACGCCTGGACATCATGAGTCCGCAAAGCTCATTTTCCGTCTACACGTGTGAGTGAAGACTTTCTCTCATCGCAAATTATTGACTAACCGGATGACAGCGAGCGAGGATGAGCGGGACCAGTGGCGTGACAGTATACGAGATGCCAAGTCGTCACTACTCATGTCTCTAAACGCCATGCGTCCCAATTCTACCCTGACCTCGTCCATGTCAACGCAGCATCTCCGTCAGACGCTCCAGGCGCTCCCGTACTCGCCGGACGAGGAAGACCAGAAACCAAAGCGTGGTCGAGTCGAACACTTCGTCCCTGCTATCTGGATCCCTGATGGAAAAACCGAGAGTTGTATGCGTTGCGGCCGAACATTTGGTTGGAGACGGAGGCGCCATCACTGCCGTTTGTGTGGTCGGTGCATTTGTGCAACGTGCTCCGATAAGGTAGGGTCTATTTTTTTGTGCGGCTCAACACCGTTTGTTGACGATGCCGCTCATATAGACGTTCTTCATTCTGGATCCCGACTCCAAAAACCAACACAAGGCGGCTCGAGCATGCAATGCTTGTTACGACACAGTCTTTCCACTTATTGATCCCGACCCTACCCCAATTGCTACAACTACAATGTCCCACCTGACACTGTCTGGCCTACGGTCCATGCCATCACTACTTTTAACGGAGGGAGAGCCAAACTCGGCTTCCGCTTTAATGGCCATTCCGAGACGCGCGCCTTCTCGACTGGAAGAGTCGCCTGTGCGATTGAGGCAGGAACCAAGCGGAGAAGACATTGCTGCCGTGGCCGCCATCAAGTTTAGGCCATCGCCAATACGACCACGAAGCTATGTGCAGATTCTTGAAGACTTCCACCATAATAACAATGAGCCGGTCAGCGCGAGCCCCAGCACAGGCTATGGTGTTGGCGTTCCGGCAAGTTTAGAGGACAGCGATTTTGAGTCAGCCACTGTGGTGGATCCTCCATTGGCTGCCAGTCTTCCCCCAAGCCCTCAGAAGAAGGAAGATACGGCGCGTCGGCACAAACGATACTCCCTTCCCGCTGTAGCAATTCAATCAACCCCCGTGATGGCCCGACCCAGTCTTGTGGGTGAGGGCAAGCTCAAGAGATTTTCACTGGTTCTCGGCAAAGGCTCATCGACGTCGACCAACACCCGTCCTCTCACTGAGCACGGTGGTTCGTTCTTCCAGAGTGCTGCCGCAGGGAAGCTGAGCGAGCTGCTGGGGAAGGTGACGAACAAACCTGATTGAATATTCATTCTTTCATGGACTTCATTCCCTTTCCTTTTTCACGATTTTCATGAACCACCGTCACTCACGATGTAATCTTGATATGCGCAATAACCAATATTTCTTGCGACACTTCGTTGCGCCTTGCATATCCCAAGCTTGAAGTACTGAAGACTGGAATTTCGCATTAACTTTGAACTCTAATGCGGAGCACGGTTCAGGATTCCGAGTCGGTGGCGCCTGTCCAACCATAGAACCCATATTTGGGTCTGCACCACCGTGGTTCCTGATCGTAAGTCAGGGTTGAGGCGTGAGAATAGTTATTTTAGTGAGTTGGGCATTGACTGAGCAAAGATTTTCATATTGATCGTGATGCGTTTTTTGCTGGCTACAACTCTCAACATTGACTTGTCGTTCGGTATCATCAAGCCACCGGTGCTGTGCTGTTCCGGGTGAGTGTACATGCGGCGTTCTTAGCAGACTCATGCCGTTGCAGACGAGACTCAGAACGAGTTCCTGTTTGTTCGATGTGGAGTCATGTTTTTGTTAGAGCTCGGATGTGTTCCCGGTGTTGGTATGCGCTCAAATCGGCAGAGGCCTAGCGTTGACCGTGACCGTACAATCCCCCAAATTTGCAGACATAGAGGTTCGTGATCATCTATAGTCTCCCCAAAATCCTGAAATCCAGGTGTTATCCCCTCTACCTTGGTAGGGGGTCTTCTAGGGGCACATCCGTCCTCGTTTTCCGCCAAAAATCGCGTCACGTGAAAAATCACGTGTTTTGTCACATGATCATCACGCCATTCATCCTCCTCTCGAGTGTCGACTTTTGAAATCTCATTGTCAAGTCTCAGAGAGGCTCAGCCACCATGTATCGATTCGTTTTGTATTTGTGTAGCAATTATGGAATTGCGGGGGTCAGTGAGCTGAACTACGCCAGTCAAGTTATACGTGAGCCAATGGTATCAGAATTTCTGTATTCGCCCTCTCCGCAGCCTTGTGGAGGGCTTGTCGAGCGTGTACCAAGGTAGAGGGCAATGCCGCTTGTCGGCGCTAGTAGCTTATCCAGTGACCGCCAAACGACCCGTCCGTCATACCTCATACTAGGAGCATTCTCGTTGTAGGCAGGACCATTCCATCTTTTGGAGAGCCTCAGACGCGCTGGAACTTAGTAGTATGTCTCGGACCCTTTACAACCCGTATCCACCACAGCCGAGCCGCGAAGTTTCTGTGATCCCATGTCGTTTCTTTCCCTGGTCGTCTTCTGGTGTCATTTATTCCCATATATTGATCGGATACGGTACCGGCGTGGACCAGGCTGTTTCGAATATTGCCTTGATGCGGGGGAGAGGTATTTGGACGTACGTATTGCGTTTAATACCGAATAAGCACTTGATGTCCTTTCCAGGCCATTGAAGCTTCGGTCCTGCCACGACGGAGATACAACCGCGATAATGGAAAGTCACCATGTCTCGAACTATTTTGACATCTTTAATTGCAGGTTCCTCGTAGCACACTTCCTGTGATTCCAGCTATGATTGATCTCTATGCATGACTCGTGATATCCAGGGCCAACGAGGGGGCCCTGCTGACGTTGCACCTTGCATCATCGTTCCCAAGGACTGTTTCGACAGAAAATGCAGCGCAGTCGATATCCAGCACGAAGGGGTGGAGTATGGCGTGTCTTGTGATACAATTGCATACCATGCTGCATTGGATCAAGGCATTCACCAGACTTCCGCCACCTCTTTGTCCACACGCAGGCGACTGACTTTCGATTTCGATCACGGGTTGATCATGGGTGAGTAAGGATGTAACCTTTCCTTCTGTGTACAGTCCTCATGGAAACCTTGCCGCAGGGTTCTCCTCTCGCTCAGCGGCTATAGAGAGTATCTTAGCTGCTCAAGGTACCCATACGGCAGGGCGGCCGTTAACGCCTCTGAACGTGCTGAAGCCAGGTTCTGTCCGATCTCTGCGGCTATTCAACGTCAACGTCCAGCTCTTCCTTGATGAGATAACGACTTCAATCTCTCTTTCCTTGGTCTACTCAACCATCTCGCGGGACACTTAATTACCCTTATGGAAATAGCACCTCTCCGCCCATAATCGCCATCGTTCTATGATCGGATGTATCCAAGACTGAATCAACCCGCCGAGAAGTGACTCCAAGTCCGGAGGACTGCCAACGTGTTTGCTAAAGGTCTGTACAGTATGCCGAGCGGAAGCTGGGCAGGACCTTCTGGAACGAGGTCCACCAACGCATCTCCGCCAAGCTGAATATCAAGACAGGTTGATCTACGGTACTGTCGGAGTATCAGATGCATGGTGAACATTCGAGACGTGGACCTGACGCCTGAACGGGAAGAAAAAGTAGGGCAAAAAGTAGGGTGTACTGCACTGAGCACTTAGTAGTAGCACAGCTGTACAGGTTTCGGAGACACTGCTTGGACAGCGGGCGCAAGTGCTAATCAACGACAAAATGATTGTGTGTCTTGATGTATTCATATCTCCTTCTATTTGGGCAGATTCTGACCACTGGGTGCATATATAGGCCTCTGACAGCAAAACTGAATTGAATTGGCTTATCGCTGGACGTGTTCACATTGAGGCGTAAACGCCTCGACTGAGCTGTGTTGGGCTACGCTCAACTGGAGAAGTGGTATCGATGCTTCCGCCATCGTGAAGGCACACCTCATGCACATCTCCGGTGGAAACACTGCGTCACCTTGTGAGATAACGAGACAGACTGCTAGCGGTCAGAATGTCCCCGGTTCTCACGATCATCGATGAACCCGCCACAAGCGTTCATTAATCACTCCTCCGGAAGTCACTCGAGGGCGGGGGTTTGTTCTGTTCGAGGTTCCTCTGGCCATCACCCCGCCCGACGAATCTCCGTCAAAGAGGGCGTCACACGGGTGTTATCGTGCATCACGTGATTATTACGCGTCACACCACGACGCGTCTGCTTGTGTCACACATTGGCGTGTTGGTTGTTCACAGTCCACATCGTCAGCGTCGCCGACGCGTCCTTTCGTGTCCTTTCGATCTCCAACCTGCCTCCTTCAACAGCAATGTACGGATCATCAGCGGCTCAAAAGAGCAAGAGACGACCGCACGCCCGACCGGAGCTCACGGACGAACAGAAGCAGGAGATCAAAGAGGCGTTTGAGCTCTTTGACACGGACAAGGACGGCTGTGTGGACTACCATGAACTCAAAGTAGCCATGCGCGCACTTGGGTTTGATTTGAAGAAGGCTGAGGTGTTGAAGATTCTGAGAGACCACGACAAGACTGGTCATGGGTTGATGGACTTTGAGGACTTCGCGAAAATCAGTTGAGTCACGCGTCTGAGACTCGCGCCCCAGTTTGTTGCTGACTGATCCAAATCTTCAATCCCTAGTGAGTGAAAGGATACTTGCAAGAGATCCTATGGAGGAGATTCGCCGCGCATTCCAACTATTCGACGACGACAACACTGGCAAGATCAGCCTACGGAATCTACGACGAGTGGCGAAGGAAATAGGTGATAGGTTGGAGGATGACGAACTGTGAGCAACGTTTATGTTCATTCTACACGCTCCTCGAATGTGGCGTGGTGGGATTGGTGTAGTGACTGAGCGTTCCTATTCCAGACAAGCTATGATCGACGAATTTGATTTGGACCAAGACGGCGAGATAAATGAGCAGGAATTCTTTGCAATAATGACCGATGACGCATAGTTTTGTGGTGGAGAGTATTCTCATGTTACGCCTCTCGTATTTGTTCTACTTTGTTTTGTGTAAGCACCGTCCGAACCTTACGCTCCCGACCACGCGCTGACGACATGATCCTCCCTGCCAGTGATCACCTCCCTTGCTGTATCCAGATCTATCGTTATCCTGCACTTGCATTGTCAATAATCTATCTATGCGTCGCGAAACACTGAAACCTGTTTAGTTGGTCTGGGAATATGCGCCACAACCAAGCTGTGACAGCGCAAGAACGGTACGGGTACCTTCTCATGACCAGGCGGTGCCGTGGCCGCCATCAAACATTCGTCGTGCAATGGAACATTCTGAAACCAGCCTACTATTAAGCCCGGCAGCCCTGAAAGCGCACGACACCGGATTATCATGCAGATCTGGCGGCTACAGGTACCAAGACTGGACTGCATTTGGGCGGTGCACAATTGGCAGTCTAAAGCTTAGTGTTTTGGTTATCCCCGTGGCCTCACGCAAGCTGTTAGCCTGGCGTTGACAGACCTTTCTCGACATATGGTCCGCGGGGCGGGCACCCACAAAGACAACCTTAAAGTCGCCAATCCTCAATGACAGTGTTGTCGCTGTGACGCTATCCGAAGGCGTGGGGCTCCCTGCCAACGTTCCCCTGCGCGCTAGGGAGTGGACGGGGACCTGGTGGAGACGCTTCTGGTCATTGTGCTCTTCGAAACATGATCGACCGAGCCAAAGGTGTTCAAGTGGCGCGCACAGCCTATTGGTGGGATAGTGTGGTGTTGCCATCGAGGATTGACGCTGCAGGAAGTTGAACGGTTGGAACGTTGGAAATCTACGGCGCCACACTCCAGGACCTGATGATCAGTGAAGTAATCCATTTGTTCGCGATGACTTTCCTATCCTTTACCGCCCGCCGGCTGTGAGCAAACCAGTTCTTGTATTTTACTCGTGTTCAACATGCAGCTCATGGATCTACAAGCGGTTGTCCTGTGCAAGCAATGAATTCTGGACTAGTTCAGATGGATATCAGATAACCACCTCCAAAGCTTGCCATGTCCGTTCCACATCGGAGCATAGGTCAAAAGGCGAGACACGGTGTACATGGTTGTCCCTACACAGGACCCTTCGGTTGTAACGACAGACAGATTCCATGACTGCGCGGAAGATAGAATACATGAAAGAATTGTGCCTACAAAAGTCCCAAGTGTAGATGCTGATGAGGGTCATGGTCATGGATCATTTTGGCGAAAGGAACATACGAATACGGATACAAAAGAACGAAGATATCGATATCATACAAGCGAAGGAGGAAATAGTGATCCAGGAGGATGTAGAGGCAAAGGAAAGCGATGATGAAAGGGTGACCACGAAACCAGGAAAGGAAACGCGAAGGAAGAATTTAGAATTGCCGAGAGGGCAATAAAGATGACTTCGAAAACCGTGGATACAAAAATATTGACAGAATAGCGGAGGGTGGAATGAAAGTCAAGGCAACGTTGCTAAATATCCATCGTGATGGTACCGTTAATTGAGCGGCAGAGGGATGAGCAGAATGAGGGAAACATATACGACGATCAACCGATGGTGGCCGATGCGGCGTCTTGCTTTAGTTGGGCCCGTCCACAGACGGCTTGTAGTTCTTGTGGACGCGCATGTGCTGTCCAAGGTTGTCGTGTCGGCTGAAGTCCTTGCCGCATCCGGGGTATGGGCATTTATGTGCTGTGGGGAGAAACGATAAGATAAGATGTCGGATGTATTAGCGGAAAAGAACTCACGTTTCTCGTTGGTATGAATACTTCTAACATGTCTTTTCAGGTGCTCCCCTCTTGCAAAGCACTTATTGCAGCCATTGACTCGGCACATATAACTGCGGGAATTCTGAAATGAAACCACCGTAAGTTCAGTCATGAGGTGCCAATTAGATAGTCAATCGTACCTTGGTAACACCATTCTGGGAGATAACAACAGGTGCCGTAGGCACGCGGCGACCACGACTCTTCTTCGTGAGGTTTGGTACGGGGACGGGAGGTGCAAGCCGTCGAGTGCCACCGGTGAGGGCAGGCGTGAAGGTAGCGCTAGCTGTAAGACCGCCTTCCTGGTTCGCGCCTCGAGTGCTCCGCCGTCGCACTCTGGGTCGCAAGTTCGCCCTGACAACGTAATCGTCGTCGTCATCGTCATCATCTGCTGGATCCTCAAACTCTGCATCCCCATCCTCTTCGTCTTCCTTCTCGCTTTCGCCGCTTTCTGCTTCCGCCAATCCATTGCTTCCTTCAGAGGAACTCGTGAAGCTTGACCGACGCCGCCTCTTCGTAGAGGGTTCGCCGCCTTGGCGTGCGCGATAACGACCATTCGAGGTCACAGATCCGCTTACAACACCTCTCTCGTAGCCGACAGCGGAGGCCGGAGAGTTCCGACCACTTCCGCCGTTGGAGCTGCCGGCGACTCTGGGGTCATATGCTTGGCTACCAGGAGAGCCAGGGACGGCAGGAGGAAGATCGGTGAAGATAAGCTCTGGGGAAATTGTTGGAGAGGGAGAGACCTGTGCAAGGTTGACGAAACGCGCCGGCGAGCCTTCCGTGCTGGATGACGAGGGGTACTGGAGAGTGGAGGGGGACGAGTAATCGAGTTGATGCGGAGAAGCTAGGACATATGAAGCCTCTTGCAGATTGTGCGAGGCGTTGGAGGCCGACATATGCTGGGAGGGCACGGTGGCCTGGCCGCCAAAGCCATATGCTACGGAAGGAGGGTCTACAGCGGATGTGAGATGATTGGATGGAGCCGTATACTGCTGTGCGCCATGTCCGGACATACCGCCGTACGAGCCGAGCGAGACCTCACCACTTCCTCCGTTGGACTGGTCATCATAGAATGGCCGCATGCTAGCAGCGTTACTGAATTCCGCCATATGTTGCGAAAACGAGTCGTCCTTCTGAGAAGGAACGTAATGCGGCACCATGGCAGGGCCTGAATGAAAGTGAGTGAGTTGTGGCCAGAAGTTACATATGAACGGGGAGCGCACCTTGATATGAAGGATACTCCGTAAACTGCTGCATCTTGTCAACGGAAGTCCACGACAAAGAGCGCTGCGTCGCCGCCGCGTACTCCGGAGATGAATACTGCTGACTGGGCACGACTGGAACGTCGTATTCTTGACAATCAGGTGACTGTGTGAGCTCCGTCCCTCCACTAGATGTGGAGTCAGACCTGGTGGACGGTGAATCCGACTGGAGGGCTGGGTTATACGGGTAGTAGTTTGGGGACTGGAGGTGCATCATTGAGCGCGGTGCAGATGAGCGAACAAATGAGGACGGGGCGGGTGTGAGCATGTGCTGGTAGATACCTCCGCCGCTGAAGGTATGGGCCCGCTCGAGTCGGGTGAGATGAGGTGGATTGGAGAGATGGTGCTGGAGGGAGGGGATGCGATGTTGAGGAGGGGGATATTGGGATAAGAGGATGGTAGAGTCCATGATATGATGTCCTGCCCGGGGGGAGAATGGAGGAAAGAAGGCGAGGAAGCAAACTGGAAGAATATAAGGTCAGCCGGAGGACCAGGGAGTGCAGGACGGATATGACAAAAAGGGAAAGAGAGGTTAATGGCCAGACATGCAGCCTTGGACTAGCGCGTGATTGCATCTGGTGCAAAGTCATTGTTATGTGTGTGATATTCCCCACCCAAGGAATTTAGTCACAAACGGACTTCGGGATTCAAATTCGAAAGAGGAAGTACGGACCTTTAGGACCTAGCCTTTTCAATAATGCAAGTGGCTAGTTTGCAGAGATCTGGACCAGAACGGAGGACTAGGAACCGAATGACGGGGTCCAGCGGATACACAAGAACGACCTACACGCCCACATGCGCTGGGCGGGTGTCTGGGCGAACCGGTCCACCAGAGTCTGGAAGGGCGGCGGGGACGACGGAAGTAGCGATGCTGTAGGTTTCGGGAGCCGTGCGGACAATGCAGGAATGAAACGGGAGAGCGGGAGAGCGGGATAGGTGGAACAGGAACAGACGCGTTTGAGGGTACAAAAGAAAGAGAGCGAGGCAGTGGGATGAATTGCGATTGCGATGAGTGTCGACGGGAGGACTCTGGCTTGTGACTGAGTGAACGTTGCTGCGGGTAGGCGGCGCAAGGCTTGGGCCATTCTGGGTCGAGGCGCCTGACGGATGCTAAAGTCCAGCCGTGCTCCATTCCAAACAGTCTCTCGAGCTATGGCTCTGTGGCGACCTGTCGTAGGAAAGAGTTGGGACGCAACAGTCGACACAATCTGCCACCGCTCCCAATTCCCGCCAGTATGTTTATCCACTTTCCGGCTGCACAGCCTGCCTGCCGATACAATGCAATCATGCTCCCCCTCCGCTCTCTCTTTCGTCCTTTGTCTGAGCGCCTTCGTTCAATTGTCCAGCGTCCACCCACGTGTCTGGGACATTGGTGCGCGGCTCCAGCTGTCTGAACCTTGGCCAGGATCCTCGAAAGTTTGAGACCCTGCATGGCCAACACCGTTTGCCAAGATCATGGCCCGGCGTCTGTGCCTTCCATCTGAGATTCATCTCACCGGCTGTCTTATCTCCGATTCAGCCTTGCCCTTTTCAGGCATTCAAGTCGATCATGGGCGCTTCCGACATTCAACAGAGGTTTGACGACTGACCGGAGAAACGTCTGGAACAGCCAAAACCAAGGTCAAAACACGGACCCCCATGTAGCACTCACTTGTTTCGGACAACACACTAGACGCATTCCGCAGGGAACACTCGTCCAAGTACATAACACTAAAATACATACAGCCCGTTAGTTTCGGGCCCGAATCAAACCATGAGACCGCAATGCCTCTGCCGCCCAGACATACCCCAATGTCACCTGTGTTTGCGGCCCAATCTCAGTGGCTCCACGTCACGGCCTCCGGACGCGGATACTTAGGCAGGTCGGTCACCACAATCTCTATTACCAATCTTATTCTGAATTCCATACAGAAATCTTTGCAAGCCAAAACCCCATGCCGAACGACGCCTCTGGTCAAAACCCTGCTTGTACCTGATCGTTCAGCCCAACCAGTGTCCTCTTGTGGCAATACGGCCCTGCATTGTGACCGACCGCACCACAAATTTTCTCCACAACATGAAGGGTGTAAGACAGAGCTTCTTCCCGTCACCTCAAGGGCCTCACCGATCAATCCCATGACTCTCCCGCATTTATGCACGATTGTCTCAATGGCTTCATACTCATCGAGAGATGCTGAAGGTCTCCACGTTGCAATGCGAGTCTCAGATGGCCACTTTCCGTCGTCTGTTGGGAGGGATTATTCACAGCCGCAAGCCGTTGTCGTCATGGCCAGCATCATTTTTTGCTGCAAAATGTGGCGGCACTTGTGTCCCTAAAATCTAGGTCAGTCTTCGAGACTAAGATATGCACCCCAAAGATGCCTATAAGTTAATCTATAATGGTGCCACAATCGTGCTCAGATCTCTGTCCCAGTGCGGTGTGACCTTTGCGCTGCATGGCCATGGAATTCTTTCAGCATTCCCTTTCCGCTGCATACATTCGGCGCGTTTCTATTTGGCTCCGGTCGTGTGGTGGTTGGGAAGCATACGCGAATCGCGCCTCGCAGTTCGGAGAAGAACCTTAGCCCACTGGTCATTGGCTACTCGTTCCATTCACCGACGCAATTTATCAACATGCAAGGCTCACGCACCGGATCCTTGCTGGGCCCTCGTGGAGGTGGACATTAACGTGGACCTGAGTTTTAATAAAGGCCGCCTGTCGAGGAAGGCAACTGCGTATCTCCATTCCTCCATCCAAAAACTCCGAATGGTGATAGCGAAGCAGGTACTACGCACGTAGATTATCAAAAGTCGGATCAGGATTTTTCGGGACGCATTGTGCTCGCTTCGAAAGTTCTGACCGCCAGAAACAAAGCTTCAGCCCGATTTCTGGGTCTGTTCATTGTTTCGCCGCCGGTGTCCACTGTGCGATTTTAAAGACCGAAATCCAATTGTGCGATTCAGAATATCGTTGCTCGTGGACAAGAGAAACCTGGTGGAATCGCAAATCACAGAAACGGATGACTCTACGCAAGGCCAAATCATTGCGTCGTCGTAACTCACTTGGCTCGCCGCACCGCTTGCAAAATCATCGGACAGTTAGAGGGAATTACTCCGAAAAGGGCGGAATCCGCCCTCGGGATGGGTTCCGTTCGGAACGGTTCAAGATAGAGATGTTTGGACACCCGCTTGTCTCCCTTTGCGTCGGCAATGTGGTTATCGTACCACCGAGGGCATGACCGGATATGAACAACCTTCCTGTGGTCCTGCCAAGGCGGCGGACCGGTCTGCGACCTTGGGAATATGAAGAAGAGCAGCTCTGTGGTGTGGAGAAACAAGGGTGGTCGGTGATGCTGAAGAGGCGTCGATCGATAAATTGCAAAGACGAGGTGTGGACTCCATTCTTCAGTGTCACAGATTGCCACTCTGAATGTATTGGAGCAGACGCCTGATGTTTGGTAGATGCATGTCAGCGATCTACAGTACACCCACGTGGACAGAGAACCAGAAATTCGACCCTGAATTTGTTGCGACAACAAGTCTCACCAACAACAGTTGGCAAGGTTTGGCGGGAAGATGTCATTCCAGTCAAGTTTCGGACCGAAAAGCTAATTAGAGTGTCTTGTTCTCTGCATCAACGAACCAAGATGAAACGGGGCCGAGCAAGGTTAGTCTTGTGGGCGTGTGGGAGATAGATTAACGTTGCAGTCCGCCTGAGAGCGGTGCATAGCTTGGCAAAAGATGAGCTGGCGGTGGGGGGCAAAGGTTAGAGTCGTCTGGTAGCCACGTGGCGATGGATGTGAGGATGATTGGCGCCAGAGATACGGTCGAGGCTGTTGGGCGCCTGATTATGTGGTCAACTCTCCCTGGACGTGGCTCTGGGTGAGGATAGGGGAATAGCCATTGGTGGACACTAAACTCATTCGGCCGCTTTCAAGCTCATCCTCAACTTCTGACCGTTACAGCTATCGCAGGTTCTCACTCTCTTTGTCACCGCAGCCTTCTGCGGCCTGCCTGCCAGTGGCACACCCGTCTTCATCTCTTCATCCTTCCTGTTCGTGATGGTTTTGCAGTTGTGATTCTTCATCCAGGTATGCTCACGATCAACTGCTGCGGAGTACAGCCATCCCACTAACCGCCCATTCGCGCGTGTAGACCGATAAGTTCAAATGTGGCCATTGAATATTTCAGAGACCGTTTAACTTCACGACTCCCTTCACGCGCTCACGAATCATTATCGGTGCGTTTCGGCCAGGACTGCCCTATAACTCATGGCCACTAAGTCTGCGCCCATTAGAGCATTCGACATCCAAGTCCTTAACGTCTTTCATCATGAGCAATCAAGATATCTCTGCCACTGTTCCCTTTAAGTCTGAGCTGGATCTCGCAAGATCGGAGTCTCGCTCAGCTACGATCTCCCTTCAACAGTGTTCAGACGAACCCGGCCCCCGAGGCGACGACCACAACTTTGTCCATTCTGTTCTGTCCACAGACATTCACAACACCAGAGCTCAGGCTCCGACTCTCCCAGCGCTCAAGGGAAGTGCCACCCCGGTAGCCGTGCCGAACCTCACGAAAAAGGCGAGAGGAAGGCAGGTGCCAACCACGAAGGAGACACTTCTCAGACCAGGCATTTGCGGGAGGTCGTATGCATGCAAGGTCGAGAATTGTCACAAGGTGTTCACCAGGTCCGAGCATTTGAAACGACACATTCGGTCAATTCACACCAACGAACGACGTCAGCACCCTTCATTTTACATCTTTCCTTTAATCGTTACACTGATATCGATTTTTCTCTTTTCTCCTCTCACCTTGCCCGTGTCTCGGATGCATTTTTCAGCGTACCAATGCGACGAACCGGACTGTGGAAAGTTCTTTACTCGCCACGACAACCTTTTGCAGCATCGTCGCAGTCATAGGGGGACGACAGCATCGGCATTCACTGAGGCTAACGGGGCCAGCCAAGGCAATCCATGCGACATTCCAGGCCCTCTGGGTCGTGTCTACACCACCAACACTTTAGCGCGTGAATCACACCAGCGCCTACAAGCCAGTATGGGCGTCAGGCATTCAATTGAGGAGGTTTCTGCCACCGCGTCCATGGGCGTGTTACTGCCTTCACCTCTGACTACCGCGCCATCGCCTTCTTTGTACTCTAGCATGACCGATCGAGAGTCTCATTCAGCTTCCGGGCCTCGCTCCCCTCGGTCACCGACGACACGGCCTTCCTTACATATCCACAATACAACCCACCAGCAGGTTTATCATCATCATCCTCCCCACTTGAACACCAATTTGCCTCCGCACGTCCGTCGTCATAGTCATAGCGGTTCTTTTAGTAGCTTCTCTCACCAACTGCATACCTCCGTGAATGCGATGACTACGGACTCGGTAGTCTCTGCCCCCGGTACTAGCCCAACCGCGACCTCAGCCTCAGCCACTTCGGCAACCAGTCCCACTGTATCTGCCGCCGAAAGCAGGTCGTCTTACCCATTGAATTACGATTACACCAGCAGCAATGGTTCGGGCTCCGTGTCGCCGCCAAGTAGCGAGTTGTCGCATACTGTGCATGGGCACCCGCCGTATCTCACCGCGTTATCCTGCTACTACGATATCGACGTACATGCAAGCTTCGGTACTCCACGTGCTCCTGTTACGCATGGCCAGACCTGTTCGGAGTCTTCGGGCTTTCACGAGTTCCAGCAGCAGCACCACTATGCGGCGAGCGGGTCGGCGGCGGCACCACGGTATCAGCAACAGCCGCAGCAACACTCGTTCGTTCACATATCTGTGCCGGTGCAGGGCGACATGATTAATGGTAGAGGTTCTTTCCTCCAGTGGAGAGTGTGATGAAGGATGCTCTTTCTGCCACGCCACAACGACCTGGCAAGGAGTTTTCTTGCATTTATTGCGAGGACTTACTGCTCGTCACGACCAATTGTTGTCCACTTGGATTTCTTTCTTCTTCCTTTAGGAATTCCCGCTTCTTCTTTTCTTCACTTCTGTATCATCAGGACCACTGTTGTCCCAACATATGCACTCTCTTTTCGTTTCGCTTATTCGTCGTTATTGCCTTCCCTTCTTCATGACCTTAACCCCCACTCCGTCCCCCCCTCGCACCCTCATCAACCGCTGTCTTCTCGCACTCGCACACGCACACGCACACGCACCCCCCCCCCCTCACACACGTAATCGTCCATCCTCTTTGCTCTTCAACGGACTCTGGAACCTGTAGCCTTCACGCACTTCCTCACCCCTCACCACCCCCATATGTAGCCATTCACTCCCCCTCTCTGTACGCTGGTGTTGTAGTACTGGTGGATTGTTGTAACGACCTCTCATGACGACGGTATTATCTGTTCAACAATGGATTTATTCTTCCCTTGGTGGATGAGCTTTATATTATTGCTGGTACAGCTTGTTTGCTATGTATGTATGGGTCAACCGGAGGTAATAGCTACAGGACTTGAGGCAATGTTACAGAGGAATGAAGAAAGCTGGCAGGGCGAGAAGACAGACACAGAAGTGAACGGGTGAAGTGCCATCGGGGAACCCCAGACGGAATGGTAATAAGAATAGTGGTAAGTTTGCGTTCAGCGGAACGTTATGCTACATGATGCTTTATCAGGGCTTCGCTGCCTTCTTACCAGAACCGATTGCTACTCGGATCGAACCCATTCGCCATCCGCAAGGTGACGATATTCGACGTCATACTCGAGAACTACCCCAAAGAGAAGAACGCAGTCAACAAACCAATCCAAGGAAGAAAACATGACTGACATACCCCATTCCCAATGAACACCTGTGCTCTCTGTCCAATGAGCATATCCACCGCCTGACTTACGAAGGTCTGCTCCCAATCCAATTCCAAATCCCTCCTCGTCGCTATCTTCTGCCATCTCTTCCCGTCCTCCATCCCGCCCAACGCCTCTTTCAACTCCTGCACCCACCCTCTATCCCCGTTCGTCATCACATACACGTATTTCAGACCTCCGTTTGCAGGGTCCTTCAACACGTCTGCGATCTTTTCGACGATCTGGGGGATGGAAGGGAAGCAGTGCTTGAGATAGTGTGCGCGTGCGTGCGGTGGTGCCTCCGAACCATCTGGCGTATATCCTGGAGGGAGAGCGAATTTGTCTAGAAACTCCGGAAAGCGGTTGAACCCGTTCCACATCGACCCCCAGTTCGACAGGCCGTTACAATGGTCTACGAAATCACCCCTACGGACATGCAGAACGAGGAGATCGGGGAGTGGGGCGTATATGTATTTTGACGGGATGAGATGAGGATAGGTGTCCTTAAGGAGCGGCGGTAAGCTCGGTCCCAGTGAACGCATCAGAGCGAGGTATGGAACCGACGAGAATAGATGCACGTTGGCGTTGAAGGCGCGGTGGATGAGATGGGACCATCGGAAATGAGTTAGAACCGGTGAGGTGGAGAAGGACGGCCAGATTGGCAAGATGCGTTCTGCAGCGCCGAATACCCTGTAAGTGGGGGAAGTACCATAGATCAGAACCGTCACAGAAGGAGCTACTGACGGTCATACCAAAAGGTGAATATCTGTTCGGATGAGGCTCGGTCAATTGTTACACAGTTGTCGGCGATAATATTGAGCTTGTCCGTCCACGCATCAAGAATCCGCTTAGCAGTGGCGTCATTTTCGAGGTGGTCAGAGATGTTATGGGTGCTGATGACGGTTGGGCGTGGGCACACTTTGTCAAAATATGTTTTGATAACAGCACGAGGCGTTGGCTGATTCTGGTCGGGAAACAACTGCCCAACAACTGGACCTGAATATTGCTCGAATGAGTACCAACATGGGCGCGGAAGTGCTGGATATAAACGGGACATACCGGCCAAAATAGCGGTCAGCGGGATTCGAGATGGGATCAGGTGGTCGCCGTATTGACTAGAGTTGGAACCATCAAGGTTCCAAGTGTATGGATAGAAGACGAAGCTGCAATTAGCGTCACACCGTCCCAGAATTGCGGTGAGCTAGATACCATGGCGCCACCAATGGTGCCAAGTATGAGAAACGTACGATCTTCCAGATTTATACGCGACATGCGCATCAAGGAGGAGTTCTTGCATGGCATTTCCCCAACCCGATGCTGGGGGTGATGTGAGATAAGGGCATGATCACGCCGCGCAGGGAAGTACTGACTGATGACGAAGTTTTCCATGTTAATGTACCTGCCTGTTCGACCTTCAGGGAATGGTAAATTGGGGTCATGTTGGGGGAGGCGTTCCTCGTTGAGGTAATATTCGTCATACAGCGGCGGTTGACGAGGAACTGGAGGCTCATCAGGGATGATTGGGACCAGGACCTGAGGCGAGGGTCTGAGTTGGACAATATTGCGACAGACGAACACAAGAGCAAAGACGACAAGGCCAAGGAACAGAGCACGCGCGAGAGGCCTGTTGCTGACAAGACAATGGCGGGAAGCTGGCTTCGTGGCATCCGTTGGTAAGATCGGGTCGGGTTCACCTCGGATGATAAATTTCACCTCCGAGAAGCGGTTAGGGCGAGACATTCGAGCGAAGAGGCCGAAGAAAGGTCATGCATAAGGCGGCCGGCAGTACAATGAGTATCTGGGACCAGTCCTGACCGTGTACGGAGGAGTTCAGCGTCGGAGGAGGGGCCAGGATCAATATTCCTGAGGTCGAGTGTAGGGCGGACGTTGCGCAGTACGAAGAGGAAGGAGGTGAGTCCGTTGTTTGTCTCTGCACTGAATGGCATGGCGAAATAGGAGGTTGGGATGGGGCGTGACATCGAAAACTGTGGCGAGCAGTCACTCGACAACAACGATACGTCATAGGGCGTCCATGTCCGACATCTTGGTGGCGCGGCGCACGACTCATCCGCTGCCATTTCTCCCGAAAGCATCGAGTAGGACAACGACGACGACGACGACGACAGCAGCGACGACATGGTGAAGTTCAACCTGAACAACATCGGCGCGCACTTCCGAACACCCATAGCACATGCTCATCGCCCGTTTGGCGCCCAGATATATCGGCTAGTGCGGACTCCGAGGTGGACACCGCTCTCAGTCCTACGTCCACCTCGAAACCACTTTGCTTCACTCTCATCCATGGCCATCGAAGTAGCTCCTCTGCCTCTGCCTCCCTCAGCAGATCCTTCAAAGTTCAAGCACTTTGGTCGCGAGGTCAAGGGTGTACATCCTGGCACTTTGACTCCGGACCAGCTCGAGGAAATCAAGACACTCTTGTACAACGTCCGTACCTCTTCGTCCTAATTTCATATCCTCTGCTCCTTCTCACTTTACATCATTGCACAGCACGACGCTCTCTTATTCCGTAATGTCGATCTAACACCCGAGCAACAATATGCACTCACAAAGGTACGTCTCCGCGGACTCCTTCATCCATCACACGATCTCATATACTCGACCTCCTAGGCCTTCGACCCTTCCTCCGAGAGTTACGGACATGGTAATAACAAGACTGGAGAGACGAAGAAGTCCATCCTGCATCCCGACCTCAAAACGATCCCTCGTGTACCGCAGGTGCAGCTGATCGGAAATGGAACAGTCTACAACCACGAAGGTCTCGCCGAGGCAAGACTCAAGCACCCCTCGCATACCACCTTCCACAAGACCGTTGTCTCCCCCGAAGACGAAGCCAAGGGTGTCACCCGCTTCTACCGCTGGCACATCGATGCCGCCTTGTACGATCTGTCACCACCTAAAGTGACAACTCTCTACGGGCTGAACGTACCCAAAGGGCCCCGTCAGATCTGTCGGTATGATGACGGTACGGGCGACGAATTGGAGGTTCCTCTGGGTACCACGGCGTTTGTATCTGGAAGGACCATGTTTGACATTCTGCCAAAGGAGCTGAAGAGTCTGGCGGTCAGATCAAAGGTGAAATACGCACCTCATCCTTATGTCTGGATGGCACCTGCAAAGGCCAAGTCGACCGGACTGGGTATTGAGACGGACGGCTTGGAGATGTCGCTGGATGAGCTGCCACCTTGGGAGCAAGCGAAGATCAAGATTTTCCCTGTTGTGAGTCTTATTTCATTCATAGTATCTGCGCTGCACTACGACTAATATCTGTGCTTGCCTGTAGCTGTGGAAGAACCCCGTTAATGGTGAACTGCACTTCCAAGTGCACCCATGCGGCGTTCAAGAGCTGCTTGTCGACCCTCTTCCCGCCGGAGCTGACCGTGAAGGTGCACTCTATCCGGATGGCGCACATCTCACCGACCTAGGTCAGGTCCGTGATCTTTTGTACAGGATGCAACGGCCTGCCATCGCACCTTCAGTATGTGTTTACGCTACATGGAGTGTTCAATATCACTTATTTCGCTCTTAGCTTGTATACCCACACGACTGGCACGAGAAGGATCTTGTCCTCTTCCATAATCGTGGTGTTCTCCATTCCGTCGTGGGTGCATTCAAGCCTGACGAGGTCCGTGCCTTCCACCAATGCAACCTTGCTGCATCGGATGATCCAGTCGGCCCTACCGATGAGGACGTCAAGAAGTGGGCTTGATTCCTCCTTCGCATTCGTAGTCTCGTTCTGGGACGGTCATGCTTCTCTTCGCTTTCTGGTTGGATGGATGTACGAGTAGGTCGTCGCCCTGTAGATATTATACTGTTCACCACACCACATCGGATGTAAGATCATACCACGTGTAACTCCATCGATGTCTGTCAATGCATATGTATATTTTATCTGACCTCCAGCAGTCTGCCTTGTCTGAAAGTTCACCATCTGCGTTTTGAGACTGTAGCTGGTGCCGTCATGACCCGATCCCGATCTCCCGATTCCCATAAACTTTGGTAACTGGCGAAACGCCGAAGCAGCTGCCCACGACCACCGAATTCGAAGTCTGGTGGTGACACGTTACCATCCTACCCTTTTACCACCACCATGCCATCGGATGCGGGACTCAGGAAACGGAAAAAGGGCAACAACTCGGCGAAGGTGAAGAGTGAAGCGGAAGAGCAGGATGCTCTGGTCGGTCTCGTAAGTTGTGTTCAGGAGGGTGTAGGGATAAAGGTGTTGGTTTTGACTGGGAAATCTTCCGCAGTTGAACGGTGGAACGGGGAAGACTGGATTCTTCCTCTACATTGCGCTTGTGCTTGGAACCGCGGGGTTTGTGCTGTGGCAGGTGTGTTCAATGCTCACCGCGTTTATGGGCCAGAAATATCTGACAAGAAAGTGATGGGCTAGAACCCGTCGTGGAGTAACCAACTTTTGTCGTTCTTTGGTTCTTCAACACCTTCGGGGACACCAACCTCTGCACCGACTGGGAGTACGCCTTACGTTGTTGATTTCACGGCGGACGTGCCGAAACGACAGGCAGTGGTGGACGCGTTCAAGGTGCGCCACCCTCTCCCTCTCCTTCCGTTTTGGCCCATACTCATTGCGTTATAGCATGCATGGCTTGCATATGGTGAGCACCCACATAAGTCCGCCGAGCAGAGAAGAGTCAAAGACTAACACGCGCAGAGAGGGATGCCATGGGAGCGGATGAATACCACCCCATTTCGCACAAGGGCTCGAACCTGAGCGATGCAGGCGGGATCGGGTATACCATCGTGGACTCTATTGATACGATGCAAATAATGGGGTTGACGGATGAGTATGAGCGGGCGAGGGATTGGGTAGAGAAGAAGTTGGATTTTAACAAGGACGGGAAGTTTAATACCTTTGAGGTGCGCATATCCCCTACTTTCCAGTTCCCAACCGGTATCGGTGTTTTACATTACCCCCGTCACCTTGCAGACAACGATTCGCGTCCTCGGTGGCTTACTCTCCGCCTACCACTTCTCCTCAGACCCCCTCTTCCTCGACAAAGCCAAAGATCTTGCCGACAGGATCCTCCCTGCCTTCGACACACCTTCCGGCCTCCCCGTATCCATGATCAACCTCGCACAACGTGTCGGCGTGAGTGACGTTGACAACCGAGGACTCGTCAGTACAGCGGAAGCGTCGACTTTGCAGTTGGAATTTAGGTATCTGAGTTTGTTGACGGATGATGAGGAGTATTGGAGGAAGGCAGAGAAGGTATTTCGATTCTCTTCATCAGGCCTCGGCATTGAGGACGGGCTGACTGATGGTTGGTTATATTCAGGTTATGCAAGTCATTAAGGGTGCGCATCTGGCAACCGGACTAGCATCCATTTTCATGAAGTACGTCCGGCCAATAATAGTTGCGAAGGAGATACATGACTAGACCGCCGACACACCTTGATTTAGTCCAGAAGACGGGAGATTTGTTCTCGCTGCTATTCGGTTGGGATCTCGTGGCGACTCGTACTATGAATATCTACTGTGAGTGATTGCTTCAGGTCACGGGTCAGTCGATTGACAACTCGTCCAGCAAACAGTACATCCAAACGGTACCGTATCATCCTTTCCTTTTGTCAACCTTATCACTTACCATACATTCACTCTCAGAATATGACAGAGCTCGTATATCGTGATGTCAGTCGATCCATCTCCATCATTGTTCCACCGATGCTGACAGTGCGATCTAGATGTACGACGACGCGATGAACGGCGTTCACCAACATCTCATCCAGAAATCCTACAAGGCTGGATTGATCTACATTTCCGAGCTCATCCCCGAGCACAACCGAATGGGCAGCGACATGTACGTCTTCATGCCCCTTCTCTGATCCTCCAATTTTGACTTTGCTTCCCCGTAAACAAGTACGTGGCGTCTGTCCCCGAAACAAGACCACCTTGTCTGTTTCTTTGGCGGATCCTTGATGCTCGGTGCTACCGTCACCGGCGCGATCAACCCTCCCGTGTCTATCCCACCGCAGCAGCATGAGTTTACTGAGCAGGGCTGGAGGGACTGGAATACGGGGAAAGGTCTGACAGAGACGTGCGTTAAGACACATGATACTGCTACGTGAGTCTGCATGATTCGGTGAGTGAGTGAAGCTAATAGGGAAGCCTACGCCAGGGGGCTGTCTCCGGAGATTGTGCATTTCAGAATTCCAAGGGACGGATTGGATGGAACCGTTGCACCTGATGATTGGTACATCAAGGGAGCTCGGTACGTTTACTACCCTCGTCCAAGCTGCACCTTTTGCACACATTCACTCATACTTGTCTTATAAAGCCGAGGCGAACCCCCGCCGTACGACGCTCGTTACATCCTCCGGTACGCACCTCCAACCTCTCCCCGCGCTCCCTTCGTCTCACCTCACCCTTTAACACAGCCCAGAAACAGTCGAATCCCTCTTCATCGCCTTCCGTCTCACCGGCGACCCTCGATATCGCGCCCAAGGCTGGTCCATCTTCCAAGCTATCGAAAAGCACTGCAAGGTTCCTACTGGTGGGTACGCGAGCATTTTGAACGTGGATGAGGTGCCGGCGGAGATGGAGGATAAGATGGAGACGTTCTTGATGGTGAGTCGTTGATCTTTGGGAGAAAAGGAGTGAAGCTGATGGACGGGTTGTAGAGCGAGACGTTGAAGTATTTGTACTTGCTCTTTGATGACGCGACTACGTTACCGCTATCTGGTAAGTCCACACCATATTCCTACTCCCTTCAAATGATATAGTCTCTAACACCTAGCCGTTCTTTCCATCTAGAATATGTATTCAACACCGAAGTAAGACCCACATCCCTGCAATGTGGACTCTTCGCTAAACGCCATACCCGCAGGCCCACCCACTCCCAATATTCAACCCTACAATCCGCACAGGTTTCTCATAAGGACTCTCATCTTCGCTCTCGCATGCTGCTGTTTGTCGTCACGTCATCTCATCCCCATCTACTTACTGTCGCTTCTATATATTTCCTTCTCTTCGGATCTCCAAACAACCCTTGTCGTGGATTGAAACGGAATCGCAGGGAAACAAACGTTTCCAGCCTGGTGTAATCTCAGAGAGGTAAGAGAATTGCTGACACTGACATCTCACACCAGATACCGAAGATTTCCGTACAAATACAACTCGTGTTTGCTGCCGTCATAGGGCAGGACTGGCTACTAAAATCATACACAAACTCGCGGCTCCGTGCTACTATACTCGTACAACCTGGACGACTTTCCGATAGGATAAATACTGAAGAGATGCGAAGGAAGGAGATAACTACCCTACCATGATCCTGGTGAGTGGTTCAACTAAATGCTGATGCCCACTCACCTCGACCATGAGGTGACGGAAGAAAGAAGGTAATCGTTACTGATTGTGTGTTTGTTTGAATAGGAAGGGAATAAGTCAAAACTGAAATGAAGCAAGAATAGATGGGTCAGATAATGGTGGGTTTGTTGGTTTATGTGGAAGGGTATCTCGTCGTCAACCGTCAACACTGGAACGAAAAGGGAAAGGAGGGAATATACGCAATACAAGCAAATGCCGAAACCCATTAAAGTCCGCTCAACGGCAAGCAAGTACGAGTAAGTCCGTATGGTCGCGACCCAAAGGAGGGGAAGGTCACGGTCGTCGTCTATATCCTACAATTCTATGAAGCTGGGGATGTGGGTGCTTATCTTCGTCCTTCCGGGGTATCCGCAGTCACACTGGGTTCGGGTGACCGCTCAGCAGGCGAAAGCAGCGACCTTGGCGTACGAGGCGTCCTTCGAGTCGTCCTCGTCAGTGGCGCTGAGATGCTCCCAGGGCTCGTCGGCCTCGAGCTCTCCGTCCAACCGGTCGTCAAGAGCGACGACCTGTCGCAAACTCGGCAAGACCTCAAAGTCCCCAACGACTGGAAGGAGCAGAATATGATGAATGGCTGTTCCGACTTCAGCATTTGATGACGAAGACCACATACCGCGCTTGGACTTGCGCGCCTTCGCCGGCTTCATGAGGTTCGTCAAGTCAACCTCCAAGCCTCCACTTTCCGACCTGACGATCCTATTCCCCTCATGCTCCTCAATGAACTCCTTGAACAGCTCCTGCTCGGCGTCGATCGCCGCCCATTCGTCCTCACGGTCTGGACGGTCGCTGGGCGGAGGTGCCTGGAACGAGCCCCGCGTGCGCTTCGTTGGCTGTGGTGGCGGGGCGGTAGCGAGACCGGCGACCTTCATGCTCCGTCGGACAGCCTTGTCCTCGCGCCATGACTGCGTGCGGGCGGTCTTCTTGGCCTTCTGACGGCCGTGCTCGAACTCGCGGACGTCCTTGAGGGTGTGGGCGACGCCGGTGTCAGAGTGTGCGGTTACAGTGTTGTTGACTGTGGCGGGGTTGATGGTGGTGGTGGGCATGGTACTGCTGCCGGTGGTGGTGGTTGTGTTGTTGTTCTTGGACTTGGAGAAGAAAGGCATGGTTATTAAATGTGGAAGTATGAGTTGAAGTGAGTCAGGTGTGCAGGAGTGGTCGAGTCAGAGGATGTCTTGAGATGAGAGTCAGGAAGAGAGACTGAGCTGGGTGGGGAGGTGTCTTATAGAGAGGGCATGTCACGTCATACCTGTTACAGTGCATGACCTGACCGGAGCTGTACCCTGCGGCCAATCCCGGAGCCCCACTCTTATCTCTCCGACGCGTCCGTCCGGTGCAGCTCCCAAATTAGGCGATCTACGCTCAACCCGCCGATTGTTGACGCGTTGTTTGGCTCCTCCCCGGCACTCTGGCGGAATATCCCACCTTATCCAACATTCGCGCTGAGGCACGTTCGCCTTATCGCACATTCCAGGCCTCCAGTCACATGAATGCCTCCGAGCCAAGCACCCTCCGGAGGCGTCGGTTGGCAGCTCGCGTCCGGAGACATTCTAATGTCGTGCCACAGCACACTTGACTCACTCACTCACGCTAGAACTCCCGCATCGCTTGCGCACTGCAATCAGCCGCTTCCGAGACATTCTCCGCATCAGTCACAGCAAGAGAACAAAAGAACCGTGACGGTGTTCGTGATAAGAGCAGTGTACATTCTATCTAGACATGTCAGTTTTTGTTTGCAATACTTCCCTACTCGAACAGCATCCCTCCAAGCAAGCTCCAATGAAAGCAATATTGTCCATTTTTTACTTGCGGAGGATAGCAGGGGCGGTCAGGCCCTCAGACAATCCCTTGTCTCCGGCGAAGCCAGCAGAAGATCCGAGTTCCTCCCTGCATCGGTGATCATCATAAGCAACGCAGAAAACAACGCAGCAAAGATAAGAGTACGCACTCAATACGGAGAAGCTCGTTGTACTTCGCAACACGCTCACTCCTTGCGGGGGCACCGGTCTTGATCTGGCCAACACCGAGGGCAACGACCAGGTCAGCGATGAAGGTGTTCTCGGTCTCACCACTGCGGTGGGAGATCATGACACCCCAGTTGTCAGACTGCGCGAGCTGGGCACTATTGGAGACAAAAAGGTCAGTGGCACGATCTGTCTCATCCATAGATAAGACTTACGCCTGGATCGACTCTGAGACGGTACCGATCTGGTTCACCTATAACACAACAAAGATTAATATACCGGCGTCTCTGACCAAATACAAAACCCGTACCTTGAGCAGGAGACCGTTGCAAGCCTTCTTTTCAATGGCCGTCTTGATACGGAGCGGGTTGGTGACAGTCAAGTCATCACCGACGATCTGGATGCTGCTCTGGCTGGTAAAGTGGGTCCAAGCCTCCCAGTCATCCTGGTCGAAGGGATCCTCAATCGAAACGATCGGGTACTTCTTGATGTAACCAAGGTAGATATCGGCAAGCTCCTTGCCAGTGATCCACTTGGTAGGATCAGAGTTGGGGTTTTTGAAATCCAAGTCGTACTTGCCCTCCTTGTAGAACTCGGAAGACGCGACATCAAGAGCAATCTTGATCTTTCCCTCGTATCCAGCCTTCTTGATAGCCTCGGAAAGCAGCTCAAGAGACTCGTCGGCTCCAGAAACGTTGGGGGCGAATCCACCCTCATCACCAACGTTCACGGCTGGGAAGATGCCGATAAGTAAACCTCCGTGTCGCGTTATATGCTGTGATTATTGCTCACCATCGATACCATACTTGGCGCTGATGACCTTCTTCAGGGTGTGGTAGGTCTCGGTACCGATCTTCATGGCCTCAGTGAAGGAGGTGGCGCCAGTGGGGAGAAGCATGAACTCCTGGAAAGCGAGCTTGTTACCAGCGTGCGATCCACCATTGATAACGTTGAAGGCGGGGACGGGGAGCAGGAAAGGGGGCTTGACGCCAGCCAAGTCAGCGAGGTGCTGGTAGACGGGGACACCCTTCTCAGCAGCAGCAGCGGTAGCAACGGCAATGGAAACACCGAGGATCGCGTTGGCACCGAGCTTGCCCTTGTTGGGGGTACCGTCGAGCTTGATGAGGAAGTCATCAATGTCCTTCTGGGCGGTGACCTTGAGTCCGGACTTGATGAGTTCAGGGGCGATGATGTCATTGACATTAGAAACGGCCTTCAAGACACCTGGAAACGCAAAACTAAACCGTAAATCACGCAATCGATTGAGGAGAAAGATGGGAGCCGCACCCTTGCCGACGTAGTTGCTCTTGTCGCCATCCCGAAGCTCAACGGCCTCGTGCACACCGGTAGATGCACCAGAGGGCACAGCGGCACGGAAACGACCTATTCATAGGACAGATGTCGCGTTAACGCCGCATATATTGAGGTTAAACCGCGTCTTTACCCTTCTCAGTGTGGAGGTCGACCTCGACGGTGGGGTTACCACGGGAGTCGAAGATCTGCAGTGCATAGTTTGTCAGTGTCGGCCAAAGCAGTAATAACGAGAATACATACCTGGCGGGCGTGGATCTTTGTGATGGACATGGTTGTTGGATGAGGATGGGGAGGAGATGAAGAAAGTTGGAGTCAGGCTTGTATATGAGCTGCATAGTTTTCCCACGCTGATTATCTCCACCCCAGCCAGAAGACCGCCCCAGTTCCCCCTCCACCGCACAGAACGTTCGAGTACGCGTCCATCGTCCTTTTCTGCGTTGTTCGGAGGGTGTGAGTGGTCGATGGTGGAGGACAAGCAGCACGCTCTTCCAGTTCCGTGGTCCCTGCTGTCCCAGGCCAATCACAGCACGTCCTCCACGCCTATTTCACCCAACCGGTTGCACCCGGACAACACCCCGGCCCGTTCGCTACCCGGGGCACTTGCGAGTCTGAGAAAGTTCTTAGTTCGGCCAGCGTCAGACCAACTTGATTATACAGTACTAACCTTGACCCACTTGCCTCATCTCACCTGAATCTCTCCCGGCTGCGAAGGCATATGCGGAGTTCGTAGTATTTACTGGCCCTGCAAATAACATCATAGCACTGTGTCATGGCTACCCAGGACCAAACCGCGCCATCCGCTGTGAGTTTGTTGGTCTCATTCAGACGCATGAACCCGTTCACTCATGGCGGCACTCAGTGGAGACAATTCACGTTCTTCGACTCGGTCCCGGTACGGGACAGTCATGATTTGGCCCATGCTCCAGAGATCTTCGAGGTGAGTTGGCTCGTCTCACGACGTTCACAAGTCCGACCATTGACATCATGGCATTCAACAGCAGAAGACTCCGGAGATTTCATGCATTGCCGCCACCTCTTTAGGAACCATCGTCGCTGATATTCATGGTAGCATCTTCATTCTCAATAGGGAGTTTGAGGTTGCGCGGAGTTGGATTGGTCATAATGGCGGTCGGGTTACACATATGGTCGAGCAGAAGAAGATACTAATCACGTTGGGCGTGAGTTCATCCATTCTGCTGCGCTGGTAACTTACCTACCCCGCTCGCGTTAGGAAGAAGACTCAGTTAAGCATCCATTGCTGAAGGTCTGGGATCTGGGCAATTTCGACAAGAGGACCGGCACGCCCATCCTCCTGCGGTCCGTGAAAGTTCAGAGTGGAAATAGGCCTCATCCCGTACGTTACCTGCTTATTATAATGCTTGCGTGCACAACTTATCATTCTGTTCAGGTCACTACCATTGCGCTCTCGTCAGCACTTTCATACCTTGCGATCGGCCTCGGAGATGGAACCGTACTTCTGTATCGTCACCTAGATCAATCAATATTCTCCACTTCCAATAACCTCACCAACATGCCCAAATCTCGTATCATACACGAGTCACCTGCGGAGCCCGTTACCGGCCTCGGATTCAAGGAACCAGACGAAGACAATTCAAATACGTATCTCTTTATTGTGACCACAAACCACGTACTGTCATACCAGGTCACAGGTCGCGGGAGTGGAGGCACGCCTGCGGTCATGGATGAGGTAGGGGCTGGGCTGAAATGTGCAACGATGGATTGGAGGAACAGCGAAATGGTGGTGGCGAAGGATGAAGCTGTGTATATCTGTGGAACGGAAGGTCGCGGGGCATGCTATGCGTATGAAGGTGCGTACTCAATTTTCATCTACTCCCCTTGAGTCTGAAGGGTTTAACAGGACCCAAGGCTACGGTACACGTCCACCGAAATTACCTGGTACTTATCACCCCTCCCTTCACCCCTTCTGGGTCGGCCGCATCAGCTACTGTAAGGAATTTCGCAATGCGTAACGATGGGCCTTCGAAGGAAATCACCAAAGTGACCATCCTGGACTTGGACAACAAGTTTGTTGCCTTTTCCGATACTTTCACCAGCGGTGTCCGGGAGATATTCTCTGCTAACCGGGAAATACATCTTTTATTCAACGACGGCAAGGTAAGTGCACATCCTGAATTCATATGATTCTCTTGACCTAATGCACAGCATGCAGTTGACGTGCTTGGAGGAAAAGCCAACGCCCACAAAGTTGGACATGCTCTATCGTGTATCACAGTATCTGCTTGCACTGAATCTCGCGAAGACCCAGAACCTTGATGAATCCAGTGTTGCCAACATTCACAAGCAGTATGGCGATCATTTGTATGCCAAAGGTGATTATGACGGTGCCATGCAACAATACCTGAAAACTATCGGAAATGTGCAGCCTAGCTACGTCATCCGAAAGGTTGGTCAAGACCTGCAATCGGAGTGACAAAGACTAATTGGATGCGGTGCAGTTCTTGGACGCACAACGAATACATAATCTTGCCACCTACCTCCAAGATCTTCATGCCGTCGGTCTCGCCAACTCAGAACACACGACCCTTCTCCTGAACACCTACACAAAGCTGAAAGATGTGAACCGCCTCGACAGCTTCATCAAGACAGAGTCGCGAAGGTCAAGTGCAAACGGTGATGCGGATGAGCTGCCATTCGACTTGGATACTGCGATCAGGGTCTGCCGGCAAGCAGGATACTTTGAGCACGCGTCGTATCTTGCGAAGAAGTACGACAGGCACGAAGACTACCTCCAAATCCAGATTGAGGATGCTGGGAATTACAAAGATGCACTGGCTTATCTACGAAGACTCGGGACTGGAGCTGTATGTTCAATCTTCTCGTGTCATCTCGTTCCAGTGTTCTCATGAACTACAGGCTGAAAGCAACCTTGCACGGTATGGACGTGCAATGCTAGAAAGTCTACCCGAAGAGACGACCCAGCTGCTTATCGACGTCTGCACGAGCCTTGCACCTCTCACCATCGAACCAGAGGATCAACATTCCGCACCAAGCCGCCAGGCGAGCACCGGCGGGCCGTCGTACCTTTCATACCTTGCTTTGAACAGGGTACCTGCAGTTGTATTGCCCGGCTCCGATACAGCAGCGCCAGCAATCGCCTCTGTGCAACCGTCAGTCTCACGACAAGGCTCCGTAGCCAACGATGATCCCCGCAGCACGAATTCCACGCCACCCCCCATCACTCCGTCCAACAGCAACTTAGCCTCCGCTCGAGTCCAACATGTCAAACGCCCCTCTCCAAGACTGTACTTTGCGCACTTCATCGACGACAAGGAGCGGTTCATCCGGTTCTTGGAAACGGTGGCGCTGAAACGGTGGGGTCAAAGTTTGAACTCTACCGCGAGCAGCCCTGTTCCGACGGATCCGAATGAGGATGCGGAAGCGGAGAAAAAGGATCAAGTCGCGGTGTGGAACACGCTTTTGGAGCTCTACCTTTCCTACACCAGTTCTCCAGATACCGCACACGCAACAACCTTTGCGGACCAAGCCAACAAACTCTTGAAAACCGAGCACCTTCCCTACGACCCCACACACGCTCTCATCCTCTGCTCCACGCGCAGCTTCACCCCCGGTCTCGTGTTACTCTGGGAACGTCTCGGGATGTACGAAGACGTGCTGCGCTTCTGGATGGACAAGCACAAAGAAGGCGGGAACCCGGACGCGTCCGCACAAGTCATCCGTTGTCTGAGGCAATATGGCCCGGAACACGCGCATTTGTACCCGTTGGTGTTGCGCTTCTTGACGTCGACGCCGGAGTTGCTGTCGAAGCACACGAAGGATGTGGTGGAATTGTTGGAGCATATTGATGAGGAGGGTATCATGCCTCCGTTGGCTGTTGTTCAGGTGCTCACTAGGAACGGAGTCGCGAGCGTGGGGCTTGTGAAGCAGTGGCTCATGACTAGGATCACGGACTCTCGAGAACAAATCGACACCGTAAGTCTCATCCCCATCCTCTCTCCCTTTTTATCCCCCTATAACTGAGAATTGTTTTGTGTTGTTCGCAGGACCAGAAACTCATCGAGTCGTACCGCATGGAGACGCAGAATAAGCTCAAGCTGGTGGACGACCTCGCAGACCCAGACCATCCGCGCGTGTTCCACGTCACACAATGCACAGCGTGCAAAGGCCAACTCGACCTCCCGAGCGTCCACTTCATGTGCAACCACAGTTACCACCAACGGTTCGTTTCCTCCCTTCTCCCGAACATGCATACCTCCCCTTTCGTTCCTTTCTTCTTTGTCTTGTTATGCCTGATACTAACCCTACTCACGACCTTCACAGATGCCTCGGCGAACACGACACCGAATGCCCGAACTGCGTGCGCAACCACGGGATGATCCGCGAGATCCGGCGCAACAACGAACGGCTCGCGGGGCAGCACGACGTGTTCGTGTCGGAGGTGAAGGAGGGCGGGTTCGGAGCTGTGGCTACTGGGTTCAGTCGTGGGATTATGAATATGTCGAGGTTGGACGATGTGGTTGCGTAGTGCGAGTTTTTGCGCGTTTTTTTTTGTTTCTTTTGGATACGTACAATAGTCATTTCTGCCATTTCACTTTTTGTTATGTGTTGTGTGTGGTGCAGTTGGATGGGGTCCCTAGAACTTGGCTCAACGTCGGTGTTCTGAGATCACCAAACTTCATGAATACACACAGAAGTTTAAACTAGCCATTCTTCATTTCAACACATTCAAGCATTCTATCATTAATCTAGAATAATACGGTCATTAAATATCATCATAGATAAATGCCCGCTTCACTTCGCACTTCGTTCGCGTCCACTTCACACTCAAGCCCTCTCAAGCCCAAGTATCAAACACGCCCTGAGCCAACGTCAACGCGTCGCCCGTCGTTCCCCACGTCTCCCCCCTCGTCTTGTTCCCCCAAATCCTCGTGTCCCACTCCTTGCCCAACCCCAACAACCTCGCCTTGATCTCAGTCGCGTTGTACGCGCTGTTGTCCCCCGTGCTCTTCCTCGCGTCCGCAAGGTACCGCACGAACGTCGCCCACCTCTCCGCGTAGTACTGCCCCACGAGCCCCGCCCACTGCTTCGACGCGTAGTCGTTGATCTCGCCGTTCGGACCCCACAGCGTGAGTTGGTTCCGCGCGTTGTATTCCAAGTACGCCGCGTACGTCTGGTTCACTTTCACGTTGGCGGTGTTGGACCCGGACCCGGTGGTGGTGGACGCCCATTGTCGCGCGTCGTGGATCCAGGTGCTGACGAGGAAGTTCGGGTTCGTCGCGAGAACGGCGTCCAAGTCTCCGAGGATGTCGAGCAGGGTCTCGCCGGCGAGCGTGAGGGACCGGGCGGTGGTCGTGGTGGAGTTCCAGGTGGCGATCAGGGAGAGGTACGCGTCGATGAAGCGGTTCGCGAGGAGTTGTCGGGAGATGTCGACGATGTCGTTCAGGAACTCGGGGTTCGTGCGCAACGCCGGGTTTTGGGAGGAGGCGTTGAGCAGGAGCTGGAAGGCCGGGACGATGGAGGTGTCGGTGTCGTAGGGGATCAAGGTGGGGTGATGGCCTGCCAAAAAGAGCATGATCAGCATTCTGGAGATATGAAACGGCGAAAATGATTACCTGTGCGGTTAACCAAGCCACTGGTGGCGGGAGTGAGCTCGAGGATGCTCTTGATGGTAGCCTCAGACCCGGTGTTGGTGTTGTTGTAGACCGTCGAAGCGAGGGTGCTCCATGCCTGGGTAGCGGCGGCAGGGAGAGACTTGACGTTGTACCGACGAGAGACCCAGTTCTTGACGTAGGTAGACACGTTCAGAGGGGTCGAAGACCAAGCCTGGTCCAAGAGGATGTCATAGACAATCTCGTTGCCCTCCTGGCCCTCCATGGTAAGACCGATACCCTTCATGGTGCTGTTGGGTGAAGTCAAAGCGGCGATGGGACCCTGGGTGAGAACCTCCAAGTTGCCCTCGAAGCCCTGGTTTCCTCCGTAGTCGTGAAGCTCGCACCAGACCCAGTTCTTGCCAAAGTAGTTGTTGGTGCGGTTCCACTGGGGCTGTGACTCGGTGTAGAGATCGAGGACGATCATGTTCTCGGCGGGGACACCGCTGAGGTAGGCCTCGACGCGCTCGTTGGTCCAGAAATCCTCGCTGCTGAAGAAGAGCCATCCCTGCATCAACCAGACAGCCTGGGGGTCGGCGGCGCGCAAGCTGGCGTAGGTGCCGGCAGTGACGTTGCGCAAGTAGTCGAGGTCACCGCTGGCGGGGTCGTTCTCGTTGTACTGGTCAAGGGTGTAGATGTGGGAGATGTTGCCGTACGCCTTTGCCTGCTTCGAGATGAACGAAGTCTGGAGTTTGGTGAAGAGAGGATCGAAGGGGTTCAGGAAGGAGTCGTTGGTGAGGGAGGTCGGGAAACCGGACCACTGGCTGCCGATGACGATGGACGCGTTCGGGTAGTGGGACTGGAGGGCCTTGGGGACGAAACCGGTGAAGGAGGGGAGGACGGGGGTCATGCCGAGGTCGACCATGCGCTTGACGATCTGCTTCTGGAGGGCGAACTGATCCTCGACCCACTGGACGGGAAGGGCACCGCCCCAGCTGCCTTGGATGTTACCGAACCTGTTCCACGCCTGGAAGGCGGGACCGGAGAGGAAGTCGCTGATCTCGGCGTCGGAGAGACCGGCCTCCTTGAAGACCTGGATGAGGATGTACTCGTTGCCGACCCATGCGAGGGGAAGGTTGACACCGCGGAGGGCGAGCCAGTCGAGGAGCAGCTCCCACTTGTCGAAGCCCCAGAAGGCGGTGGTGTAGCTGAAGGTGACGGTGTTGAAGTGGTAGCGCCATGGGACGATGGAGGAGCCGTTGATGGGTTTACCAACAGCAGGGAGACGCGATGGGAGTTGATCGAGACGCGAGCCGGTCCACCAAATGTCGACGCCACCGATCTGGGTGAGGTACCTGGACAATGAAGGGCGTCAATGTGGAAGTGGAATGGGGAATTAAGCAGTGACGCACGTGTAGAGGCCTCTCGAGCAGGCACTGACGGTGGTGCACTGGACGGTGACGCCTCCGGAGTGGCCCTTTGTGTCGGAGACTAGGAAGGAGTCGCCGGTGCCGTTGACGAGCTGGAAGGTGAAGTCATTGGCGTGCTTTGGGATGCGACGCTTGACCAACGCCTGGACGCCCTGGAGGGGGGAGACGGGGGCCGGCTTGAGGGAGGTGGTCGCTGCGAGGGCAGCAGAGACCGCGGTGAGGGCGACGAGGATGGCACGCATGACGGGGGGACGTCAACGCAGGGAGGGATGTGCGAGTGGCCATTTTATGTTTCCGGGTAGAGATGATGCTGATCGCAGGCGCGGACGACCGAAGAAGACCGAGTGTTTGATATGATGACGGAGTGCTGCCCAAAGAGACGCCCGTGTGGTCGCTCTCGTCCTCAGTGTCACGGCAGACTCGGAGCGCGTCAGACGAGGCTTCCCAAGGTTGCACGCTGTCAGAGCCCATGGCGGCTCTCCCAGCGACCTCCACCGCGACCACCCCTCGTCCGGCGGGAACAGCAATCTGCCACCATGCTATCCCATTGGTTGCGCTCGAAAAACTACTCTCCCCTCCCGGGCCCCTCCCATCCAAAATATCGTAACGGATCGCCCTTCCGCCAGGAACGCCTCTTCCTCGCATTCGTCCTCGTATCTTTCTTCATAAACGTGTACTACATCATACCACCGTGGTTCGCGTGGCCCAGTCCTCTCGATAACTACCAATCTCTGTAAGTTTTCTCGCTTTTTTTTTTGCTTCCGTTCCCGACACACCCCGCCCGGATGCACGTTTGCTCACCCCCGTGCCCCGCACACCCCAAAAAACACATTGTGCAACAGGCACCAAACCCCATCCGTCAATCGCGCCTTCCTCAGCTCTCTGCCCCCAATCAGCTCTTCAAAAAACGCCATCGTGACCACACTCTACACGGACAACTTCGCCGCCGCAGTAGCCACCCTCGGTCACTCCCTCAGAAAGTCTGAAACAACGGCCCGGCTCATCCTCCTTTACCTCCCCGATAAGGTATCCCAGGACGCGTTGTGCCTCGCCACCTCTTCCGGCTTCGTCCCCCAACCCGTCACGCGTATCCCGCCCCCACGTGACGGCCAAGGCGTGCACAGGCATTTCAAAGACCAATACACAAAGCTGTCCCTATGGACGCTCGACCAGCAAGGCATCGACGCCGTCGTATACCTGGACGCAGACACCCTCGTCCGACGGAACCTGGACGAACTCTTCTACCTGCCGTACAACTTCGCTGCGGTCCCGGACATCTTCGACGGCTTCATCTTGTCGTTCAACGCCGGCTTCATGTTCCTCCGTCCCTCCACCGATGTTTTCAACACCATGGTCGGTCAGATCGCAACGGCGAGGTACCGCGCGGAGGACGCTGAGCAGTCGTTCTTGAACCACTTCTTTGGCGCGGAGGCCGTGAGGCTGCCGTACATGTACAACGGGAACCAGGCCATCAAGATGCGTTCGCAGGAGCTGTGGGCGGGCATCGCGCATGAGCTTCGCGTCGTTCACTACACGATGGTCAAACCCTTCTTGGGGAGGGACTACGCGCCCGTCAAGGTCGAGGACCTCGTTGGCCACGCTACCCAGCAGGCGAGCAAGAAGGGCGGACTCTACAAGGACTCGGTCCTGTGGTGGAGGGACATGTGGTTGGAGACCCGTGATATTTACGGCCGTCAGATGGAACGATGCCACACGAACCCGCTCCGTCAACGTGATAACCTAACGTTGTCGTCGTAATCGGTGAGTTCCAGCCCAGAATTCATCTCGCGGCGCTCGGATACTGAGCAGCGTGACGTAGATGCCACCGAACGGTTCTTCTACCCTATTACTTCTGTATAATATTTCTTGATGTTACATAGTCCGGCCATCCAGGTTGAATCCTGTTCAAGTTGGAAGCATCCGTGCCCCAGTGCCCAGCCGATCCTCTTGCTTTACAAATAACGTACACACACGACGACACGATTATCCACGACATATACACACTCAATTTGTTCATAGACTCTAGAATCGATTCTTGCTCTGAAATAACCCTCAAGAGCTTATGTCGTCATTCGTTTGTCTTTGTTGTCCGAAGCCGTCCACCGTGTTTCCATTCCCGTCGAAGAACACAGCCACCTCAAGGTCGGAGGCAACAAATATTGTGGGGTATTCGTGTTGTGAACTTTGAAAGTTTGAGTAGTCACATCCGCAGTAGGCTTATAACACTTCATAAGTTCATTTGGAGGAGGGCGCCGGTATGGTCTCATGACTGCAAGTGCAACGTTCTTTTGATCTAGAAGCCGCACAAAGGTCGCCTCGCGGAATGTATATAATTATAGATAGAAAGAGTAGCGTTCGATGATACTTTCACACATCTACGATGGCTATCGAGACCGTCCCCATACCATTCCCAGCTTCTCTGGACGCAAAGGCGTATGAAGGGTTCGGGAGGGAGGTTCGAGGGGTCGGTGTTGCGAATTTTACGGAGAATGAGTTCATGGTGTTGGAGAAATTGCTTTATGAGGTACGTCTAATAGTATTGTGCAGCTCACCATTAACCTGGTTCAAACCGTCGCAGCATGACTTGCTTCTGTTTCGTGACTGCAACTTGACACCTCAGCAGCAATGCGCTCTCACCAAGGTTTCCCACTTACCATTCATCCCCCCAAGAAGAAACATGCACTTATTAATGATTGGCTACGCAGGCGTTCGACCCCACGTCCAACCACTACGGCCACGGCAACAACCACCTCTCCAAATCCCCCACATCCCTCCTCACCTCACTCCTCACCACCCTCCCCTCCGTCCCCCAAGTCCAACTCATCGGCAACGGCACCATCTCCAACCACGAAGGCATCTCCTCCATCACACTCAAACACCCCTCGCACAAAACCTTCCACGCGCCCCCGCACCTGACGTCCGACCAGGAATCCCGAGGCGAGACGAGGTTCTACAGATGGCACATGGACGCGGCGTTGTACGAATTCGCTCCTCCCAAAGTCACATCTCTCTACTCCGTACGCACTCCCCTCGCTCCCCGTCAGAAATGTCGGTACGCAGACGATTACTACAACAGCAGCAGCACCACCACCACCACTGAAGACGTGCTAGAAAACGTTTCGTTGGGCGCGACGGCGTTCGTTTCGGGGAAAGTCATGTTTGAGATCTTGCCGGTGCAATTGAAGAGTTTGGCTGTGAGGACGAAGGTGAGGTACGCGCCGCATCCGTTTGTTTGGATGAAAGGGGCGAAGGCGGTGGGGACGGGGTTGGGGTTGGTGACGGAGGGACGGGAGGTGCCGTTGGAGATGTTGCCGGAGTGGGAGGAGGGGAAGGTGCAGGAGTTGCCTATGGTGCGTCGTTTTCACGCGTTCTTTGGTTAGGTGTTGTCAGAGTTGAGGGAGGTGTGGTAGGTGTGGAAGAATGAAGTGACGGGAAATCTTCATCTGCAGGCGCACCCGTGTGCTGCTATGCAGTTGATCATAGACCCAGTGTTGGACGCGGAGAAGAAAGATGGGGCGTTGTACCCGGATGGAGCGCGAATTGAGGATCTGAAGGAGGTTCGGGACCTGTTGTACAAGATCCAACGTCCCGCGATAGCTCCCAAGGTATGTCCTCACACAATCCCATTCTTTCGCGTTCCACTGACTCAACGTATTGTCAGTTCATATATCCGCATGACTGGTGAGTACACCTTCACTTCAAGCCACACAATCGGATATATGTTGACGACGATGAGTTGCGCAGGAAAGAGAAGGACCTAGTGATCTTCCACAACCGGGGTCTTCTGCATACCGCTCTTGGGACGTTCAAGGAAGACCAGGTCCGCGTCTTTCACCAGTGCAACCTTGCGGGCTCGGACTTCCCGAGAGGTCCTAGCCATGAGGACGTGGCGAGATGGTCATGAGAGATTTGGTTGTCATCTTACGCAACTGTTGTTGTGGATGTTATGTTAGCAATGCACTGTACATGAAATTGCATGCATCACTTACTGTACTTGACGAGAAATCACGACGTCCAAGCGCGAATGTCATCGTCGGTGAAAGTTGAGTGAAAGTCGTGTAAAAGTCTGTGGGCTTTTCACCTCTTCCATGAACCCTCAACCAAGGGAGAGCGGCCAGAGCTAAGGATGAAGGAAAACGTAAGAACCTTCAAGACTTATCCTTCCAGAGATAGTCGCCGTCCATGCACGACGTGGATGGACTTGAGCAAACGGAGGCGAGCTGAGACACACTCTGGTTATTGTGGCGGGAGGGGACCACGTGGGACGGACCCAAGACTTGTCCAGACACGGCCACCTCCGCCGCCGCAAAATGGCCTCAAAACAGTCGAACGATCGACACTTCAACCACCCCCTCGAATGCACTGACCTCCCGACCCCGCCATGTCCACAACCCTCACCCTCACCTCGAAACATGGACAGCCTACCACCGCTTCTGCATCTCTCGCTCTCCCGGTTGACCCGGCGAACACTGTCGCTGTTGCTGGACAGCAAGCTAAATCCGCTCGAGTTTCCTGTAAGAAGAAGAAACGCAAACTACGCCAGTTAGAGAAGGATTGTGGTGTCGGCCCTGATTCTTCTCTGTACACACGTGGTGCATGGCAAACGCCATGGTTGGATTCGCTAGGGATGACAGAGTACGAGAGCATGGAACAAAGGTATGTGATATTTGTGTGTTGCACGGTGAATCAGCTCATGGGGATCATGTGTCTGTGAGCCAAGGTTGCACGACGAGATCGTTGCGTATGTCGCGTACTGCAACGCGACAGAGCAAGAAGTGCGGGCGCGCGTGCTCGTGGTTGCCAAGCTCGAGCAGTTTATTCGCAGACGAGTTTCTGTATGCGACGTACAGCTATTTGGCAGCGTAGCACTGGACGTTTGCTTACCTGACAGGTACGTTTGGTTCTTTCTTCCTTGATGAATGTTTCTTCCTTCCTTGATGAATGTGCAGTGGTATAAATTAACTCGAACTGACGCTATGACATCATCCTCTCTCAGTGATATTGATCTCGTTATCCAAACGCCGCAGGTATACGATGACAAGTATAAGACTCGGGTCCTTCATCAGCTAGCCTCCATGTTCCGGTTCTCGATATCCTGTCGCGAGCCAACGGTGGCGGTGGGGGCTTGTGTACCCGTCTTGCAATTCAAAACTTCGCCTCCCCTAGGTAAGATAATCGCACTGCCGATACTTGCACCTCCCCCTCAACGACTTGTTTTCCAGGCTCGTATGATATTGATATAAGTATCAACGCCGACGACGGTGTCAAGGCTGTTCCTGTCATCAAGGAATACTTGGCTAATTTTCCAATCCTGAGACCTTTGTTACTCGTGCTTAAAGGATTCCTACGCAAGCTGGACTTGCACTCCGCCTCGAATGGAGGTCTGGGCAGTTATGGATTGTCGTGTATGACCATATGCTTTCTCAAGGTACCTCTTCCTTATCGTGGTGCCAGGTGACATTGCAAGTCCTGATTTACATTGTTGCAATAGTTGATCATTAGGAAACGCGATGAGAAGCTTACAACCGACTTTATGGAGAACGAAAGCTTAGGGGTCCTACTCATGGACTTTCTTCAATTCTATGGTCAAGAATTGGACTGGACTACTTCATGCATTTCACCAGCTCAAGGCGAAATTGTCACTAAGGAATCATTGGGCTTCCGAAATTCAACGCTGCCCGAAGCATTGTCTATTCAATGTCTTCTTAACCCAGGTAAGTATGTCAGGAAACTACAGAGGATGATATCTCACTTCTGGACTCCTCTACAGGCCGTGACATAGGAAGATCAGCTAGCAGGGCGAAACAGATCAAAGCCGCATTCTCTGATGCTTTCAACACATTGAAAGCTTATAAGCTTTCTATGACGAAGTGCAACGTTTTAGGCACCATCGTTCGCTTTTCGTACCTAGTAAGTTATATTTGCTCCAGCGACTCCTCAGACGAATATGGTAGCAACAACTTTTATCAGACAGTTGATCGCCGGGAGCGCATTCGGCACCTCATCGACTCACATGAGCTGGAAAACAACCTAAAATCTCTCCAGTTACCGCTCTCTTGGACACCTCCGACCAACCCCGGATACGCGCTGGACCGCCGCAACGGACAACATCCAACTCGTGACGCTTCTCGCAGAGGCGGGTACCCAAACCAACTGTTAGCGCCATTTGTGGGACAGTACCCGGGAGGATATCCGTACTACGCATACCCCAATGCTGGTTCCCTGCCTCATGGACTTCCTTGGATTCCGACAACAACTTTGGTACCTGCAAGTGCGTTCCCGTCGTGTTCTCAGGCTCCTTCGGAATCCTCCCAGGCGGGTCCGTCCAAGCGGCAACGTATCCAATATTAAGCTTCATGGCCAGTCCCGCCTGCACCAGTCATATCTCATTACTATCTCCTTCGCCCCATCGGCATACATGGACTATCATACCCACCTCCACATTCGCATCTCATATTACCACTCTCATACAGAACAGGACTACCAGGGCTCATGGTTGGGCGGATTTGTGTCTTTTGGATTTCTTTTGGTCACATCTTTGCATACAGTTCTTGTAGCATATATCACATCTCTCTCACAGTCTATAATCCAACATTCTACGCATCGGAAAGAACCATTTGTTGCAAGTGCGTCTGAGGATCGTTCAGAACATGATCATGAGAAAGATGTAAACATGAACCCTCAAGCACCGAGCACAATAGAGATATCCTTTATACTCCCAGAAAACCCATCACCTCCAAACGTCTTTGACGGCGCAGCAAACGACATATTCCCCACCGCCATCTCCGACCCCCAAAGATCCATCGTCGTCGTCCAAAACCTCTTCGTCGACGCATCGTCGTTGATCACAGCGTACGTGTACTCCCTCGTCGCGTGTATAGCCACTTTGGTCCACTTCCCCAAAGGGAGCGTGTACCCGAGCGGATAAAGTTTGCCAGTGGCTTCGAACGTGAGGTTCGCGACGTGAAGTTTGGAGTCTATGCCTGAGAAGAGGAGGCCCTGGGAGGGGGAGCGAGAGGAGGGTATGACGCTGAACGTCATGGTGTAAGGAGGACCGACGGAGTCAACGTGTGTGGTCTGTCCGTTGAACCCAAGATTGAAGTTGTAGACGACGCCGTTCCGAGAGGGGACTACACGGTTGAGGTTCTGTCCTGGCGCCGCTGCATTCAGCACCGGATACACCGCGTCGAATTGAGCCCTCGTAAGAGCCGTATCCCGCACTTCCGATCCAGACCATGCTTTCTCGCCGAACACCGCCAAGCTACGAGACAACTGGTAGTAAATCTCAAGCCGGGTGGTGGCGTTGTTTCCCCAGTCGTTCCACAAGGCCATGATGGACCCGCGGAGGTTCGGGTTGCGGATGTTGGTGTTGTTGGATGGGTCTGTAGGGGAGAAGATGTTGGGAGCCCAGCCTTTGCCGCCCGGAGCACCGGACCAGATGAGGTCCTGGTTCAACTCTTGAGGGAATTGGTTGTCCAGAGAAGTCTTTCCGTCCAGGTAGAGGAATGCCTGCTCGGAATTGATGACTTGGTATCCTGCATCCATGAGGCGGGTGGGGATGTCGTCGGCAGGGAAGTCCCAGTGTTGGATGGTGACGTTCTTCGAGATGGAGAGGGTCGTGCTCGGCTCGTTGGTCCCCCAAACACGGATGGACTTTCCGGATTTCTGATGAATGTACGAGGACATCTCGTTGACGAAGCCGATGTAGTCATCCGCGAGTTTCGCGTCGTACTCGTCGGCGCCGATCGAGACTTCAGATGAGGTGAACCACGGGAGAAATTCGTCCCAGATAGACTTGATAGTAGGGATGGTTTCAGGTACGGAGAGGTTGAGATGGTCTGGCGCGCCGCGTTCCATCAGCTGTGGCTTCCACTGGTTGATGACCAGCGAATGCCCTGGTGTGTCGATTTCTGGGACAAGAGTGACCCCGTGCTGAGCGCATGTAGTCTGCATAGAGCGGAAGTCATTCTGAGTCCAACTCTCGTTCTTGCGCGGAACAAGACCAGAGATGGGCGAGCCATGCCCGGGTTGAAAGCGGAACGCGGCATAGAGGTTCTTCCATCCTTCGTTACCCTCGCCGTAAAGGAAGTCCGGATTCCAAAGGTTGTCGGATGCGTGAAGATGGAACTCGTTGATCTTGAAGAACGACGCGTAGACGCAGAGCTCAGCTGACGAGATGGGTATCAGCAAACCAGAAGTAGACGGAGGGTAAACACTGGCAACTGACTGAGGAAGTCGGTCTCGAACCAATGACGGCCAACATCAAGCATAAAGCCTCTGACTTCCCATCCAGGAGCATCTGTGACTTTACCGACAGGGAACGTGATCTTCTTCGAACCGGACGCAGCAGCAAGAGCGGCCTGCTGAACAATAGTTCTCGTACCCCACCAAACACCGATAGGAGCAGAAGCGGTGACGACGATGGAGTTACGTGAAGTCGTCAGTTCGTAACCTTCGTCCGTTGGTTTTCCATTGAAAAGTTTGAATTGTTTCTTGGGATCGATGGTAAGGAAAATGGTGGGTAAATTAGGCAGGGCGATGTTGTGAGAGGATGTTTCGACAGGGAGGATGGTCTTCAAGAACGTGACGCTGTTGAGATCATTTCTAAACACTTTGGCGAAGTCCAACAGGGAGGGAGAACCTTTTGCAGCGCTCTTACTGTCCACCACGATACGAACGAGCTCAGAAAGCTGGAACACGTCGCCTGAAGCCGAGGACAATGAGACAGAGGCCACTGATGGAATCTGGGGCTGTAGGCTAGCGCCAAGCACGTCGGTGGCGAGACACAACGCCCCTACAAGGAGAGTGAACGCTATGTGCATGGTCAATGCTGCGGGGACGGTTAGAACACGCTTAGAGAATGGATGCGTTCACGGATCACTTACCACGGCTGCAAGTGGTGGTACAAGAGGGAAACAAAGTCGTTTCGTGGGTCCCTCCGGGAGGATATCCCCCTCTCCATCATCGCACTTATCGGTTGGCCCTCACGCGCACGGACATACGGACCCGCGAATTCGAGATGGACCATGCGGGGTGACCACAAAACAGAAGCGAGTTTGTGGCATGTGACGACCTTTCCACCGCGCTCTCACCTCTTCTTCCCCGAAAGCTGGATCCAAGAAATTCCTTTACAGTAGACATTGGTTTGCGTGCTTGGCTGTAATACTGGTAAGTCAGAGGACCAAGGAGTAGGCGTAAAGTATTGTGGTTCAGAACTTACGATACTGTATGGTCACCGTCAAATTCACCAACTGTTCAATGCGGATGATAGTTTATTCCCTGGTCTGCTTTCCCGATAAGGTATTTGAAACAAGTGAAATGCAAACGATGTCGACCATCAAGTCATTGAAGAGATAGGCAAATCTTAGGGATACAAATGACGCGCGAAGGGCATACATTCTCCATATGCAACCGTAGAGAGCACATATCATAAACAGCATATGGTTGTAGGAGCAGTGGGATACATTTAATCCTCCTCCTCCTCTTCACCCTCATCCTTCTTCGCGGCAGCGGCAGCACGCTTGCGCTTGACACGGCCAGGACGTCCACCACCGTATGGTGAAGTGAGAGCGAAATCGATGTGCTTTTGGGAGTCGAGACGGACGACAAATGATGGGACGTTGACGATTTGCTTTCCAACACTGAACATAACTATGATCAGAACCAAATGAATATTCCGTGACTGAAAGAACGCACCGAATGTGACGTTGCCTGATCAAGACACGGGCGTGGTGGATGGACTTGGCCAAACCGCTCTTGAAGACCTGGGTCTGCAGACGGCGCTCCAAGAAATCTTCGATCTTCAGCGACAGCACGTAATCGAGACGCATACGGGACTCATCGAGCACACCGACACGGACGAGACGACGAATCAGAGCGTTACCCTCGAAGAGACGCTTAGGGTCCTTGTCATCGAGCTTCAAGAGCTCACGAGCGGCACGACGAATCTTGGAGAGGGTGAGACCAATGCGCCAAATCTCACGCTTGTTGCGGAGACCGTACTCGCCGGCGAGCTATCAATAGTGGAAAGTGCTACTTAGCTCCCCACACACAACCTGAGATCCCGAAATAAGGACTTTACCTTGAGCTCAGCATCGAGACGAGCCGATTCGAAAGGTCGACGGGGGACCTTGTAACTGTATTCATCATTAGGATGATGGGGCACGGCTTCAGTCAGCACGGTGCATCCCTCCACATTAAAGTGGATCTTGAAGAAAAGAAACAAGCTCACGTCTTGCTGTGGTTCCGCGGGGCCCTAGAAAGACACGTCAACGCTGGGGGTCGCCACGATAGGGGTGCTATGGACGTTACCTAGGCATTTTTCTTGAGGATGGCGAACGAGGCGATGGAGGAGCCTGGCACGACCTTTGAGCGGATTGTCTTGTCGGGTATGGCACAAACCACCACAAACAATCTCGCCTGAGCGCCAGCCACAACTGTGCAGTTCGATTTCAGCCACTCGGCAATCTCCGTCCTCTGTCCACCGCCCTCTACCGACCTCGAAGAGCATTCAAGACCGACCGATCCACCCCGACACTGTGAGTCTTGTGCTCCCCGTCGCTGCCATCGACGACGACAAACCTTTGATCCTTCACAGTCCTCAAGATGCCTCACTCCTTCGGTTACCGGGCGCGTACGCGCGACATGTTCAAGCGGGGCTTCAAGGGTGTGTAGACCAATTGCTGGAAGGAATGAAGAGAGTTGCTGAAGGACTTTCGGACTTGTAGACCATGGCCCCATCAAGCTGTCGACCTACCTTATCCCCTACCGTGTAGGCGATATCGTTGACATCAAGGCCAACGCCGCCCAGCAAAAGGGTATGCCCCACAAGTACTACCACGGGTGAGTTCGTTTCAGTCCTCTACTTTGTGCTTCCTCGATTAAGATCATTTCAGACGCACCGGCATCATCTACAACGTTACTCCCAGCGCTGTTGGTATCATCATCAACAAGGTTGTCGGTGGTCGTTACATCGAGAAGCGTGTCAACATCCGTGTTGAGCACATCAAGCACTCTAAGTGCAGGCAGGAATTTTTGGACCGGGTGAAGAGGAATCACGAAGCTCATGTAAAGGCAAAGGAGACTGGCGGTGAGTAACGTCTTGCAATTAACCTCAGACGGTTCTCTGAGCTTCGATTGCAGAGCGTGTCCAACTCAAGCGCATTCCTCTGTTGCCCCGTGAGGCGCACACCGTCTCATCAACGGACAACGCAGCACAGACCATCGTCCCCGTGCCATACGCCACCACCATCTAAAAACCCTCTTTGCTCTCGTGGTTCTCTGGCATTCTCCTTACGACGTTATGCATTGTTTTGTCCTCACTATGATCATGCAATAATAGGCATAACACCATGCAAGGCTGTATCATTATGCCCTTGTCTGAATCAACGACTGGTCTCCAGATAGAGTTGAGTAAGTTTCTCTTTCCAGGTATCACTTTGCAAATTTTGCAGCAACATAAGACATTGGAACATGATTATGGGCGTCTGAATTTGAAAGCCTGCGTCGCGGTTGAGAGATCATTCTGACCACATCCACCACCATGCCCTCTCGACGGCACAGGTCTCAGTCCCGGGAACGATCCCAATCACGCAGTCGCTCTCGATCACGTTCCCCTTCTCCAGCAGAGTTGCCTCATGGTGCAGAACCCATCTCAGAGTCGGACTACTTCCTACGCAGTGACGAATTCAGAGCATGGTTGAAAGATGAGAAGCGGAAGGTACATATCTCACATTCATGATGCCTTCGTACAGGTGGATTATTGAGCAACTTATATTTCATTTCAGTATCTTGACGAGTTAACAGGCGAAAGGGCTCGGAAGTGAGTGGTACGACATACCCTTTCTGTGTGTGCTGAAGATTGAACGACAGATATTTTCGCAAGTTCGTAAAGGTGGGGGAGCATCATTTTCTTCCTGCCGATACATTTGCTAAGTCGGTTTCAAGGCCTGGAACAGAGGGAAGCTGTCTCGTATGTGGCTCCTCCGCGACCGTTGTTCTTGACCAGCTCAAGGTACTTATCCAGGTTCACTCTATGCTGGAATAGACAATCAACCAGCGAGCAGTCAGACTGCTTACAAATGGTCTTTCGCTTCGAAAGCCTCTCGGGCAGACAGCGAGGCTGTCAAGGCCGCACGTGAAGAAGTCGGTGCCGCAACATACCAAAGGCCGTCCTCTTCCACCAGTCATGATGGTCCGTCTTCAAGCCGCTCACGAATGCTAGGACCAGCTCTTCCATCAGGGTCCGACCTTACTCTGTTACGAGAATCCCAAGAGGAGAGACAAAAGGCGGACAAGGACTTGAAGCGGAAGCGGGATAAGAGGGACGAGAGGGATAGGCTCGAGGAGATGGTTGGACCGAAGCCGGTTGGAAAGGAGGGGATGCTGGAGAAGAAGAGGGCGAAGAGAGAGGCGGATAAATCCTTCAGGGAACGTGGAGACGAAGGGCTGGAATTGGATGAGGATACCTTAATGGGTGGTGGGGACAGTTTCAAAGCAGAGTGCGTATCAAGTGATTTCATTGACCACGATTGCAGTACTAAGTTGCTTGATTGTACAGACTGGCGCGTAGGGAGGCTGCTCGCAACCGCTGGCAGGAGAAGAAGTTTGGTGCTCGAGACGAACGAGAGGCAGTCGCCAAAGAGCGCGCAGACACCATCCGTCAGAAGGACAAGGCGACCATGGATATGTTCATGCAAATGGCAAAGGCCAAGTTTGGCTGAATTTTGTATCTTTGCTTCAATCGTTCAATCTGGAGTGCTGTATACCGATCGCGTTCGTTGGTGACTCTACATTTTGTGGACTAATGGACACCTGCTCAATTACATCCTGCTTTACGATCACCAGCGTATTCTCCAGAACATAAGGACCCCAGTCCCTGGCATCTCCATTGAAACCCGACCCAAGGCCCTGGCACGCGCAATGACTGCGAAACCGCTCCTGAGAGAATGGTCCCTCACAAGTCAATGGAGGGGATCCAGCGTATCCACGGCCAGACCCCATCTTGCGTGACTCCTTCCATCATCTTCTCTGACCCACACCATGGTCCAATACCGTTCGCTTGGTAGCATCGCGCATCGTACGTGTTGACCGAGGGACTGGGACTGTCGCTATTCCTGGGGCGGAGAACAAACGGTCCGGTTTGTGTTACTTTGAATAAACGTAACATTGAGTGGACTGAACTGAACGTTATACGAGACCATGTCTCTCCCAGACGTGAAGTGGCGTGGAGACTTCCCTGTCCTTGTACCTATCTCGTTGGTGCTAAGGACTGAGGACACTGTATGTCACCGGACCTTTCTCGCTGTTTGGCAGTCAAGAGAGTCTGGAGCAGAATGAGGGGAGTTAGAACGCTGCCCTAGCACAACTCTGAAGGCTTGGGGGTAGTCTTGTCGTACACACGAGACACATCTGGTTGTATACTGGTATCATCAAGCACGACAGGCCAGATGTCCCCATCATCCTTCACTTCATCATGGGGTCAGTTGTGGCTCGGTTCGGAAGGAAGTCACCGCGTTTTATGGATGAGACTTGACATATAATACATTGGGATTAGGGAAGTACAAGATGACAGGGATGCATAGTTCTGGGGAGGAGATAAAGATAGACAAACGAACACGAGATACCAACCTTAACTGCCAGGCCAATGGGGCTCCAGTTTTGCCGTCCTCTCAACCAGGGCGGCGAAAGCTCATGTTAGAGAATGCAGGTTACAATGCGTTGGGGTCGCTGCTGCCACCAGCCACGGGATTGCTGTTGCGGTTTACATCCACGCGCGGTCTTCTGGATCAAGCATCTGGGGCTATCGGGCATCGAAGAGAGTCAGGTGTCGTATTGGTTGAGCTTAATGACGTTTCGTACCTCGCGGCCAGTCCGGCTTGGTACCTTCTGTGCACGATGAGAGAATGAGAACAGAGCAGATGACCTGGGTTTGGTGCTCTTGGAGGGCATGCACCAGGCTCTATCATCTTCTTCTATCATCTAGTGCGCACGAAGAGAGGTCAGCATTGAGAGGGACGACGAAAGGATGAGGTGACGTGCCTCGGAAGCGTTGTAGTGGGCATCCTTGGAGGAGGTTGTGGCCTTGGGGCGGGATTGACGTTTCAGAGAGGCATTGTAAGCCCTCTCGTCCATCCATGCTGTGTTTTCTTCTTCAAGCATCTCAGCCTCGCCCTGTCCAACCCAACATTGCGTCAACTGTCTGTGTCAGCATCAAGAAGAACGGCAGACATACCTCATTATTCTCGGAAATCCCTTTCGCCTGGAGATCTTCAGTGCCGAAATCAATCTGAGAATGACGATAAGCGAAGGAATGACGACAAAGAAGCCAAGGAAGAGCTCACTAGCGTGCTGCACTCCGAGTCGGTTGGCGAGGGAGAGATGGTTAGTTCTTGATCAACAGGGGTATTCCGTCGCTGAATGTGGAACATCGTCAGAACAACGATGAGGCGTTGGACACGATAAGCAACTGATGAAGTACGTACAGCCCTGAAGGTGGAGGTCAATCGCGAATGCATCGCAGTCTTGAGCAACCGAAGTTGGTCCTTGTTATCACTGTTATTGTATGGCTGGGCACAGACACATGAGCAGCGTGGAGACGAGCAATGCATTGAGCTCGACGTACCATACTGCAAACGGTGGACAATCGGATAATTGAGGTTGAGATTCGGGTGGTCTGCGGGAGCTAGTTGGGGCGAGTCCTCTATCGTCGTAACTCATATACAGATTTCAGCTTGGCCTGGCGGGCCGGTGCCTTGTAGAGGACTGGATGAGACGGAATACATATTCGTGCCATTGTCCCGAAGACCATGGAGCACCTGTTGAAAGTTAGGAAGTGAGAGCTACCATCTGGTCCAGAAACACAGACACACAGGTTCAGAACAAGCACGTGGTCCAAAAATAGGTCCACGGACGCGACAAGGTTGCTTCGACTCGGAAGACCAGGCCAGGGAATTCTTCGTGGAGATCTCGCGAGAAGCACTGGGAGCGGTGCGAACAACGCCTGTTCAGCGACGTTTAACCTTGTCTGTGAGACGTATACGGATAAACCTGTCAATAGATTGCGGGCCCATGACAGTGGGTACCGACGATCAAGGCGACCTGCTGACCCAGGTGTTCAGCGCAACGCCCGTGAATTCCAGCTAGTCTCACGTTGTAGGCTATGGGAGAAGCAACGGAGAAGCTGAAACCAGTATGTGAGTGACGACACCGAGAGGTTATTCCGCAATGACATACCGATTACATCTGGTGTCGGTGAGACTGCACGTCCCTATAAAGCCTGCATGACCTCCCACAGACAGCTGTTGGATTTCCATCACGCGCGCATCCCGTTCCCCTGGCTGTCTTGCTGCTTTCATGACCGGTGTGGGTGATCATACGCCTGTATCATGTCGCTACTTGCATCAATGTCCGGATACCTCTCGGCAGCGACCTCTGTCCGCTAGGCACCGAAGGAGCAACATGTCGTCCAATCAAGTCTGTTCTGCAATGTCAGTTTGGATCCGGGGTGACTTTGAGACCCGAGGTATACCGAGAAGGCATTTCTACCATTCGCGGTGGATCCAGAGGCAACGCGTGGTCGCTGAACTCGGGACCGTCCTGGAAGGAGATGGGTGCCTTCCCCACTGCTTTTGGACCTTCCCGGGCTTACCGTTTTGCTTCGCACGGAAGAACAATCTTGAACCCATTCCTTATCACAATGAAGTTACGCCGAAACCTGCGAGGTCTATTGGATACGGATATTCACGTCCAGGAGTGTTGAATAGGTTTCTTTTCTTACGAGCATAATGAATAGAGCGGTGCAATGCATTGACAGAGATCTATAGTTACACCGAGCTTGTAAAACAGGATCAGACACCCCCACGATGATTGAGCGAGATGTCCAGAAAGAGTACACACCAAGAACCTATAGAAATCCAAGATGGCGACTAGCTTACATCCATACTGTCTTCTTCGTGCCGCGGAATCTCCTCGAAGATGAGAGTACTCTGTTGCGCTTTGATCCATTCCACACTACGCTTTTCATCCATGAAGTAGGCGTACGACCGACGCAAATCTTCAACATCCACGAGGTCAGACTTTCGCTTGCGCGCAAGCATTTGGGATGTGGAAATCAGGTTGAGAGCATATCGAAGCGTCGTCTGCTCTGCCATGGAAGTAAGTACCGTTAGGGCCCCAGCTGTGAGTTTCACGTCCTCTTCATCGCATCTGTTGGGGTGAAGAAGCGGTAAGTAACGATACAACTCTACTTGACGTCCTGGAAGAGATGATGTAGATACTGGGAACTAACACACCTTATCTTTATGATCTCAACTATGTCTTCCGCTGTGTACGGTTTTGTGCTGACAATGAGAACTCGATCAAGCAAGTCAACAGGAAGGCCGTGGGGACTGCGGATTTTGGTGCCTCGAACCCGTGCCATGCCACGGTTCGACGCCATGATAACCAATGGCGCGAGTTCGTTTTCCAACGCCCGATTCAAAAACGAGAAGCATTCAATGTCGAGCATGTGTACCTCATCAATGAACAATACCTAAACGGCACCCAAGAGTTGAGAGTTTGTATATCAAGCCCTGAGCAAGTTCACTTACTCCTGGGATAATCTCTGCCTTTCCTTCCTCTCTCCATTCAGCCACTTTCGTGTTGATTTGGTTCCGCAATTCGGGTTTGATTTCGCCTGTGTCGCCAGCGAATAGTGCAAGGAAACCTTGAGTACGACTGTTGATCACATCTATTTCATGAAGAGACACGGTGTGCACCACCTCCTTGCGCTTTTGGATTTCACCCTCTGGGCACTGAACGAATTTCGTCTGTGAAGGCATGTCAGCTGAATGTAAGTGAGAGAGCAACGGAGAGACTAGATGAACTCACGTCTGCTCCCATGGCGTCATAATCTCTAGACCTGGCGAACGAACGGCCAAGTTTTGAAACCTTGCCGGAAGTCTTGTCAATGGCAATCACGTCCCCTGCCGTGACCTTTTCTTTAGCCAATGCGTCAATCATCTTAGTTCCGAGATCGTATATTGTCTCCATATCAGTTGTTTTGACCGTGAGTTTCCCTGTCTTGGTGGCCTACGCATGCAAAAGATCAGCCACCAGACGTCTCATACGTTAGAAATAACTTGACGTACACCAGTAAGACTTCGGTCAATCTGTAACTCAACAACCTCTCCTTCAATTATTTCTGTCTCTTCCTTAATACGAACACCGATACTCCGCCGGAAAGCCTGTGTGAGGGCTTCCGTCTTCGACATTGACAGTGAGAAAACTTCGCTCGCAGCGATCATTGTAAAGGGGACATCAGGACCAAGACTTTGAGCCATACCTGAGGAAGATTGAGTGAGAGGCAGAGAAGGGTAAGTGAATCACATACCCAGTGCAATAGCTGTCTTTCCCGTCGATGGTGGTCCCGCGAACAACATAGCGCGTCCTGCGATCCGTCCCTCCTGTACCAGCTTCAGGATCATACCAGCCGCCTTGCGAGCTTTCGCCTGCCCGACCATTCCCTGAGAATTTGCGCGAGGTTCTAGCCGGTCATCAAGACCAAGGCCGCGTATATGTGAATGCGCACCTATTCATAAAGTGGTTGGGTTGGGTGAAGGACGAGTACAATGTGGGCTGTTGTGCTCACCAATGCGCTCCATTTTGGTGATGTCCCTCAGCTCGGACGTGCCTGTTGATATTTGCGTTGCCTAAGACATGATGCTAAGTATTCGCCACCTATCACCACAGTAAAACGAGCATACCATGGTGGTGGATTTATTGTGAGGGACGCGTCTGTTTGGCGCGGGCAAACAAAAGTCGCGCTTGACGAATTTGGCGTTGGCGGCGGCGTCTTTCTTCTCATTCACCACCTCTGCATCCGTCGGACACAGCGACGACGATGTTCGCTGGACGATGCGGGGCCAACCTCCGACGTTCAGGTCTGTCTTCCCTCTCCGCCTCATCATCCTCAACGGCGTTCCTTTGTAATAACGCTCGCTTCCTCACCCGCAAATATGCGTCCGAGGCGACCATTCAGCAAGCCCCCACGGAAGTCAGCGCAGCCTTGGCCAGGACCTCCAGTCTTTACAAGACCTACAAGCCTATAACACCCGGCATTCGTCATCTAAAACGTCCCCTCAACCTACATCTCTACCAGGGAAGCCCGTTACGACACCTCACAGTTCCCCTTCGCAAGTCGGGTGGACGAAATAACACCGGGCGTATCACAATACGATTCCGTGGAGGTGGTCATAGGCAACGCATACGTCTGGTTGACTTCAACAGGCATGAACCTGGACCACATGACGTCGTCCGTGTCGAATATGATCCTGGTCGTTCTGCACACATTGCACTCATAAAGTCCCGTGACCCGACTGCCACCGGGAGGAAGATGTGGAGTTATATCCTGGCTCCGGAGGGCTTAAGGGCAGGACATGTTGTGCAGAGCTTTAGGCACGGTATCCCCGATGGTCTTGTGCCTGGGTTCAAGGATTCGAAGGAAGTTCGAGGCAAATCCTTGGAGAATACTTCGTCGAGTAGCCAAGCTAGTCAAACCACCTCCACCGCATCACTTGCCCTTGGTTTACTCCGAGCTACCACCATTGTCCCGGGAAACGTTCTCCCCCTTCGACTCATTCCTACCGGTACCCTCATCCACAACATCGCGTTGAAACCTGATGGTCGGGCTATTCTCGTCCGTTCCGCCGGGACTTTCGCCACCGTCGTTCAGCATGAGGACGCTGGAAAATACACCCATGTTCGGTTGCAGAGTGGTGAAGTGCGACAAGTCCTCCAGGACTGCTTTGCGACTATTGGCAAGGTCAGCAATCCTTTATGGAAAAACCGAAATCTTGGAAAAGCTGGAAGGAGTCGTTGGTTGGGTCGTAGACCACACGTCCGTGGTATGGCCATGAATAGGTGCGTATATCCTGGTTGGAGGAGAACGTCCGTCTAATTTCCTTATGCGTAGGTGTGACCATCCTCATGGTGGTGGCCGTGGAAAGTCGAAGGGAAATAAGCAACCTCGTTCTGTTTGGGGTTGGCTTACAAAGGGCAAACGTACTCGCAAGCCCGGTCCCAAAGGCCCCAAGAACAGTAACAAGATGGTTATTCGGGAGAGGCCTCGGGGTGTCGAGAAACGAGCTTCATAATTACCTCTACCTCTAATACATACATGCGTATACTATTGATTACGCCTTCGCCCAGTGGATCCTGTCCGAGTCGGCCCTCTTGCAAACCTTTCGTGTGAACTGTTACCCAATTATGCTTGGCTAAAGATTAGTGAGTGGACATTTGTTTTTTGTCGCTGATCAACGAACTGAAAGTGTTTCAGGTAAATTCCACTGCCCGAGACTTTCAAAAACCAAATCTATCTGCGAACTGCTTGTTCGTCGTTGAGTTCTACTTATGGGCTGGGTATCTCAGGTCTCAGTAAAGCATTATGCTCATCAAGTCTTCTATTACGGTCTTGTGGTCGGTCATTCACCGTGCTCTGCGACGACGAAGATTGATATCCCGGCTCCTGTCGGGAATATCGTACTTACTCCCGATAGTCCTGGTCAAGCTCTGGCACACCTACCTCCCTGGCGTTTGAAGCATTATCCTGGCGTATTTAAGGACGCAAACCCTTTATCCGTCTACACCGGTCGACCCAAATCGCCACAGCCAAGACCACCTCAACATTTGTTGCACCATACCAGTTTTCCCAAATGGTAACCTCACAACAGAAGATCCTTTTCATTGGTGCGACAGGTAGGCCCACTATGTGACCGTAGCCTTCGAGTTGTACTGCTACTCATGAGCTGTTCATGTCAGGCTATATCGGAGGGAGCGTCTTCGACGAAGTCTTGAAACATCCTCAAGTTTCCCAATTCGACATCACTGTATACATCCGCTCCGAAGCAAAGGCGAAGAAACTGGCAGCTTTAGGGCTGGACTTGAAGGTTATCTCGGGCGGAATTTCCGTCATATAGGATGCTGCTTCAAAGTCCTCACTGATATTCAGCTGTGTTTGTGGCCCAGTTTGACTGCAAGCAGCTTTCTGGTCATTGACTTTCAGTTATTCAGGCCTCGTCTGACGATGTACCACTAATTCAGTTGGTCCTCGCTGGTGCTAAGAAGGCTTATGCTGCTACCAAAGTCCCTCCGGTCATCATACACACGGTACGTCTCCCCATCCATTTCACCAAGGATGATGCTGATACCCTTAAAGTCTGGAGCAGGTACACCCGTCAGCTCACGCCCTGCATCTAGAACTCAATGCTGTGTTTACAGCAATCGTTGGTGATATGGCTAGGGGCGAGTTTACTTCAGTGAAAGTGTTTGACGATGCAGGCGATGAAACTGTTCTCGAGAACTTACCAATCACTGTTATGCATCGTGATGTTGACATACCTCTCGCGGTCGCACATGAAGAAGGTAGGTGATCTCAATACATGTTGGCGATGTTCTTAATAGGAGCATACAGGCTACGTCAAGACCTTCGTTATTGTCCCACCTTTGGTATATGGTCTGCCCACAGGCGTGCTCGCCAAAGCTGGCATTCAAAACCGGATTCCAATGGGTGTCTCTCTCGTGTGTGATATTGCTATCGCCCGAGGTGCTTTGGGGCTGGTTGGGCCTGGAAGGAACATTTGGAGCCTGATTGAGGTCCACGATCGTATGCACCATCCTTAGTCAGCTGATCCTAACCCACGTCTGACCTCTGAGCGATCTGTTTTCAGTCGCAAGACTTTACATCACGTTGCTTGATGCTATCTTGGAGGGCAAAGATTTGGCAGGGGGGAAGGCATATTACGCGGCTGTCGATGGTGAAGTCGTGTGGCGAGATAGCCAGATCAAGCTCGCGGAAATCCTTCACGAAGTTGGATATTTGAAGAGTTCACAAGTCGACGAGTACACGCAAGAAGAAATAGCAAAGGTACTTTTCATGCACCCATTCCTCATCTTTGCTGACAAATAAATTCTCTGGACCTTTAGTGGCCTTTCCTGACCCCTCTGGCGTCCAATGCTCGCATGTCGGATTCACGCAGCCGCTCGTTGGGTTGGAAGCCCACTCATTCCTCACCCCGCGACTTCTTCGAGAGTCTGAGGGAAACGGTTGAGATTATGGCCGAACAAGGAAACTGGCAGCCATCGAACTAATTCTCGCCGTCCGTCGTAGACACGCACCATTTCTGATCTTTAATATGATTCTCATCATCATGATGTAGCACTTCTCGTTTGAGAATTCCCCCATAGGAAGCCGTTGATGGTTTCTGTCGACAGGCAAAGATGAATATCTGGCTTACTAGTAAGTAGTAGTATTGCAACTCCAAATCCCGCGTGTCTAACTCTCGCCATCGTGCATTTGGTTGAGAGAAGCGGTTGAGGTCATGATCAAATAAGGAAACTGGAACTACAGTATGTGTCGAACAAACAGTCTTCGCGCCTTGAATTTGAATATCCTATCCGTTGTGTGTTTGTCAGCGGTCGTCTCGGACTTAGCTGTATGCTCCGCATTCAACGCCGTTCAACGACACACCCATTGCTTGCATTCCTGTTTTATTCATTGGATGCCTGCACCGACCCTTCTAGCTTATTCAGCAACTAACTCCGGCTGCCCGGAGAAGACATGCTCGTCCCCAACTCTCTGACGCTGACTGAGCATGTTCTGCCAGTGTCGGCTCGAAATTGTTATAAGGACACGCAAATGTTGGCCTCTGCCCCCATTCGCAACTACAAACTTCTGGCATTGCTTAGTCTCACAGATGTCTAACGTTCCACACAAGATCTTCCTCCTTGGTGCGACAGGTGAGGTGCATCCGCTACCATTACCCCGACTCATTCTCACAAAACCCATTCAAGGTTACCTCGGTGGCACCTTCCTTGATGCCTTACTGAAGCATCCCAATGCCGCCCAATTCGACATTACTGCGTATATCCGGTCCGAGGAAAAGGCTAAGCAGGTGGAGGCTCTAGGGCTCGGTGTGAAAGTAGTCACTGGGGGACTTGATGTCGTTGAAGACGGTGCATCGAGGCCCACCATTATATTCAACTTTGTATGCGTCAACTCTCTATTATTTGAATGGTTCAATTCTGATGCCAAAATTATACATCAGGCCTCCTGCGACGACCTTCCACTTACTGAAGCGGTCCTCGCTGGTACGAAGAAGGCCTTCAATTCCACGAAGGTACCTCCCGTTATCATTCATACAGTATGTAACTGTTTTCTACACCCGAGGTGGTATGTTGACCGGTCCTTTAAGTCTGGGGCAGGTACTAGGCTTTAAAACTTCAGGGTGGCTTATTCTGTCTCTGACCCTTGCTCACTGCAGCGATGATTGGTGATAACGCTCTTGGCCAGTACGCTTCAGACAAGGTCTATGATGACGCGGACGAAGCAACACTCGATGCGTTGCCAATCACAGCCCCCCACCGTCACGTCGATATTCCTCTTGCGGCCGCACACAATGAAGGTCAGTAATCTTACAACATTCAGGCAGATTGAATTAATGAACCGTTGTGTCAGGCTATGTCAGAGTTTACGTGGTCGCACCACCCTTCATCTACGGTCTCGCTACTGGTGTGCTAGTCGACGCCGGTATACAGAATCCAGTTCCGTTAGGTTTCTATTTCGTCAGCAATTATGCTGTCCTCCGAGGAACGTTTGGTTTGGTGGGACCAAATAAAAACATATGTAGCCTTATTGAGGTTCATGATTGTACGTATAGCCTGCTCTGCTTCTCCGAGCCTGTACCCTGACGAATAGTCCGTACAGTGGCCAGATTCTTCGTCACGTTGTTCAACGCTGTCCTCGATGGCAAGCAAATCGCGGGGGGAAAGGCTTACTATACAACCGTCGACGGCGAGGTCGTGTCGCGCGACTATCAGATTAAGCTCGCCGAGGTTCTACATGAGCTTGGCTACCTCAAAACTGCAGAAATCACCGAGTATACGGCAGAGGAGCTCGCAAAGGTGTGCAATGTTTCCACCGTCCCCACGTCACTCTGTGTTTGCTAAACAATATATATACGCACTCCAGTGGCCTTTTTTGTCTGCTTTCGCCGTGAACTTCCGCATGTCGGATTCTCGTGGTCGTTCTTTGGGTTGGAAGCCCACCCATACTTCCCCGCGAGACTTTTTTGCCAGTATCAGAGAAACGGCTCAGGTGATGGTCAACCAAGGAGACAAGTTTGGTGGAAAATGGGTCCGAGTGTCGAATTGATGCTGGCATATGATATGTGCGAGAGGCGTGGCAGTTCGACCTGTGCCTACCGACCTCTCAATCACTTGCAAGTTCATCCAAGTAGTGGAGGGACTGAGGTGAAATCTCGACGATGTAATTTCTACCTCTAACTCTTGAAAGAATTTGATGATGCAGGTGATGGGACTCACAGTATGAATTTTGTGATGTTCATACTTATCCATTGATATCGCTCGTGCCAGTGTGGTCGCACATAAAGAGGGCGGGCAATTTCAATGCATGTCTGCGATGTTCTGTACAGGAAACCCACAATCTGAATATGGTCTCTCCACAGGTGTGTGGGCCGTAGCTGACACTTATAACCGGCTTCCAACGGGTACTCATTGGAGGATTCCGATCCCTTAGGATCGGGTTTGGTGGTGACTGGGAAGGCGATAGTCACGTGAGAGATAAGAGTCCGCAGATTGCCGTCCGAGGGGGGCTCCGTTCCAATCTGGGCTTGGGGGCACTTTCGATTTTTCAATTCGCATTGTAGGGGATCGGACCTGGCGTGCTCCGCAGCGCCATCTTCACGTAGTACTGTAACGGGTCCTATATTGCTCCACTTGATCGCGACTCGCGATCTCTGGCGATTACACGAGGTGCTTCCGATTTGAGTCAGTCAGTCACGACTTGCAACGACTCGGACATGCAAGCGCGAATGTCGTTGTCAACGAAAATGGTGTAAAAGTCTGTGAGTACTGTACCATTTCATGAACTTAGGCTGTCGACCATGAATGAAAGAGTGACCAGAGCCTATGTCAAGTTTTCCTGCCAGGGAAAGTCGCTAATCACGATGCGACGTTGTGAGTTGGGCTGAGAAAGGATATCTGGAGGCTGACGATCGTATGTACCATCATTATTCGAATTGAAAGTAATATCTGACCTCCCCAGGCGAATATACTCAAGTTTCAGTGGCGAAATTCTACCGAATTACATACTGAAATTTTGACTGTCGACGGTGAAGGGCAATATAGCTAGACCAAACTCGCAATGATTCTTCATGAACTCGGGTATTTGAAGAGCGTGCAACCCAGTGAATACACGAGAGAAGTGGTGGTGCTTTTTAAGCGCATCCCTTTTTGGATTTTACTGACATAGCAACTTCAAGTTGAAATCTGGCCCTTCCCAACCCCTCTTGCCTCAATTCCCGTATGCCGGACTCTTCAAGTCGCAGCGCAGTCCTGCATAGGGTTGGAAGTCCGCTCGTTCCTCTGAACGCGACTTTTTTTTTAAAGTCTGAGGGAAACAATGACCGCAAGGTTGCGGCTCGATGAGAAAACTGACGCTACTACTCTTCCGTACGCCATCTACACGTCTCTCCTCTGATCACTGACGTGATTACCCCCGGTTCCTCCGTATTACTTCCCTCGAATGTGTACTATTTGTCGGCGGCCGTCCAGGACTTAGCTGCATACTCCACATTCAACGCCGTCCCAACGACACCGTGACCACCAATTGCATTCCTATTGTCTTCATTGGATGCCTGCACCGACTCTTCTAGCTTATTCAGCAGCTGACTCCGGCTGCCCGGAGAAGACATGCTCATCCCCAACTCTCTGACGCTGAGTGAGCATGTTCTGCCCGGCCTTGGCTCGAAGTTGTTATAAGGATGCACAAATGTTGGCCTCTGCCCCCATTCGCAGCTACAAACTCCAGTCATTTTCTCAGTCTCACAGATGTCTAACGTTCCACACAAGATCTTCCTCCTTGGTGCGACAGGTGAGGTGCATCCGCTACCATTACCCCGACTCATTCTCACAAAACCCATTCAAGGTTACCTCGGTGGCACCTTCCTTGATGCCTTACTGAAGCACCCCAATGTCGCCCAATTCGACATTACTGTGTATATCCGGTCCGAGGAAAAGGCTAAGCAGGTGGAGGCTCTAGGACTCGGTGTGAAAGTAGTCACTGGGGGACTTGATGACGTTGAAGATGGTTCATCGAGGTCTACCATTATAATCAACTTTGTATGTGGCAATGCAATATGATCGAGACAATCAAAAAGCTCACGGCAAATTTGACACCATAGGCCTCCTCCGATGATCTTCCACTCACTGAAGCCATCCTTGTCGGCGCAAAAAGGGCTTTCGCGTCTACGAACGTACCTCCCATCATTATCCACGCAGTATGTCCAATGTGTTGCCGTCTATGTGATATCATGCTGACTTCAAGCTCTGAAAAGTCTGGTGCAGGTATTGTTCTGAATCTTAGCGAAGGGCCCTATTCTTGTCCTCACATTATATATCATAGCGATCTTCGGGGACGCCGCTCACGGCCAATACGCTTCGGATAAAATTTACGATGACGCAGACGATGCAACACTCGACGCGTTGCCAGCTACGGCGATCCATCGCAACGTCGATATTCCTCTTGCAGCAGCCCACGACGAAGGTCAGTGGTTTTGAACCCTACATTTGTATGGGGTACTGAAAGTGTGATTTTAGGCTACGTCAAGGCATATGTGGCCGCTCCTCCCCTCTTCTACGGACTCGCTACGGGTGTGCTGGTCGATGCTGGTATACAGAACCCCGTTCCTCTAGGTGTCTCTCTCGTCTGCGATTATGCTGTCGCCCGAGGGGGTGTATTTGGCTTGGTAGGACCAAACAAGAACATCAGTACTCTCGTCGAGATCCATGATTGTGCGTGAAATCTTTCTGCGTTTACAAATGTGCTAACCAATGGCTGGCGTAGTGACGAAATTCTTTATCACATTGTTCGACGCTGTCCTCGATGGCAAGCAAATTGCGGGAGGGAAGGCTTATTATTCCGCCGTCGACGGTGAGGTAGTGACGCGAGACTACATGATCAAGATCGCCGAAGCTCTACACGAATTTGGGTACCTAAAAACCAAGCAGACCACCGAGTACACGCAAGAGGAGATCGCAAAGGTGTGCAGCATTACCCCTCACCGCTAGGTTATCCTGTGCTCACTTACCGATATGCACCTGCAATCCGCAGTGGCCCATTTTGAACCATTTTGGCATGAATTTCCGCATTTCGGATTCTCGTGGTCGATCTTTAGGCTGGTCGCCCACGCATACTTCCCCGCAGGACTTTTTGAACAGTATCAGAGAGTCGGTTTGGGTTCTGGTCAACCAAGGCGAGAAGTTCGGTAGGAGTTGGGTTCGGGTCTCGAACTGATTGTAACATCCACACAACTTCAGCTACTATGTACGAAAGATGTGGTTCAATCACGTTCTGGATAGTTCTATTATGTAGTATGATGGACCCCATCGAGCCCAGTCTCGTGGACGCTTAATGATGCGATTCCCATCGCAGACTCCTGCATCCTCTCAGGAGGTGAATTGGTCCCATCTGAATCACATTGATGACTCAGATAGGTGGAGTTTGTCACACCAGGAGGGCACCGCTATATATATGCAAGCCCACATTGAGCTTGTTCCCTCTGTTTTCCCTTTGCTCTGTCATGCCAACTACAAAAATTTTGTTCCTCGGCGCAACAGGTGGGTACCCTATCAGACGAACGGCTTCATTTTAAGAAAGAGAGTGACATCTTTATGCATAGGTTACCTCGGCGGAACGTGGCTGGACAGAATCTTGGGCCACGCAAAGGCGAATGAGTTTGACATCACGGTCTACGTCAGATCACCCGAGAAGGCAAAAAGGCTCGAGGAGGCTCTAGGATTGAACACGGTTTCTGGCCCTCTGTCCGCTGTTGAAAAAGCCGCGGAACAAGCAGATATAATCATCAATTGTGTAAGCTTTCCGACTGTATGCGCTTACGATGTTGCTTAGGTTCACGTCCTTGGATGTACAGGCATCGTCAGATGACTTGCCTTTGACCGAAGCTATTCTCACGGGTGCGAAGAAGCAGCACACTGCCATAGGCGTACGGCCAGTCTTGATTCACGTCGTAAGTGGTCAGTGCAACCACGCCGAAATTGTCCTAACTTATGCGTGTCAAGTCTGGAACAGGTAGAATCAACAGTTCGATGAGTGAAAAGACGACGATAATACTGACATCAAGCAGGTATTGTGACAGACAATGCCCTAGGATAATACGCAGGAGAGAAAGTCACAGACGACTCCAAATCGGATGAGATCAATGCCATTCCCGTGAGCCAATGGCATAGGAACGTGGATATTCCGATCGTCAATGCACATAATGATGGTCAGAGCACCCTAATGAAGAAAACAAAACATCAATAAACTTATTGCTGACACAATATACAGGATACATCACCTCGTACATCGTATATCCTGCATGGGTATATGGCATTGCCAATGGCAAGCTGGTTGATCTCGGCCTCCAGAACCCCGCGCCAACAGCGATCAATATAGTGTCCTCACTCGCCATTAGGAGAGGTACTCTTGGTGGGTTCGGTCCCATGAAGAATATCTGGAACGTCGTCGACGTCCTCGATAGTACGTTGCGCTTTGCTCTTTAGTTTCTCCAGAATGGTTGGTTAATTGAACATCACAGCTGTTGACTTCTTCATGATCATATTCAATGCAGTCATCGAGGGGAAGCCAATTGCCTCTGGACCAGACGGGCATTACTTCCTGGAGAATGGCGACGCTGTGATAGGAGATGTCTTCCGTCTATTGGCTCAAACTCTACACAAGCTGGGTGTCTTGAACACGGATGAGATAACTGAGTTTGAGGGCGAGGAGGTGAAACTGGTAGGTTACGAACAAGCCTGCGACCGAACATAACTCTGATCAGCTTTCCTTGCACCAGGCATACCCTTTTGGGACGAACTCACGGACCACTTCCACGCGATCTCGTTCCCTTGGTTGGAAGCCGGTAAAGACACAGCAAGATTTCTTCAATGGGCTGGAGACGGATGTGAAGGCAGCATTGGAATGGAATAAGACGCATTAGAGGGGTGTAGCTCCTCCGTGATACAAATACAGCGGGATGATATGATATGGTCTGTAGAGTATGTCTGATATGCCCTGGGAGTAGCCATCAACCCAATGAACATGAGCGAAACGATTTTGTTGAATACTGACTGATCCACATAGATAGATTACTCCTCTTCCTCCTCCTCCTCCTCCTCTTCATCGTCGTCCAACTCTACGCCTTTCTTAGGGGGTTTTGATTCCTTCGAAAGCTCCAACTTTCCAACCGCGTCCCTCCATTCTGTGAGGTCGTCTCCAACTTGATTCTTCGCAGCGGCGAGGGATTCCCTCAGAGCCGTGTAGTATTCCTTCAGATCTGACGTATTTGTCGCAGGTACTGGGAATGCATAGCTTTTGAACGTAGAGAGATTTGTCCCCACTGAGGCCTCTTCCGGTGGCTGCAGATCGTATGAGATCTTGATGCTGCGAGTTTGGGTCATGGTGGATGTGGAGGACAATGTCTGCCTCGAGATTGCAGATCCTGATCGGGATGTTCTGAAAGCTGTTGATCCGTGTTTGGCAAGAGCCTCTACAGCGGCGATTGCCGGCCGAAAAGACTCTTATCTTGAACGCCAACCGTCATGCAAAAATCCTCACTTTTTCGCTCTTGTTCCGTCACCACCACTCTCTTCGTCAAGATGCCTGTTCTTGTGCACTAGCAGTCAGGAGTGACTCTGTTGCTCTTGGCTGCTGCTTCGTTTCATAGACGTGCTCTCCACTTAGAAGATACCACATAGACGATTCATCACCTAGATTGCTACGGTGTCAGCTATAGAAGACTCGATAACTTAGAGATCAAAACTAAGTCAAGACCTACATAGAAGCTCCGATTTATAGAATGGGTGCAACCAGACAAGTTCGCCCTAGCGCGCCCACCGCGTGCCTCCCACCGCTCTCCCGACTACCTTCCTGCTCTCTGGACCGCATCGCCGAAGCCCTAGCCAATCTCCACGTCCTATACCTTCCCTCACGCTCCTTGCAACAGAACATCCTGTTGAAGAGCAAACACCTTCCATCCCATGCCATCCACGACATCTCAGTACCGGATTCCGGATACGCTTCGGAGGAAGATGATGATGATGGCGGAGAAGATGGCTTCGATATCGACCTTCTCCGGTCAGACCCTTTCGAACGCGAATTTGCTATTCGTTGGCTCACAGGGTTTGCCGCACGCTCCGACACGTGGGTATACCTTGATGACGAGGAAGTTGCCCGGACCAAACTCGTGGACGACGCCGCTGCTTTGCTAGCGTCCTTCGCGTGCGAAGAGGAATCGGAAGAAGCAGAGGAGGGTATCACCAGGAAATTTGTTTTTCCTGTAGGGACGGATGGGAAGGAGAGCGTGGTGGTCGAACTCAATGACGCTCCGTTGTTGAGTGACGATCATACCTCCGTTGGGCTTCAGAGCTGGGCTAGCTCTGTGCTGCTCGCAGAGCGCATGTGCCTCGATCCTGATGCATGGGGATTCTTCAATACAGACAGGGAAGCCACCAGGGTGCTAGAACTTGGCGCAGGAACCGGACTGCTCAGTATCGTCGCAGCGAAGCTCATGCATCATTCATCCCAAACACAACGCATCATCGCTACCGATTTCCATCCCTCTGTCCTCGCCAACCTCAAAGCCAACGTTCATACCAACTTCCGCTCCGCCTCATCGCCCCCTGTCGACGTCCTCAAGCTTGACTGGCAATATCCTGTATATGACGTGCCTCTGGACAAGCCATTCGACGTCATCTTAGCAGCAGACGTCGTATACGAACCAGAACACGCACAATGGATCAAGGCCTGTGTTGAGCACACCCTCTCACGACCCAACTCTCCGACGTCCCTGGACGGAGGTGTATTTTGGCTCATCATCGCGGTCCGCTCGTCTGGTCGGCACGAAGGCTTGGATAGCACCGTGACCGATGTGTTCCCTTGGGCTTCGTCCGTGGCGTCGAATACACCGGAGTTGGCGATACTGGATCGGGAGACGATTGGGAGGCTGAGTGGAGTGGGAAGGGCAGATGAGAGCGCGTATGCGTTGTTCAAGATTGGTTGGGTGTGTCAGGGCATGAACACTTCGTAGTTGGCTTGATGCACAACATTGTAACGAACTTTCATGATCTCTTCTCTTCGGGCTATCGTTTGGTGTATATAATAGTACGAGAGTAAAACTTGATTGTATTGAAACAAATCTAGAATTGCAGTATAGACAAAGCTGCGATGTTGACCGGACTGTAATAAACAAACAACTGCAAGGTTATGATACGTGGATGTGGATGAGCGTGCTAATATTACCAATGTGTATGCAAGGGTCCAGTTACGAGTGTGCGACTACTATCCTTCCCAAAGACCAACCAGGAACCTTCACCTTTTTCCTAATCCACAAAGCACCAACGCAGCGTTGACCGTCTCCTCGTCGTGGGTCTTGGTCCTGATCACGACTTCCGCAGTCTCCTCCTTCCTGGCAGTGAAGACCTTGACTCGTGCATGCTTGTGTTGTGGGGCAGGTGGCCACGTCGTTCCGGAGCTTATACGCACCAGCGACTGACTACTGTTCGGAGTGATAGCCTCATGAGCCTCCGACTCGTCCTCTGTATCCCCACCAAAGTCCAACGCTTCCATGTTCGCGTGTCCAGAGCCCACAATAAACCCAGACATGCCATGCTGTCCTCGCGGATCGGCACCACCAGAGGTGCTGGCTCTGGGATCGACCCGAATAGTGTCGTCCTCATCATCATCCTCGTCCCTCCTCCCCGAAATCCGCGCCGCAGCACAAGCCCACTCCAACGTCCTCTTCGTCCGACCTCCCTTCCCAAAGTCCACCAGCTCCCTGTCGCGTTCCTGCTCAGGACTTGATGGTCCCAATGGCGACGAAGGCATGTTCTCCCACAGCGCTGATGTGGACGATGTCCCTCCGAGGTGATTCGGATCTGGGGAGGAATACGTGCGCAGCCTCGTGGGCGTTTTAGGACGCGCCTGAGGGCGTTCGCAGCGCGATGCGACGGAGTCGAGTGACGGTCTGCGCTGGCTGGACAGTTGGGGTCGATGCGCATGTATGCTATGTCGAATACTGCGTTGGTATGACGCGTTCGATGTGAGCGATGGTGGTCGCGCGGCTGATGTGCCGTGAGCCATAGGAAAGACAACTGGTGGGTCGTCTGGCTCTTTCCCAAAATTTGGCCCGTAACAGAGAAGATTTTTTCGTTCGGTCTGTCGTTTGTTCTGGAACCAGACCGTGACGGAGCGAAGCTCACTATATGCGCACAGTAGATGTCAGAGAACGCGTGTGTACTTAAATAGAAGATTGTACGCACAGGCCAGTGGCCGACGCGACGGCTTCACGTTGTTCGCGCGTCGGATGGGACGTTTGATGAAAAACTTGTTCGAGGGCAATTATCTGGGGATTGGTGAACCGTTTCCGCGTGCGCTTGGTAGAGTTCCCGCCGTCGGAGGTGTGGCCGGTGGATGGGGTGCTTGGAACGACGGTACTGTCGTCGGGGAGGGTGGAGGTGCTTTCGGACGCCACGCTGGACGCCGAGGACGTCCGTGAGAGGGGGGTGGGAGCCATGATGATGGTCAACGAGGGCAATGGTCGCCGTCGCCGTCGACAACAGCGAGGGGGAAGGAGGGGAAAATGAAAATCGGGGGAAGGAAGGTGTGGTCAGGGCATTTTATGTAAGGATGGGAGGCGAGTGAGCGGGTAAACAGGCTCGGGTAACGCGTCGCGTTGAATTCATGACGCGTAGCGCGTCCGGCACGTGTCATCAACGCGACGCGTCAAGCACGTGAACTTCTCGTCCATCCCAAAGGATGTAAGTATTCAAAGGTCGAAAATACGAGTGTGTACCCGAGGGACAATGGGAGCTACGCAGAGTTGCAACGACAGCAGGCATCCCAGTAATTCTTGCCACAACGCGCCACCCCCCGACATGAAACTTGAAACGGCGTTGCTCCGCGGGTTCAAGTCATATTGACAACTGCGACACCGATAAAACCACTCCGGGAAGCGACTTGTTCTGCTTTTGACACCGTGAAACGTTCTGGGACGCGAGAAGCGGTTTGAGGCGAAATGTGATGCGTAAACATATCCATATCCACACAGGATGCACCCGTCAAGTCCAGTCACGCCATGATTCCCAGCAACGGATCCGTGTGATTCCGAGTACATCATGGGTCGCTGATACATGATAAATACGAGATGGATGGAAGAGTCCTGGGGATTGCTAAGTATTGCCCATGGGCTCTTATCTTTCAGGAGCAATCACAGGCTTTCCCGCCAGCCCGACTTGCCGCTGCCAGTTCCAGGCGGAGGATATAGCATTGGAGCATATATATGCAAGAATGCCCTCGAGGAAATATACGGGCAGTTGGAGACAGATGACCGAGTCGACAGAAGACAAAAGTGCCAGTGCTGACGTGATCGTGTGAAGGTGCTGCAAGTGGCTCGAGCGCAGCCTCTGCGGTTCCATCGCAACCTGAGGGCAAACCTGCACTGGCATAGATGGCGCTGACGAACATTAGGATCGTTGCGAGGCTCATGAATCGAAATGAGAGTGGAAGACAACGATGGAGAGAAAGAACATGCCACCAAGCGTAGAATGGAGGAAAGAGATGGGCGCTTTGCAAATACGACGGGTTCGAGTTGTTGAAAGGCTCTTGTTTCGCGTGGGAAAGCGGACCTTCAACGGCTCGAGAGGCTCGAAAAGCTCCTCTTCAGCCTGCCCCCTGCCCACCTTCCTTCCTCCCAACTCCCATCACCCACGCCCCCCTTTCCTCTCAGCCATCCTCATCCCCCCATCCTAACTCCTTCAATTCCTCATGGCTCGTACCAAGGTACTTCCTCATCTCTGCTACATCGTCTACGACCCCTCTGACCCTTTCGTCGTCGTCAGCAAACCGCTCGCAAGTCCACCGGAGGTCCGTCGTCGACACTAGCGCCCGTCGAGTAGCCACTCTGACCCAGTATCCCCTCTACAGGAAAGGCTCCCCGTAAGCAACTCGCTACCAAGGCCGCCAGGAAGACTGCTACCGCTGTGAGTACATCCGCTCTATCCGCAACGACCTCTTCCGCTGATCAGCTCGTCGTCATTGCTATCGTTGTCACCAACGTCACCTAGGCCGCCACTGGTGGTGTGAAGAAGCCCCATCGCTTCAGGCCCGGTACCGTCGCTCTCCGTGAGATTAGGAGGTACCAGAAGTCCACCGAGTTGCTCATCCGCAAGCTCCCCTTCCAGCGATTGGTTCGTGAAATCGCTCAGGACTTCAAGGTACGTCGTCCACCCAATCCTTACCGAGCACCCTTGGCCAATTGTGACTCACTTCTCTGTCCAACTCTAGACCGATCTCCGCTTCCAGTCTTCCGCCGTCATGGCTCTTCAGGAAGCCGCCGAGGCCTACCTCGTCTCCCTCTTTGAGGACACCAACTTGGCTGCTATCCACGCCAAGCGTGTTACCATTCAGCCCAAGGATCTCGTGCGTACCCATACGTTGTTCATCATCACGCGTTGTTGCTAAGTGATCCTGTAGGCCCTTGCTCGTCGTCTCCGTGGCGAGAGGTCCTAAATGTTGAGAACCCACCGGCGTCCTTTCTAGATATGGACATGACTAGTGACTCTTGGTGCCTCGATATCGCTTTACTCCCTTGATCGTTTTGTATTGTACTATGTATATTGTCTTATGCGACTGGTGAACCCGCCATGCTTTTGAACATGAATAATCTCATGCCCATGACTACAGCAACGGATTGAATGGTGTGTTATCACGCAATGTGAGTCGGGTGGTGCTTAAAAGTTACCGGTCCACTCAGCCAGCTACTTGAGCATATCTCTTCTGTCGCTCATGGGGTTGGCCAGTCGTTGGCCGTGCGCGACGTTGTCATACTTGTTCATCATCGCTCTCACTGAAAGTGTTGATCATACGGTGGATGCGCATGGATGTCATGATCGTATGCATATGCAGTGAAAGTACATGTCGGTGAAGGCCCCATACGACAAAAGCATAACCCCAACAACGACTCCTCCCAAAAGTCGCGCAACCACTACTTGAGCTTCTTCTTGCTATATGACGCCACAGGCACCGTCAGTAACAACGTTCTCGCAGACGATCGAATTTTAAAGGGATCACTTACGGGCGGAGCTGTGAGGAGTGTCCGCACGACCGCTTGCGGCAGTTGGTAGCACGAGGGGGGAGACGAGCGTAGCACTTGCGGCAGATCTGCTTGTCGCAGTTGTATTTTGAGGCGAGCACCTTCAAGGAGGGCTCAATGATACCTCCACGGAGACTACATCACACATAGCATTTAGTACCATTCGCTCATCCGGTTCGTGGAAGTGAGGAAGGGTAACGCACCGGAGGACCAAGTGAAGAGTGGACTCCTTCTGGATGTTGTAGTCGGAGAGAGTGCGACCATCTTCGAGCTGCTTTCCGGCGAAGATCAATCGCTGCTGGTCGGGAGGGATACTACAGTGGCAGAAAAAGAAGCACGACACCCCCCATCTCAATCAGCTCCATTTGCCTAACTTCCACACTCCTCCCCTCTCAAAACAAACAAACGCACCCTTCCTTATCCTGGATCTTGGCCTTGACATTGTCGATGGTGTCGGAAGACTCCACCTCGAGGGTGATGGTCTTCCCCGTGAGGGTCTTGACGAAGATCTGCATCTTCTGCTGGTTGGGTGGGTGAGTGTGGGGGACGTCGCAGACGGCGCGGGCGGACTTACTGTTGCTGGTGTCGGGTGGAGGAGCCTGGGAACGGACTATACAGTTCCTTCATGTGTGTGGCTGAGCGTCGCTTTAGGGCAGGCTTTCGGCAAACTCCGAGTGGTCCGTTTCGGAAGGTGTTAGGTTCGATTCGCTGGGTCGCCATATTCTCCTGCTTTTTCACTCAACTGGACAAAACCGAACTTGAAGATGTGGTACAGAACTCTCCTTCCATTGATTGAATCCATTCGCGGTCGCCATCACTACATACATGATATATCCGAATACCCCTACAACCCTGCTCTGGTGCGAATAAACGGCCCATTCCAACATCTGAAACCGACGTCGTTCGTGACCTATCCAATCCAAGGATATGTGAGCAACGTGGTCACAACTTGGTCACAACCAAAACATTTTCTGACACGTACAGTGGTTGAATTGCACATGACCCGAACTTGCGCCCCGGTATCTGTGGCGCCGAAGATATCCTTCGTGACGACGTTGGTTGCTGCAAAGAAGGATGTCAACCGACCACATCAGTCACAGCAGGTCAAGTGCGCACCTGTTCCAGGATACAAGTCAAGAATCGCCACTTCTTTGCCTGTGGCACCTGGTACGGCGTACCAGCACGGATCGCTGACACATGACCCTTCGACGAACCCGGCTTTGCTGAACGATGACGGTACGTTAGCTTTCGCGCCGTTCATTATAAGAGGACTCGGATGGGGAGGATACTCACTCTTCAATTGTTCCTACGAAGTTCTGGAATAGGAAGTCTTGAATGTGCGTGTTGTTTGTGCTCGTGCTATTAGGTCGCGGGCCAACGCCTTGGTCCCAATAACTGATCAGATGATCAGACATGTACCGTGAGTCGGGGTTGAAATGTTCTTGACATTTGGAGCTTACTTCTGGGTAACATAGATCTGTCGAAGTGCTATCAGCATGGTCACTGCGTTAGATATCTATAAACTCACTGGGAATAATACGTTGGTGAAAAAGATGTTCTTCCAAGTAACACTGAACACTGGATCAGCTGTTCCTCACACCGCAAGACGTATATTCGACGTACTTGCGTGCCAAACCATTCCCTCCAGTCCAACTCTTGAACCTAGCGCCGTACAAGGAGTTCTTCATCACGACATTCTCAATCCTACCATAGATACATTAGTGGCAAGTCAATGTATACTCGTAGAAACTTACAAAACGTCCTGGACGTCTGCGACGGATCCCCCTTTCCCCAGTGAACCGATGGAAAGTCCGTGTCCGCCTTCACAAAAACTATTACTGTTTATCAAGGAGATTCGTATGAGGTTTGAATTGCAAGACGACCAATACATACTACACACCGGAAGTGAATATTCTTGGCGCCACTTCCAACCGTCAAGCAGTCATCACCGTTTTGGATGTGGTTGTTCTCGAAAAGCATGTTCGTCCCGCCTGCAGAAAATCCTGGAAAATCCACATTTACAATCTCGCATGAACGAAGTGAAGTCCATCGCTTACCGTCGCTGAAAGCATCGAAGCGTTATAACGAGGGATATGGTCAGTGGAGTTTCTTCCGTTTGCGAGGTGCCTTACATACGTATTGAACGGAAACGACTGGCACAACTCATGATAAGCGTCATATCACCGTGTAACCAATTTGAACACGTACCTTTGTACTGGACACAGCAACGATTTTGTTGTTGAAAGCATGAATATTGGAGGAGCCGCTCGTCGCAAAGTTCCATCCTATGGGCTAGAGAGACGGTTTGTTCCAAAAATTGTCGACGTCAGGTGAGGCGAAACACTGGCTGACCTTCCAAAGCTTCATATCTCGGATAACACCACCTTTGATTTTACTGAATGCCCATCCGTGAGGGCGATTGACTTGCTCGTTAGCGTCCACCACTTTATGTGAAAGTCGAGTCAAAGTGTACGCCTTTCAGCTGAAAAAAACGCCACTGACCGCTTGGCCATGTGCGTCCACCCATCCCCATCGCGGATCTGTTGAGCCACGGAGAGTCACGTTCGTCCCGCCGCTGAAAGTGAACCTAAGAATGAACAATGAATGATGCATGCTCATTTCAAGAAGGTTGAAGTAATCCTACCACGCTCCAGGGAAACTCTGGCTCGAGTGTAACAAGTCAGCTGCTGCGGAATAGCATGCATATTCACAGCAGAGCACGCACCGATTTGCCAACGATATCTGCGGGAAGTTGAGTAAGACATATAATCAACGGTAAATTATGGTACCTTGAATAGTGGGTATGTCTTCCGGGTATGTTAAATTCCCTTCAATACGCACTTCAACATTGGTAAGCACCGGAAACTTGATAGGCGTGAAGATATTGTACGTGACACCCTTCTTGAAGAGAATGGTTGCGTTTGAGGAGATATTACCGCTAGCAAATGCAGTGTTCAGTGTAGGGGTGTCATCCTGTCCTTGCGTGTGAGGTACAGTGAAGGTATTCCACGCTAAAGCACTGGCAGAAGTCGCGAGCAGCAGGAGTAAGTTTGTCCTCATCGTCACTGGTTGAACGGTCAGTAGGACATTGTCTCAATGCTACAAGACAGCCTTATAACCCGTCGAATCACGACGTGAAGGTGAGCGCGGGTCTTACAGGGCCGACTAAGATGGTCATGGGGGCTTGAATCGGAACTTCTGAATGACTTGCGTCAACACTCATCCTGGCACACGCGCATGAGTGACACTGAGTAGACATACACCATGATTATTTTTAACCACCTTTGATTGAACAGGCGAGTCGGTCGGACCGCAGAGCGGTTGTGACTTACGATCGATACAATTGGACAGTGTGCACGAATGAACCAATGTCGGGATGTTTGCCTGGAGATGCAGATCGTCTTGGGATCGTCTGACATATTCACTCGCCACTGAAACAACCGACGAATGGTACCATTTAATCCCTGTGAAGTGTTCTATTCTCCAAGAGTGACATGAAATCGTAACAAGTCGTGAAATCGGAAAGTGAACCAAGTACTCAGCAAACAGCGAACTTCTGACGACTAATAGCATCCGAAACTCCCCACCAATCCAACTAGGTTCTTGTATCACTGATTAAGAGCGTGGGTTTTCACGATGTCCTATGATGACGGCAGTAGGCCTGTACGCAGCCACGCTCCAGGTGTGAAGGTATCTGGGAATGGCGACGAATTGGATATTCGTGAGTATACTGTCAAGAACCATCGCCGCTTGCGTCCGAGACAGCATATAATGACCGATGTGCATCGCCAGACCTCCGAGACCATATCCTCGACCTCTATGCGGACCAACGGGGATAAGTGATGATGATGATGGTGGTAATACAACAACCGGACAGACGCTGGGCTGGCCTCCTGACAATCGGGAAGCTGAGCCCACCTCAGACAAACGGACCATACCTGGCCCTCCACACTCGTTTGCCTCGAGCCTCTCATTTCTTTGGTTTCCTCTTATCCTCGGTACTTTCTGGGGTTTTAGGTCCCATCCTTCCTCACACGCTATTCCAACCTCTGGTGACGGGCTCACATACGTTGCCAAAGAACTCAACATCCCAACAACATAGGTTGAACGGCAGACAAACACCTGCGCAATCAAAATGCTACCGCACATCCTGTTTCGCGGGTTGCTTTTGGGGCTTTTTGGCCTTGTAGCTGCTCAAGACGGCGGCATTTCTGGACCTCAGACCTCCCCAGAGGCTGCTGGTTACTCTTGCGATCCCAACTCATGCAAACTCCCAGATTGCAACTGTGCAAGCACAGACCCGCCGGGTGGTCTGGACCCTGTACGTCGAACTTGCTGCTCCGTATTTCTACATTATTGCTCATTTTAGCTCCTGGAACCCGTAGGATGACGTTCCTATGTTCGTTGTATTCACGGCAGACGATGCTATTCAAAGCTACACCCTTGACGCCGTCAACCAGTTCCTCGCCCATCGCAAGAACCCTAATGGCTGCCAACCTAAGATGACATACTACGTTTCCACGAACTATACAAACTATACGCTCGTTACGGATTGGTACGTTGCTGGAAATGAGATCGCTGACCACACGTACGTCGAACCTTTTCGCATCATTACATTACATTCTTTCAGACGTTTATGCAATATGTTCAGAATGACACATGTTGGCTCACCCCCAGCAGATGAGATTCACGGAAATCTCATTGCTCTGAACGCCCTTGCTGGTATCCCTATGTCCTCTATCTCCGGTTTCCGCGCGCCCTTCCTACAATACACAGCCGAAACGCTCAAACTTCTCCACAAAGCCGGGTTCACCTACGACTCATCTGCGTCTGCCTCCATTCCCGTCACCGATCCACACACGGACGCATACTGGCCGTACACTCTCGACAATGGTATGGCTAATGGTTGCTTGGCTGTTCCGGGAACATGTAAGGGAGAGCCGAAGTTACCTGGTTTCTGGGAGGTCCCCATGTATTCTTTCTTCGACAGGCGCGGTGGTGCCGGTCCTCACTTGATGGACCCTTGGCTGTGAGTGTATCTGCGCACCTGAACCCGGCTATCCAACCTTAACTTTTGTATTCAGGGACTACGCCAATGGTGGAACCAAGCTCGACAACAATGCGACTCTGGACTACATGAGGAACACATTCACGGATCACTACAATGGAAAGCGGCAGCCTATTGGTCTTTACACGCATCCTATTCACGTATCGGTGAGACTTTTCTGAACTGATCATGCTCTTGATCTGTGCTTATTATATCGTGTCTGGTAGCCCTCCTATGTTGCCGCTCCTGGTGACCCCCAAATGATCGCCATGATAAACACATTCCTTGACTGGGCACAGGATCACCCGAATAGTATGTTCTACATCATGCTTGCTGAATATGTACAGTGCTCATTGTGTAATAGCCTGGATCGTATCAACTGAACAGCTATTAGACTGGGTAAGGCACCCCGTGCCAGCCTCCCAGCTCAACCAGCTCGCATCTCTTCAGTGTACTCCTCCAGCAATCGACGCCAAGATCTGTAACGGCATGCCGCAAAACGAAGCTGGGCTCATTAATCACTGTACATTCTCAGATGCCCCCTTCTACACCTGCGTAAGTGACATCTTCTGCGTGAGCATACACATAGCTTGACAATTGCCCATTAGTACGGTTGCCCGGCAACCCAGCCCATGCCTAGCAACCCTAATCCGGAGCAAGATACATCGAAAGAAACCCGCTTGCGACGTAGGTTTCATTTCAAGCAGTGTATCAATACTGTACTCACAAATTTTCCAGTTCCTGCCAACTGCTCCACGCCTTTCTGGGACCCAGTCAAGGGCGAATGTCTCTGCACATCCTCGTCCTGCGCCTTCAATGATGTCCTTCGTCCAATCGGAGTACGTATCACTCTACCTTTCGTAACTACGGTTGTTGAGTGATACCCCATTTACAGCTTAACGGTGAAAACTACGTCCCGGGTGGAGCAGGCGGAAGTATGGATTCCAAACCCAAACCTACTGACACCCCATACATCCCCTTCAGTGGCGGGAACCCACTCTTCGTGCCATCCACAACCGTATTGGTTGGTGTTTTCAGCGTATTGGTCGGTGCAATGGGGATGGCTCGCCTCTAGAGAGCCTGCTGCTTGAGACTTGTGGTCTGAGGTGGGAGGAGATCTCGAACTTCGTCACCCACTGACAATTAGTTTGTGGACACTTCAGTGACTTAGGACAGTTTGACTGGACGGACCATTTATCTTAGTTTTATCTCATGGACACATGAGCTCTGGATGTTGCTTCTGATACACATCTTCGTTCTATTTCTTCCTCTTTCATTCCCTTGCATCACCATCCTTGCACTATTTACCCTATTGTCTGCCGGACATAGTATTGTGTGTTTTTTTTGGATTCTGGGCAAAGCACGACTTGGGTGGTGGCGTTGATCTTCCTGGATCTATCTATCCGAGAATGGCGGAGCGGTGAATATCTTACACTTACAGCACCTTCTTGCTGCGCGTCGTGGAAGGCAGCTGCAAGGAGACGCTTGCGACACGTTCGAGTCAACTTAGCCTGAAAGGGAGGCTATATCAATAGATACCACCACCACCACAGAGTCAGTGAGATCCAAAATGTCTTCAGGCTCAAAGGCTCGCTCTAATGTCAAGAAAACTAGTTAGTATTCCCGTTATCTAACGTCGGAGTGATTCTGAGTGAACGCAACTAATCATGGATATGGATTGTTGCAGTGCAGAAGTTCAAGCGGATTGCGAGTGGTTCAGGTTCAATCTCTAAGGTTCGTCCTGGACCTATTGTACATGGACGCTGTATATACGTAGCCCCACCCAAGGCTTTGAAGTCTGCAATTCAGTTTAAATGTGTCGCATCACGCTCAGTCTTCATATTCGTAAACCCTGTCGCTGATGTTGCTTTTCTACTATCATTTAGGAAGAGTCCTCCAACACTGTTGTCAATGTCCCTCCGATTCCCGAAGATCTTGTTGCTGACATTACAGAGCATTTGTCTGGAGACAATCAAACATTAAAGGCATGCTCTCGCGTCTCCAAAACCTGGTCGTATCACGCTCGCAAACCACTCTTCCGGACGTTGGTCGTTCGCCCTGGCCCTGCGCCGACGAACAAGAGGTTCACTCGATTCCATAACTTCATCCAATCCAATCCAACCATTGCTTCGTGCATCAAGCAACTGGAGCTAGCCAGCTTGAATCTTGACGAGCCGGCGAGGAATACCAACCTTGCCCAGGTCAACACATCGCTGGTACACCTCCTCGAGAAACTTCCCAACCTACAACGGCTTATTTTGAACAATATATCTCTTGCGGGTTCCCCACCTGAACATGGGGTCACACCGTTTCCATTGCACAGTCTAAAGTGCATCAATATTTCCTCGACCACGACCCAATGGTTCTGTATGCTCCAACATATCGTTTGCAAAGAGCTGTACATTCAAATGGATCCTATCAACGACGCACCGCGGGCACCATTGACGTCCGATACACCAGCGGAAGATATCCCCCACCTGCCAATAACATCACTGTCGTTGGTAGGTGTAGATTCACCCGCCTTGCAGCATGCAGTGGTCCCCTTGCTTGAAGAAAATTCGTTGCAATCGTTATATGCTGCGACGTACCGCACGGATCAGTTGCATGTTGTCGGGGCAATGATTGCGAAATCTGAACGATCGCTGCACAGTCTCCATATTGACATGTCCGCTCTCCGTGACAGAGCCGCCTATCGTGAGTAGTTTATACCCTTCAAGTTTCGGTACAGACGTAACTGAAACCGGTTTCTTCAAGTACCAAATACCTGGGAACAGCTCAAGTTGAAATCTTGCTCGGCCCTCACGTCCATCACAATCACCTTTCATCTTGGGATTTACACTGGTGCCACGTTCGCAATCCTTCATACTCTGCTTCTTCACAGTCCCCCGAGCCTGAAATATCTCAACGTCTTCCTCACCCTGCACCGTGCGACCTCAGGAGATGTCGAAAAACCTGCGATAGAGAGGAATATCTTGGGGGAGACTTGCGCGAGGATTGACAGCTTGGTCGAAACTTCCGTCAAGGGGCTGGATAGCCTAGTGTTTGATCTTCGGGACCATATGAACCCGTATACCTTGCCTTACGACGCGTGGATGATTATTACGGAGAGCATGCCTCAGTTGCACAAGAAAGGCGTGTTGAAGGTCCACCCACGATTTAAGAACGCGCTGACATCCCCACCACCGTCATCTAATGCTTGATGGTAAATACTTCTCATGAGGTACGTCTGTGCCATCGTGAAAGCCTGTCATTATACGATTGACGACCTGCTTTGCATAGTTCTGGAGATATAGCGACATATTAGCCTTTTGGGACACTCCCGATGCAGGTGTACGATATGGAAAACGTGTTCGGAATACGGATGTAACATCACAGTGTGTACTGAATGACTTGCGACTCTACTACATACTGTTTGGAATGGCGCACGACAACTTGACATCGGAATCGGCATGGCTGCGAGGAACTGCTTCAGAGAATAAGGGCCAAATGCGAAGAATGAGAAGGCATCATTGCTTGAGAGAGGCTCAAACATGTTGCTGTCAGTGTACAACCTATGGGCGTCTATGTCTGAAGATGAGCCAGCTGATGAGCCGAGGTGGCCGGTCCGCTTCTCCAGGCACCAGGGATTGCCCTGGTGCTGGGCATCTCATCCTTCCACGCACACAGCTCCCACTGCGCAACTGTAAATATTGCCATGCCGCTCTAGCTTGTCCGTCTCCAATCTCTGCACTCTCCTTTCATCCCCGTCCACCATGGCCAGTCTCTTTTGGAGGCAGTTCGGCGCGCTCTTCCGGAAGAATTGGATTGTCCTCTCGAAGCATCCTTTTGTGAGTTCTCATCCCTCGTTTTCTGTCTCTTTGACTTATCGGATGTGTGAAACTACCAGCTTAACCTCCTTCGCTGTTTCCTGGCCCCCATTGCGTATGGTATCTTCCTGGCGGTTGCGCAGCTGTTCCTCGTGAAGCCAAACAATGTGAGTACAACCTGTTGACATGCCAGGGCCTGCTCATCGAAGTACGCGCATATAGTATGGTCTTGGTACACCGGTCCCCGTCCGGAACTTGACAGAGGTTTACGATCCCTCGCTTGCCTTTGTTTGGGTGGATGCAACGAACGAAACCGCATTCCCTGCTCCTGCCGACATCATCTCGCACATAACAAGCAGTTTCTCGCCTCAACAACTGAGCGCAGTTACGAAACTCGACTCTCCTGATGACATTGCCTCCGCTTGCCCTCAAAACTTCAATCTCTTTTCCGAATGTTTTGGAGCCGTGGTCTTCAACTCTCTCCCAACGGCCAATGCGACCGATGTCCGCCCTATCAATTACACCCTTCTCGCGGACGGCGGTCTCTTCCATATTGATGCTGTCAAGCACACTAGTGACTACGAGCTGAGGTTGCTGCCGTTACAGTGGGCCGTGAATCAGGTATATGCGCTTTTCATCGCTGCGGGATGTGTCTTCTGACAGAGAATGCCACAGGCGATTATTGAGCTCAAGACTGGAGAAAGACTGCCGCCACCTGTCGAGCTACCGTACAATACGGAGACAAATGAGCAACAATCAACTGACATCCGACTCAGCTACATTCGCGGTCTGCGGACCTTGCTGGTTCTTGCGCTGTGGGTCGTTTCAAGTGGCAGACACCTGCAGGTACTGATGGGATACCGACAGGTTCGTATGCTTCGTTGGGATAGCATATCAGCTACCTGGCGCCTTCATGAGTGAAAGGGCCAATCTATTGGCAAGTCATCTCAAGGCAATGGGTCTTCGCGACTCCGTTCGTATTATGTGAGGGAATATCCCTTCTTACTCGACTGTCACAACGGAGATAACATGGGTTCTTCAGCTCTTGGCACATAAGCTTGTCTTTGGCCTATCTTCCTGCTTGGATCATCGTGGCTCTCACCTGGCATTACCGTATTTTCACCGGCACCAACGTTGGCCTAGTACTCGTGATACACCTTCTCCTTGGTCTTCTCCTGGCTTCTTGGTCATTCTTTGTTGCTGTACCCTTCGGAAAGAGCCCCCAACTCGCGGCCGTCGCATCCACATTCCTTGCTATCGTATTTGCAATCTTGGCGCTCGTGTTCAGTCGGGCGAGTACTGGCGCTGCCTTCGTGTTCTCCCTCATATTCCCTCCTGGATTCTACATTTTCATCATTCGCGCCATCGCTGGATTTGAGGTGAATCAAATACCCACCAATATTCTACACCCAGACCCGGACAACAATCTGCGCATCTTGCCGATCCTTCTTGCTGCCATTGTGAGTCCATTACATTCATTCGCACGCACGCCTGCCTGAACGTTTTCCTTTGAAGATTGACATCTTCATCTGGCCATACTTCGCTATCCTGTTGGAACGGCGTCTCTATGACGCTCGTAATCCATCAACCAAACGCTCTGCTTGGAAATTCTGGCGCAAGAAATCTGTTGATACTGAAGAAAACGCTCATCAAGTGCCCCCTGGCGTCGCTATCTCAATTCGTAACCTGGGTAAAGACTTCCAAACCTCTACGTTCAAGACAAAGAAAGGACTTGTCACCGCTATATCTGATCTTAGTTTGGACATACCCACTCATGGCATTTATGTGTTGCTCGGGTCCAATGGGTCAGTACCCTAGTCCAGTACTTGGAATAGTTCGCTTGACTCACCTTGCCACAGTGCCGGCAAATCCACCACGATGTCCATTCTTGGTGGACTCCTCGGCCGCACGCGCGGATCTGTCAAGTTCGAAGGCAACATTGACCGTCCACCGCGGGGAACTATTGGAATTGTGCCTCAGAAGAATGTCCTGTTCCCCGAGCTGACATGCTACCAAACTCTTCAAGTATGGAAGGCCGTCAAACGCGTGGATACGTCTACCGAAGGTGATGATGATATTGAGCAACTATTGAAGGATTGTGACTTGGGGAAGAAGATCCACTACAACGCAGATGCCTTGTCGGGTGGACAGAAGAGGAAGCTGCAGCTCGCTATCGGACTGATTGGGGGATCAAAGAGTACGCATACATCTCTTACCATAACCGTAGCCGTTATCGACCTGATTCTGGGCTTTTAGTTGTCTTGGTTGACGAGTGCACCTCTGGCGTTGATCCTTTGTCCAGACGGTCTCTTTGGCGCACGCTTTCTGCTGTTAGGCATGAAAGAACTGTTGTTTTCACGACGCATGTTAGTACCCACTCTGCATGATTTCTTTTGCTTCTCTCTAATACTGGGATTTGCGTATAGTTCCTCGACGAAGCCGACCTCCTTGCAGACACCATCGCGGTGCTCGCTGCACCAGGCAAGCTCGTTGCCCAAGGAACTCCTGTCTCCCTTAAATCCTCCCTCGGTGAAGGTTACACAGTTGACGTTACCTTCGATACCTCAGACATCAAGGAGAAATCCGCCATTCAGCCGTCCGCCGATCTACTCGAGCGTATCAAGGAGTTCGCGCCACTCACTCACGTCTCTTCGTCTTCACCTATACAGGCCTCGTACCATTTGAAGGTCAAGGATACCCCCACTGTGCAAAAGATCCTTCAAGCTATTGAGGACGAGAAGAAGACTTACAATATTGCCTCCTACTCAATCCTTGGCACATCGATCGAAGACATCTTTTTGGGACTCATGCATGACAGCAGCACGAAAGATGAGCTGGAGCAGACTCGGAGGGAGTCATCCGAAGCTGAGAAATCCCGCTCATCCACTCCTGTCCTTCCATCCCTCCCGCAGGCCATGTCACTCACGAATGGCCGTCGGCGGTCACCTCTCGGCCAGGCTTTCACAATCTTCCACAAGAGGTTCCTCATATTCAGACGAAGCTGGCTGACACCTTGTCTTGCTATCCTTATTGCCGTAGGCGGGTCATGCGTCCCCCTATTTTTCCTTAAGGACACTCAAGATACCTGCGCTCAGCGTGTGAGGCGGAACATCACCGGTATGCCACTGTACCTCCCCGTGTCTGCCATTGGCGTTGCGGAGCAGACCGCGACAGGTGATCATATACTGGCATCCCCACCTGGCGTTGTCTCTATACTCGGAGCCTCAGCAGCTGGATTACTCATTGAAGATATTCCCAACAACGCGACGTTTGTTGATACAATCAACCGGTCTTATCTGAATCAATCCCTTGGAGGTGTCTCAGTCGACTTGCAAACAAACTCTGCGCTGTTTGCGTGGGAAGCTTCAGCTCCAGGTTTGACGGGTCAAGTCATGCTCAACTTTGCGTCAAACATCTTGTACAACAACGCGCTGAACGTGACAGGAAGAGCTGGACCCGCGCCGAGTATCATTTCTGCGAAGTATCAGAACTTCCCTGGTCTTATAGCCGGAACGCTAAAGGCCTTGAGATGGCTTGTATTCTTCGGCATCAGCATGGTGAGTCACTTCGAGAGCATTCAGCGACAATTATTTACTCATGAATGGCTTGAAAATAGGCGGTCTTCCCGGCATTCTTCTCGCTCTATGTTTCGAAGGAACGCCGCTCGTCCGTTCAAGCGATGCAATTCTCTAACGGTCTGGCCAACCCCGTTGGTCTATGGCTCGGACACCTCCTCTTTGACACCATTTTCTGCGTTATCGCAGCCACTCTCATTATCGTTATTTTTGCCGCTACTGCTGGATCGCATTTCCATGGTCTTGGGTTCTTCGTGAGTCATCCATGTTGTGATCATGAGAGATGGCAACGCTGAATCTTTGTGGTTGTGGTACAGTGGTTGGTTCTTGTACAATATGGGATCGTGGGCACATTGTTTTCGTATGTTGTGTCGCTGTTCGTGACTTCACCGTTGGCTGCTTTTGCCGCTAGTGCTGGCTACCAAGTCATCATGTTCATTGTAAGGATTTCTCATTGTTCACCACCAACATCTCGTGACTTAAATATTTGTTTCGCAGCTTTACCTCGCTGGATACCTGCTCATCTTCACATATGCCAAGACATCAGATGCAAACCACGAGCTTGTGATTGTCCGTGAGTGATCTGGCTCATTAGTACACCGAACGTTCCTCACTGGATTCACATCGCAGACTACACCCTATCATTACTATCACCAGTGGCCAGCGTGGTTCGCGCATCCCTCGTCGCTGTCAACCTCTTCTCCCTCTTATGCGACGGTACCGAACGCGTCTCATCATCCTCTATGGGTCAAATCTCCAAGTACGGTGGCCCTATCGCGTACCTTTTCGTCTATGGCTTCGTGCTCTTTGTCGTCTTGGTATGGGTCGACTCAGGATCGCTCTTCCCCCGTCGCAAGCCATCAGCTACATCTTCCACTTCAGGAGATGCCGCAAGGTGGACAGACGATGTGAAAAAGGAAGCGGCCGATGTCAGCAACTCCGCTGATTCTCTTCGGGTACTTCAAATTGTCAAGGCGTACGGTGACTCCCGCAACCGCGTTGTGGACAACGTCAGTTTTGGTGTCAACAAGGATACTGTGTTCGCTCTGCTTGGTCCCAATGGTGCTGGGAAGACTACTTCTTTCAAGATCATTGGTGGAGATGTCGTCCCGGACCAGGGAGATGTACTGATCAACGGTACTTCCGTCGTCCACCACCCTCGTTCTGCAAGGTTATCATTGGGTGTATGCCCGCAGTTCACGGCCATCGATTCTCAGCTGACTGTGCGCGAGCATCTGCTGGTGTATGGTCGGTTGAAGGGCCTGTATAGGGGCGAGGAGGTGAACAGGAACGTGGAGGAATTGATGCATGCAACATCGCTGCATATGTATGCGGACCGTCTTGCTAGCAAGTTGTCAGGTGGAAACCAGAGGAAGTTGTCTCTGGCCATTGCCCTTATTGGTATGTGCTCCCCCATACTACTCTGATTCTTCTGCGGGAGTACTGATGCATGATGCTCCTTTCGAATGCAGGCAATCCCTCATGTATCTTGATTGACGAGTTCTCTACTGGGATCGATGCTAAAATGAAGCGTGATATGTGGAAGACGCTGCGTAATGTTGCTGTAGGGAAGGCGATCATTATCACCACTCGTGAGTAGTGTTTATCATTAAACCAAACCGCAGCGGGGTAATGCTAATTTATTGGATAGATTCCATGGAGGAAGCGTCCGCACTCGCCACGAAAGTTGGGATTTTGGCGAAACGGATGCTCGGTGGGTTTTTCCTTTACGAGCAGTCGCGATGGCTGCTGACCTTACACCTCTGATTGCGCGCAGCCATCGGAACCACTGAATCATTAGCCTCACGTTATGCGACATACGAGGTCCATTTCTCATGTCGGACGCGAGAAGACGTCACCAAAGCACAGGAGCTCATGTCACAAATCCCACAATCAAAGATGGCAGACGACGTCGCGACTCGGTTCGAAGTGCCGGTTGGGACACATATTACCCTTCCCAAGCTGTTCTCGATTTTGTCGGCGAGCGACGACATCAGTGAGTATACTGTGGAGCGCGCGTCGCTGGAGACGGTGTTCTTGAAGGTGATCCGGGAGAACGATGTGCTGGAAGAGGACACTGGAGCACGGCGGAAGTGGAGATTCTGCTGATAGGAGGATAACATATTCGACCTCTATTCTAGTCTAGACACATTGATAGACATACGCCGCAGGGACATTCTATATACATGCATAGATTGAGCTGAGGATTCCTCGTTTGTGTGATCGCAAGATAGCAGGCGCTCATAGCACGTGTCAAGTCGCGTCAGAGAAGCGCCCTCCAATTCCCAGTCGCGTCCAATTGGGACAGGCCTTCCTCTGCCCTGATTGCTTATATTCCCTGTGATACCCTGATACCCCCCTTTCTTGCGACACCCTCTGGCCCCTCACAGGGCAATCCCTCAACTTTCTTGAAATGTCTTTAGCAAATCAGAGTCGCAATCGGTCGAGATCTGGTGTTCTCAGTCGCGCTCTATCCCCTTCGTTGCTGGCAGACTCGGACGAAGATGAGCAGGCAATGCTCTCTTCACGACTTCAGTCTCCCAATTTTGGAAATTATGGTAGGCTCGCGTCGTTTACTAGCGGTTGGTGATATACTTAAGTATGTCGTATAGTCACTCGGCCTCAACCTGCAACTATCATGAATGTCCCCAAACGCTCAGACCCCGGGCCACGCCATAAGAGGAGACGGGACAAAACGCGACAGGTATCCCACAAGAGCGTCGGGACTGAGACCTCAGGTTTGTTATGAGAGCATACATGGGGGCTTTCGGCGCATTTACCCTTTGACAGATTCCGCAGAGCCCGTCAGTGTACGATTGTTGGTCCCTTCATCGCGCCAAACTTCAACGAGCGTGCGTGTTATGTTACCCACGTTCTTACTGTTGCTGTACCTAAATTGCTTACAGGACGACGACACTTACTTCACGGCCATCGACGGAGACATAACGGAAGCCATTGAAGGTACGCATGACGCATGAAATGAGACCCTCATGCTGACATTCTGTGTATATTTTGCTAGTCGAAGGCAGTGAGTGGTGTTAATAATCTCTACTATATCATTGAACTGACACCATCATTCCGCAGTCTTGACAGAAGATACCGATGTGGACATGATTGCTACAACCTCCGCCTCATCGTCGTTCGAATTTATATCACGACGCTCGGGAACAATGACATCTATCGGATCGTCCTCGTCTTCGAGCATCAACAGTGAATACTCTCGGAAACGGATACGACTAGACCGCGAGACCTCCAGAAGCGAAGAGCTTGTCGTCATGTCAGGGCAATCAGAGTTGCAAGCGCAGGTTCACAGGTATGCTGGACCTTTAACGACTCTAATTACGCTCACCCTGCGTCGCAATGTGCAGGGAGACCGCAGTTCGAGTGGTTGAACAGGCCCCCGTTGCGTCGACCTCTGCTTCTGTCTTACCAGAAGCAGAACTCGGTGTCCCCCAATCTGCATCTGGATCCATCCCGGATATTTCGTTTATTGCTTGGGATAAGGACGTTCAAGACCGCATGGATGCCAACAACCTAGCTTGGGGTGTGCAATACGAGATTGCGCGCGGCGTTTCTGATGGGAGCTGGCTTTGGTCCAACGTAACTGAGGAAATCATTCGGGACCTTAGGGGAAGTAACGCAGAGGCAGCCCCGAAAGTGGACAAACTCCTTAATCGCTCGAAAGGAAGATCGGTGGTCGGCTTCAATGAGAAAGTCTGGTAAGCTCATACTCTCCTATGGGCAGTCAAGGGTTTGGTTTAACAGGGATAATAGGGCGGAGTTGGATCGTGAACAGGATGCCATTCTTGAGAACAGCTACCGCGGCCTTGGCTTGCAGGGAGAGTGGAAGGGCGAGAAGGAGTGGTATGGGGGTCAAGTCCAACAGGTCGCACGCATCTTTGAGGTAGAGAAAGGGAACTACCACCTTCGCCTCGAGAGGATGGAGATGCGGAAGTCGCATCGATTCGCTCGATACCTCGGGTCCCGCCACTTCATGCAGTGCAAAGTCCCGGACAAGTTCGAGGCCGGTCAAAACTTCTTGCTGAAGAAATTCATCCTTTGCGGCAGAGTCTTTGTTCCCTTCTGTGTCAAGGACGGGAATGTGTACCTTCTTGAGACAAAAGAGAATTATCAGCGGCGGCCCTCGATCTCCCAAGGAGACCAATACCGTGTGGACTTTGATGAGCTGATTGCGTGGCACAACCCCATGCATCTGAACGGAAAGCAGGTAAACCTCACTATCTATCTGCATCTTCCAGTCCTTCCGCTGAAACACATCCCAGTCGGTTAATAAATGGATTGCACGGTTCGACCTCGGGTTGTCCACTTCGGTGCCCGTTCTCAAGTTCGAGGCAGAGAATATCCATTTCCTTGAAGACGAACGTGAGTTAATCGGTCTTTCATTCCTATTTCAAAACACTGACAGCGATTTATAGATGCCCCGCACCAAGGGCCTGAAAAAGTCCCTACGGAGAAAATCTACACGGACGGCTGTGGCTTTATGAACGGAGCCGCACTCATGATAATTGCACGACAGCTCGCGGCCATTGGGCACGACCGCGACGCTAGACGACCAACCGCGGTTCAGGGCCGAATATTTGGCTCTAAAGGCTTATGGGTTCTTCATCCGTACGACCAATCTCCCGACTCTCCTCCGCGAATCTGGATCAGAGACTCTCAGGTTAAAGTCAAGCTCACTCCGAACCGACCGTGGCTCGTTGATGAGCTCCGCAACCTCCATCCCGCTCATTTCATCTTCGATCTCGTTGCACCATCCCGAGCATCGGTAGGCGCACGCCTCTCAAGGTCCACGCTGATGAACCTGTCCCATAACAAGGTTCCTACCGAGGTCTTGGCTGAGTTGATGAAGACCAGTCTCAAGAGAGAAATTGAGCCGCTGATGTCCTGGGACGGGCCCAACACAGACGTCCTCCTGCATAACGCCGTTGACCGGAGTGGTCGTGTTTCATTGAGCCGTATTCAGCGGGCTGCGGCCGGAAGCGCACGCGCACTTGGATTAGTTCGCCGTTTCGACGAGAAGAATCAGGGCGAAGAGGACGACGAAAGCGACGGCGACGGTGACCCCCTGGACGCGGATGAGACTATGCACTTGAGCGACAAGATCATTTGCATGTTGCAGGCGGGGTTCATGCCTCTAGAAAGCGTATATATGTATGACGAGATGCGGAAGGCTATCTTGCGCGTCGTTCTGAAGTTCGTCAAGGAGTATCGGATTGTCATTCCCGAGTCGGCGGATGCCTTCATTGTTCCTGGTGCGCCCATCTCTCCCCTCAAGGCTAGCAAAGCTAATATGTTGCAGATCCTTGCGGTGTACTCAATGAAGGCGAAATCCACTTCAAATCATCACGCAATTTGCGTGACCCTCTTGTGTACCAATGCCCTGATATCCTTACCGGCGATGTTCTTGTAAGTCTCTGTCCACAGTACGCGTTTCAGAAAATTGATGGGCATCTAGATATACCGTAACCCATGCAGACTACCGTCCGATATCCAGAAGGTGAAGGCGGTCCAACATCCTGCTTTGTCAGAATACGTCGATGTCATTGTGCTGCCGACGAAGGGTGCTCAGTCATTGGCGAGTCTTCTTGCCGGAGGAGGTGCGTGATTTCGCGACAAGACGTTCAGTTTTTACTCATGGTTTATCCTACAGATGTTGACGGAGGTGCGTCCACAATATCTCACCTATGCAACTGACGCTGATGTTTTTCCCCATCTAGACGTCGCCGTATGTATCTATGACCAAATGCTTGTCCAGCCATTCCGAACCCCGCCGACGTCTAAGGAGCCTCCCAACTTCTTGGAAACCTATTTCAAACCAGTCTCTTCGATCCAGACTGTCGATAATCTGTGGAAGGAGATGCAGCGCGTTGACGAGGGCCTCTCTCCTGGTGAACGGCAACGGATCCTGCAGCGTGTGCTCCTCAAGAGCACCACGGCCAACTACGAGATCGGCAAGTACTCCAAATGCCACGAGAATGCAGCGTATTCCTTGGGATACGACCATCAGGACACCATTAGATTGGCTTTCATGTATGTCATCCATCTGTCCTGAATGACAATGTGACTGAACGCATTCGTTCGCAGGTTCACGACTGTCCTTGACTCTCGCAAGACGGGGCTCGAGGTCAACCATGAGTTGTACCTGAAGGACATGAAACGTTTCTTCAAGGATCTTCCGGAGTGCATGGCTGACCCGAAGCGTCCGCAGCTGGACAACAGCAACAGGCTCCGTCGGATGGTCAGGGGTCCCTTCATTCTGGACGAGTTGTTGAAGGAAGGAAAGGCTTTGGTGATCGAGCACGAGAAAAACTACGACAGCCGGAAGCCCTTGAAGGAGAAGGACGATGACCTTGTCAAGCCGTGGAAATCTGTCGCCGAATACTGCAAGACTCTCATCGAGGCCAAGGATGACCTCGGGTTGCGCTTAGCCGCGGAATTGGACACCGTGAAGACACACGTGGAGACGTGTTGCAGGCATGGCTGGCAGGGGATCGCATGGGGACAGTCATCCCCGGTGAAGCAATCCCTTTCGAAGCAGAAGAAGACCAAGGCGGACAACAACAAGACGCTGAACACTTGGGCGAAGAAGTTCGCGCTGGGTCCTGACGTACCCGTCCCCATCCTCCGAAGCCTCGGTGACTTGGACCTCCTCATGGCGTCCTATGCCTTCGACTACAAGCCGAGGTTCGCTTTCGCCGTCGCGTTGCGCTCGCTGTGCATGATCAAGGCGAGCGCGAAGGGCTTGTCTCCCATGACGCTGTCGATTGCCCAGGCTATCTCAGTCCCCTCATCCGCGGTTCGCATCTTTTCTGCGCAGGCTGCCGCATTTGGCCTTGCGAACGTATTATAGCTATTCCGTGCGCCAAACTTTACCTTCTACGTGATGACTGGGCTCATCTTTCGGCTTTCTAGGCATATCTACCATCTCTTTTTGCTTTGGTTCCCGCGTTGATTCGGATCGCTCATCTATTTGTACAACATCCATTCGTTATCGTCATCTCCTGGTTACTACACCATTCGTTCATCCTGCTATCCATTGGTTCATCTTATCTATTCCAATACCCTTCTGTATTCGTATCTGACTTTCTTTTTCTCTTTTGGTTTCCATCTTTGTTTACTCGCAGGTCTCCGAGTCCCAATCATCAATCCAAAGGCTGTCTTCAAGATTCCTCGCCTGACGCGTGTTTCGCTGCGTGCTCCCCTCGGCTGTGATCTTCTTTCGACCGGCGTGCCTGAAGATCAAGAGTGCTACTCGACGTTATGCCTCAAGCACTCAAACTCGAGTCTGGTCTGCCTCAAGAACCTTTCAAAAACGTTTGTCTGGCTGGATATGCACTGTATCTGTATCGCGCGTGTTTCCCTAGCTCTGCGTCAAGATCCATGAAGCTCTTGTATGGTTCAAGACCACCTGCTCGAAGCTGTGTTCTGAGGGAAATCAAGTCAACACGACAACTCAGAGGCGAGGAAAGACCCCCGTATCCGATAGCATCTCTTGTGTATATCGTCGTTAATGTCATAAATGTGCTACCCGTCTCTAAGACACCGCAAATCCGATCCAAGCAAGCAAAAAAGCAGGAAAGCAATGAAACAAGATGGTGTCAACAAAGTCCACTTCTACGGGGGAGAGAGAATAAATTAGAACGGGATAGGTATATGTGTTTTGGGGATGTGGGGGATACAGTCCGATATCGATATCTGGTAAGGTTGAATGAGTGGTATGTGGGGTTATATGCGAACGCGCTTGATAGATGGGTTCTTCAAGATGGTGGGGTAAGTGCAACTAATCGAATGATGAGAGATCCAAGGGTGAATGAGCGTGGGTGACGGGCCGAGGCGCAATGATTTTTGAGATGAAACCAAGAATGGTGGTGGGGCTTAGATGGGTGACAGAAGTTTGAGAGCATCACCGTGCCTTGTAGGACTATCGGTAAAGCCGTCGATCAGCACATTTGCCCCTCACTGTCATGTAAATGGACGTGAAACGAACCTCTTTCACCTCCTTTTTGACTGTCTGTTGTATGAACTTCTTGCGGAAGTAATGCACCATTCTCGTGATATCGTTACCCAAGAAGATAGGGAGAACGAGAACCATGACCGGGATTGCGATGATCCAGAATATGATATCGCTATGATCGTGCTTGACACTCCACATATTGTCGAAGTTCATTCCCTGTTCACCATAATGGTCAGCATCGGGGGTGTATCAAGAGATAAACTGTCTCGTACAAAGTAACCAGTGAGGAGGGTGAGGGGCAGGAAGATGATGGTAGCCAATGTGAGGCGCCGCCTGAATGAATCATGTCAGTCTTGGTGGTCAGCTACACAAGGGAGTAAGCAACATACATGACCTCGTTCATCTCATACGACGTCATCTAAAAGTAAAAGTCGTCAATATCTGCTAACTGTCAAGAATAACACCAATAATAACTCACATTGAACGTATAATTGATCAAGTTCTCACTGATACCCGCAAACATATCCAAGCTCGTCAAAATGTACTCCATATGATCGTGAACGTCAGCGAGGTAGATCTTTGCCTTATGACTCATGTATCCTTCAACCTTCATTGTCGAGTCGATCCTTTCAGCAAGTGCGGCGGCACGATCGACGTCGTAGCGACGAAGACCGTAGATGAGGGTCTTGATAGGATCGAGAGTACGCTTGTGCAAGATGAGGTCGCCTTGGAGGATATGCACTGATACAAGGCATACGGGTCAGCGAGAAAGCCAGAAAGTAAATACAAGGGAGTTTCCCTACATCGTCGGACACTCTTCATACTTGGCTTCACGAGGACATTGTGCTCTAAGCTGAGGATCTTGCTCTGGTACTCCTCCACGACTTCCAGCGCCTGGTCGACGACTACGTACCACAGCTATGAGTATCATCAGGTTCTCTGGTATGTGAGAAAACCTACTAAGATCAATGAGACTTTGAACAAGCAGTGAGGGGTCGGCAGTTGCCCGAAGGCCCGTATCACGCTGGCGCAATCGCTCGCTAATGGGTGAGGTGAAGGTCAGGCGTGAATCCGGGTGCATAGAGATGACCGTGCCTGGGTATCATTCTTAAAAACGCCTCGTGGTATATTTGTGATTGTACATACCATCGCGATAGAGAAAGATGCACATAGGTTGAATTTTGACATTCACCCGCTCGCCTTTCTTCAGCTCGCGAATGATTCGAATATTTCGCGCGTCCTTCCGGCCTTTCTTGTCGACCCCGTTGAGATCAAACTGTGCAAACCGGGCACTTTGTGGTCCCAACCCGTGAGACTCGACGTCTGGAAGTCCGGCACCGAATTTCCTCCTCATGGTGTTCCTCATGGTGCCAGAGCGCCCTGACGAGAATTTGGAACCGCTGGCACTGCCATACACCGTCTTCTCATCATCCATCCCAAAGACGGCCGCCTGCCCCTTGCTCTTCCATGTTTCATCCTCGGAATCAGCATCATCCTCGAGAGGCTCTGGTGAGGCTGAGCGCGGAAGGTGCGTGACGGAATCTGCACCGTCCACCTCATCGTGTGATAAGGTGTGGCAGAGAATGCGCAGGAACAGGTGCTTTTGGTAGTAGTCCGCCTTAGAGCGCGCATGTCCGCGCTGATGAAGCACATCCTCCAGGGCGAGAGGGTGCATATCTACAAATGCAGGGGTAGCCATTCAGTATTATGCTGTCCTGTGATGAGATCTGACAGGATGAATGAAACACGCACCATACTTCAAGGCTAGGGCGCTGATCACATCCCAACTGATGCCTCCAATGTTAATCCACCTCACTTTCACCCAAGGCTCCCTCTCGCTTGCCTGAGGATTATCCAAGAAGTCGATGAACTCTTTGTTGGTCATGCGCCCAAAGCTGCTCCTAACAGCCGAGTAGTCTGCAACTTCGATCTGACACTGTTGCTTGATATGACCATAGTGGAGCGAAGCGGAGGCACGGCGGGGATCAATACCAGGTTCAGCACCGATACCCTTGATAACCATAAGGGAGGAAGTGCGACGCATGGCCATAACCTTGCGCACGGACGCGCGGAACCTGTCCTTTGGGGTCAGGAATAATGCCGCTGGCCTCCTGGCTGACCGAGGAGAGGTAGTCACATCTGCAGGAGCAGACTGGGAGATGTCCAACGCGTCCAAGTTTGGCCTGGCATTGCGATGTGAGACGCGAGAGAAGTGAGACTTGAGGGATTTGTGCGAGATATGAGACTTGTGTGACTTGTTATCGTGTGCTTGGGCGAAATGCGCGTGAGCATGCGACTCCTGTGAGGGAGGGGAAATCGGAGAGACAGCAATTTCGTCCTCGAGGTCCGGTGTCAGTGAACGGCCCTCTGAGTCGCTGAAGCTGTTTTCACGAGGCATGTCGCGCTAAGAGCGAATTCGTTGACGGCAGCGACGACGACGACGACGACGACAAGGAGGTGGTGATAGTCGAAAGAAAGAAAGAACGTGGGTGAGTCGGAGTGGTTTTGGTCAGGACTTGTACTGCCACAGCCGCCCAATATAGCCATCCCCAAAAATAGACGCAGTTAACTGGAATCTCATCTCACTGTCTCCGACGGCGATCATGTCTCAACCTCGCTGGTTCCAGTTTCTCAACAAAGCAACAAGTCTTCCAGAAAACAAAAACAAAACTGGTCAGTACTTCAGCTTCAGTTCTCGCCGCGTCACATTGCCCAATCTTGCCTGACATCGCTTGCAGTCTACCAGATCGCAACCATCGACTCTCATAACAAACCCCATGTCCGCTCGCACATCCACCGAGCTTTCCTCATTCCCAACTCATTCCCCGCCGTACCTATCCTTCTGACTACAACAGACATTCGTACCCCCAAAGTCACCCAGATGCTCTCCAACACCACAGTCGAGGTCGCGTGGTGGCTCGAGGGCTCGCAGGACCAATTCCGTTTCTCTGGCAGGGCCGCGGTGATATCCCATCCCGAGCACCCCTTCCATGTAATGCGGAATATCCCACAAGGCTCGGCCCTTGCCAAGCTGAGCGAAAGTGGGGAGATTGGCGGTGAACATGGCAAGCTCGATTGGGAGAAGAAACGACGCGAGGTGTTCGATACCATGAGCGCTCATATGAGGGCGAGTTGGTGCAGACCTCCCCCGGGCACCGTACTCTCCTCCTACGACGACGCAAAAACTTGGGCAGCAACCGTCCCCAAGATCGGAGAAGCGGAAACCGAGGAAGACAAGGCGAATCAGGCAGAGGCATTACAGAATTTCGCGCTGGTACTCATCGAACCCTTGCAAGTCGACTGGGTTCAGCTCGGAGTAATTCCCAACCGAAGGACAGTATTCAGAAGGAAGGAGGCAGAAGGTAACGGGGACGAGTGGGTCGAGACTATTGAAGTGCCATAAACCAGGTGTGTGTCCGCAAGAAGTTCAAATTGTATCCGTATCCATGTACTCCCCCTCTTCAACCGTGTAAAGCTACGTCCATGCGCACAATAAAAGTTACAGTAAGTTACAGAGAACGTCCTTGACTGTTTTACAAGCATAACGATAAGGGCATCACCACCCGTGTCCAAGGTTCATTTCCCTTGCATGATTCCATCACTATACCTCCTCCTCTCCCTCCTGTGCAGAGGGTTCTGCGGCAGCCCTTGCCTTCTTCTTGACTGTCTCGCTATTTTCGTTCACCTCTCCGTAGTCACCAGCCAAGTCTCCCTCTCCGTCGGCTTCGCCAGTATCGTCCCGGGACCTCTTCGTGCCCGCCATGGAAGACTCAGATGTAGATGCGGTAAGTACGGGTGCAGTGTGTGTGCCAGGCGCAAGAGGGGCGAAGTCTTCATCTTCGTCATCCGACTCAGAGTCGTCTGAATCACCTGCGTCTGCCTGAATATGTACGTTAGAGGAAGCATGGCGCGTATACACAACAAAAGAGCATACACTACCGGCTAGGAGCATTGCAGTCAAGCTGGAACCTTGAGCAGACTATGAAACGCGCCTGTGAACTCTCGTTCCAACGCATATATCCAGGTTTACTACTCACCGGGCCCGCCCCTTCCTCATCCTCCTCATCCTCCCCGTCGTCCTCTTCGAAACTTCCATCTTCGTCACCCCCCTCCTCTTCCTCGTCCTGTTAAACGCGTACGTGTGAGACTGACAGGAGGTTCGACTTCGAGGGGGTTATTGGCGCGAAAACGTACCTCAGGGTCGTTGTAATCGTCACTCTCCTCTCCATCGTCGTTGATGGGATTGTCAGGATAGACAGTGTCGACATTGTTCTTCGTTTCGGACATCGTCACAGGTTGGTGCTGGTTACGGAGTGTCGAAGGTGTGCTTGATACGAACTGCCAAAGGGTGATGAAGGCTGGCTCCAAGTCACCACGTCGTGTTGGGATCAGAAACGAGGTGGCAGACAGCGGCTAGGGAGGACGTCGAGGGGGAGATGATGAGTGTTGGAGGATGGATACAGTGATTGGCGGAGGCAGTTGCCTGAAGAGGGGATGGGACGTCATCATTCCCTTAGCAAGCCTTTCTTCCTCCACCACACTCATCCACCGAGCTCACCAATGGCCAACACCTTCTCAATCTTCCAGTTCTATGTGCAGGTTGTGTGCGATGTTCAACGTTCAACGAAGAATGCATGTGCTTCAACGACAAATGGGGACATCTCCCTTGGAGAACCCGAAACAAAGTCGGAAAAACTCAGTGGAGTACTAACCATACGTACATACACCTTTGATGAGATTTAATCATTTTCGACGCACAAGGTGCACTTTGAACGAGGAACCAACCACACCCCAAATAGTACCACCATGGTTGGTATCAACCAATTGAACAACCCATGAACGTTTTCAGCACAGCTCTGGTGAGAGTAGTGTCCATATGCTTCGAGTCTGCTACGATGTTCACAAGTTCATAAGGCATCCACACCGCCACGTCTTAAGGGAACGTCCTCCCTTCGTGGCGTCAAATGGAAAACATCGATGCAGGCTTCGTTTCCCAGCGAGAGATGTCCAGACACTCCTCGATTATATCTTCACGCCATGAATCGCGTGTACACAGGACCAACGTCACGGTTGCCGAGTCGCTAGGGACCGCGACAGAGAAGGTTTAACGTGGACGTCGAAGTAGTTCACGACTCTCATCTGATCACCTGCCACTGATTTGGGCCAACTAGCTGCTGTTGCGCACCAATGAGTTTAAAAGCCTTGCGCTGAATAGTAAGAATCATCTTTCGGATCCCATGAAGTGACTCGTGCTGACTTATCGCCATCACCCATCACTTTTTTGTTCCCGGTCGCTGTCCGATATCCTCACCCGATCACTCAGTAAGGACACGCCGGGGATTGCAGATGGCAGACGGAGTACGGCACAGCACAGAGTGTGCTCTACTCAAATAAATGGCTGTCCCCAACTGCAGCTGCCTGAGGCTGATCGGATTTTCTCTCCTGACAGGCCTGCGAAGGGGAGTACGTGAGTACGTTGGAGCATCTCAAGGCTTGAGATATATATATCTGCAGTTTGGGGCAAGGTACAACGCCCTGGGTTCGAACTCGCTGCTCCTGCCTCTCGTTTAATGATTTCGGTGGCGTAGATCGCCGACTGGTCAGTTTCAAATCCCAATTTCCCGATGTTGATTTGGGCCCCTCTGATATCAGCATCTCGTCATTCATTGTTTGAAAACAGAACGACTGAAAGCCCCAAGCTCTGCACAGAGTCCGCCTGCCATCTCGATCATCACCACCCGCTGTTGAGGCGACCGTACAAGACACCACGACTTTTTTCTCTCCTTTGACTCGCCTCTCCTCCATCCCTTCCACTCTCCACCCCACCCTCCACGTATTATCTCTTCCGGAAACGGCACTGGAGATGAATGAAAATGGCCGGATCTACTTCAGAGTTGAGTCCTGCTGAGTTGATGGCGTTGCTTCCCACTATATTCGCCGCTTTGAACCGGACGAGAATGCTTTCGATTGCAAGTCTCTGTTGGTTTGTCTACGACTATGCACTGACGTTCGACGGCGAGGTGTGTTTACTGGTGTTATGCGTCTCAGAACCTTTGTAGGCTAATGGTTACACATACACAGATTGAGTTCTTCTGGAGCGGCAAATGGACCGTGACTCGTATATTATTTTTTGTTGTGAGTTTGTCCGTGGACGATGAGGGTGTTTTTGTTGACGTCTATGTTTTTAAACAGAATCGTTACTTCCCTCCCATTATCTTGGCGTACGTTCTACAAAAAACATTTCCTCTTACGCAACGGACTAACGGTTGACTCTTTCAGTTTCGCCCAAGTTTGTAAGTGGTGATTGGTGACGATTGGCGTTGAGACAATCGAAACTGACATCGTCGATCCAGGTCTGTTTTGGCCTAGTCTCTCCTATGAAGTAGGTCATCAACCTTTCTGGCTATTTCTCAAAATACTAACGTTTGGTTACAGTTGTAAGGCGCGATAAGTATCAATAACGAGCCTACGTATCTCATAACTATCATCTCAGCTGTACCCATGCAATCCCTGGAATATTCCTCTCAAGTGCCATCGCAATAACGGTGGTACAATGTTTGTCTCATCTATCTGTGCATTATTACCGAGCTTCCTGCTAACCTCGAATCCACAGTGGTCCTCGTCATCCGCTGCTGGTATCTCTTCCAAAATTCCCTCTTCTTGCGCATCTTCATCCTTGCCGCTTTCATCGGCTGTGGTTCCACGACCTTTATCTTTATTGGGTTGATGTGGAAGGATATGAAGCCACTGCCAATAGAGATACCCGGTCTCGTATGGGACGGATGTATGGCCCCAATCACTCCAGGAATTTGGCGTGTATTCACTCCGGGAGTCGTCATACATACCATCCTGTACGGCGCCACGACGATCCCCGCGCTGAAGCTGAAGACACAGGGCAAGAGCTCTCCGATTATGAACAGGTTGTTGCGAGAGTATGTCATTCACTCCTCTCAACCCTACAGTGAGAGCTAACGGTTCATTTTCTAGCGGTGGTGCAATGTACCTTGTCGTGTTCTGTATGTATCAACCGTTCGTGACGGGGGGGGAATCAATGAAACTAATACCCCGAACAGCAACGGTCATGTTCTCCGGTATCGGAGCTCTCTCAAAGAACCTCAGCGTGAGTATTCTCCTCGTTAGGTGTGAGCCTCTTTGAGGTATCATCCACTGATACTCCCGTTCCCGCCTAGATTTCAACACCTGCCACCTACTCAAAGTAAGTCAAATCTCACATTCCGCCACGTGCCTATCTACCCACACCCACGCCCGTAAACCCGAACCTGCCTCAGGCGGTGCCACCACCTCACTTTCACTTGATGCGTGTTTGACGACCGAACACTAAGACTAACCGCTCCGTTTCTCCCATGGTCACTCCATTGGTTTTAGTTTCCTACTTTCCGCCACGTCCATCGCAGTCTCGCGTCTAATCCTTAGCATGCACTCCCTCGCGGCCAACCTCTCCCTCGACCCTAAATGGTTGCTCAACAACGCCGAGCTCTCACGCGTCCAATGGCGCAAAGGCTCCCGAGATGGTGAGATCATCGTCGAGGTCAATCCCGCGGAACCGGAGTTGGAATTGGGTGCTGTAGTTTCAGCAGCGAAGGCGCAGCTGTCGGAAGAGGAGAGGAGGGGCGAGAGGGGGGCGAGGAGAAATATGGATTGTGGGATCACGGAAACGAAGTATGGGTTTTACGAGGACTTGTCGATGCCGACTATGATGTATTCAGGAGAGACACGACCTTGACCCCGTTTCTTCTCGCTGTCATTTGTTTGGTCTGGATAGTGTTGCTTATTGTACCGTTTCTCTACGAGTCTAGTGGCAGTAGGTGAGGTCATGCTCACCATGTACGCATAGTCTATCTCTTACGTCGTATACCCTTTTGTCATCGCATTGTTTTTGCAACGATATGAGAATTGTTGCACCTGGTTGCCATGCAGGGTGAACTGAGACGGGTCAGGCTTCAGCAAATATTAATATCATGCATCACGGGCTTCGTGTACTTATGACGTCGTCGGACTGGTGGTGGTTCAGACAGTTGAGACAAAACAGCAGCGGCATTCATGCCAGCGTCTCAATTCTTGTCTATCCGCCATCCCAGGATTGGTCTTGATAAGCTCTTGCGCACTCTGTGCCCTTGTGAGCATCTCAAGGCTCGCTCATATAGCTCTGAAGTATACTCGACACAATGTCCGAAAATTTCTACTCGTTGCTGATTCGGACTCTCGTTGCCACCCCGGTACCGTGCTTTCCCTTGATTTGATGTTGATTCGGGATCACCAACCTAATTTCACCCGTATTCCGTCATTTCGCACTTGCAGATCAAGCAGTCTTGATCCTACTCAGAAAGTCATTCTATATGGAAATTCCCCGCACCACAATAACCAATTCAACAAAACTCGCCTTCAGGGCTCCCGAATGTTAATTACAACGGGTTACAGTGGAACCTCCAGGGAACCTCCGAACCTGCAAGGTAACCGGTATAATTTTACGCTCCACAAGACAAACGTTTGATGGGGATCCTCCGCCATTGCTGTCCTCTGGTTGCTTCTTCGCACTCACCTTCCACCTCCTTTTCGTTCCCCTCTGGTCGTGAAGCTGGCGATGAATGGCGGATAACGCACTGGATCTGAAACCTGCTGAGATAGCGGCATTGTTGCCCACTCTATTCGCTGCGTTGCGCCAGACGAAGTATCTGTCCATTGCGAGTATATGCCTGTTCATATACGAGTACTTCCTAACGTTGGATCGTGAGGTGAGTTCCCGTGGACTGCAAACACGGATTAGAACGTGGGTTGCTGAGTTTAACGAACTGTAGATCCAGTTCTTCTGGTCCGGCGAATGGTCCGTGACGCGTATTTTATTCTTCGCTGTGAGTTGTAGCAAGGCAGGTGCTATCTGAGGGAGAGCGGTGGTATTGATGTTGCAATTTCTGGACAGAATCGGTATTTTCCACCATTTATTTTCTCGTACGTGTCCTCTAGACCTACTCTCCCTCGACCTCGGGACTAACAGGTTGATTTCGCAGATGCACCCAAATTTGTAAGTGCCGTCTTATGATGTAGAGGCCTGAACCAACAATGGCTTCAATCTCCCAGGTCTATTCTGGCCCAATCTATCTTACGAAGTAAGTCAGTCATTGAGATCCAATTATAGCTGAATACTAATGCGCCGCTGTAGTTGTGAGTAAGAGAAGAAATGTTCTCTTTTTGCTGTACGTGTTCAATCACCCATGTAGCTGCAAGCATGCAATACCTGGAATATTCCTCTCCGCGGCAATCTCAATAACTATAGTTCAAGGTATGCACGTCCATTGCCAACCACTCCCCAACCTTCCCGCTCAATATCATTTCCTGCCTCAGTCGTCCTCGTCATCCGGTGCTGGTATCTCTTTCAAGACTCATTCACCGTCCGCTACTTCATCCTCGCGTCCTTCGTCGCCTGTGGTACGACAACCTTTGTTATCATCACACTGATGTGGCACGAGATGAAACCACTCAAGGTTGATATACCGGGTGTGGTGTGGGACGGGTGCATGGCGCCGCTTACGCCAGGTATCTGGCGGGTGTTCGTTCCGGGAATTGTGATCCACACAATCCTGTACGGCGCAACGACAATACCGGCACTGAGGCTGAAGTCGCAAGGGAAGAGCTCCCCGATCATGGATCGATTGCTGCGAGAGTGAGTGAAAATCATATTCTGCTACTTGCAGAGATGAATGACACCTTCTTCTTCGAACTTTAGCGGTGGTGCGATGTACCTCGTCGTGTTCGGTAAGTTTGATCTGTGAAATATTTAATGCAGATTTGCTTCAGCTGAAAACACGAACAGGCACTGTCTTGTTCACTGGTGTCGGCGCCGTCTCCCCAAACATGAGTGTTAGTAAACCCTGATGCCATTACTGCTGTGTGACCCTTTACTGAAACTCCCGCTTCCACACAGGTGTCAACGCCCGCCATCTACTCCAAGTAAGTTCTGGTCTCAGCATTGCACATACTAGACCAGCCAAGAGAACTAACCGCTCTCTTCTCGCATAATTATAAGCTTCTTACTCTCCGCCACCTCAATAGCGGTCTCGCGTCTGATCCTCAGCATGCATTCCCTCGCTGCCAACCTCTCCCTCGACCCCAAATGGCTTCTCAACAACGCCGAGCTCTCCCGCGTCCGATGGCGCAAAGGATCTCGTGACGGCGAGATCATCGTCGAAGTTGACTCGGCGGAGTCCGAGATGGAGATGGACGCTGTGATTTCGGTGACGAAGGCGCAGTTGGAGGAGGAGGAGAGGAGGGTGAAAGGTGGCGGCGCGAATTCGGATAGGGTGGTTGGGAGTATACGGGGGATTACAACGACGAAGTATGGGTTTTATGAGGACCTGCCGACTGCGCTGCATAAGGGGAAGGGGGACACAAGACCCTGATCTTCATGCGTTTTACTGCTCACGACTTCTTGCCTTCATTACTATTGTCTTCGCTTTGCAATGTTTCTGTGATGGTGTACCATTACATATTTCCGCTCATTCTACACATTCCTTGAGCCAGGATGCTCACCATGTACGCGTAATATATCATATGCGAATCGTATACCCTTGACCACGCATAAATGCGATTGAACGCAACAGTTCGATGGAACTTACAGAGTTAAGAATAAATGCAAGTCGAAAGATCGCGATGCCATGGAAAATGTCATAAGCATACAACAACGAATATGATACACAGGTGTAGAGTAGAAAGCAAGTGTCCCAGCGCAGGAAAAGCCGTCTACTTCCTTGCGAAGGTGATCTGCAATGACACGTCGCCGTCAGTACGCCACCAATTGACCGAATAGGTACACTTACCTTGATTTTGTTCTCGCCATCCAACTTGTAATTGTGGAGTGCATCCTTCGCAACAGTCGCACTTCCCTCGTCCAAGTACTCCACGAACGCGATGTCTTTCTTCGTTGGGATAAGACGGACTTCGTACAGGTTTGGATATCTAGCAAATCAAAATTTCCGTCAGTGCGTTTCCCAAACGATTTGAGTTGAGGAAAATAACGCACTGAGAGAACAATGTTGTGAGTTGGTCTTTTGAGACGTTCTCTGGAAGATTCTGGAGGAAAAGAATCTTGTTCGGTGGGAGGTACTCGTCGGGCATCTGGACGTTGGGTCGCTTGGACACGGGCACGGCTGCGCCACCGTCCATCTCTCGTTTCGCCTTGAATTTGCGCTTTAAAGGGTTGGTGTATCGCGTCTTCTCTGTAAAATCATACCAAAACTGTTAGTAAGCATGAATAAATGTAAAAGTGGAATAGGGGGAACGTACTCTTATGCTCTTCACGTTCTGACTTGTGCGCATCGAAGTTCTCCGCATCCAGCTTCTTTACGACCGCATCCGATCGAGTCCTCGCAAATGATATTTGCTATTAAGTGCACAGAGTCACCGTGAGTGTAAGTTCATACCACCCGTCAGAAAGGTTGAACGCACCATAGGCTTTGAATACAACGGGAACCCCTTCACCTCCTTCAACGCTTTCGCCGCAATTTCCGGCGACTCAAACGATACGAACGCTTGTCCCCTCATCCGCAAGTTTCCATGTGCGACCACATCCAAAACCTCGCCATAGGACTTGAATAATCCACGTAAACTAGCCTTCAGCACCGGGATCTTGATCTTCTCGTTGAGGTTTTGAATATATAGCGTTTCGGTTGGTTGCTGCTCGGGGGCTGGAGGTGCTGCGACTGCTGCGACTGGAACCGGTGCAATTATGGCTTGACCGTTTGCCAATGGGGGCGGTGGTGGTTGAGCAGTTTCAGCCATAGTGTTTGGTGTGTGGAGGAATTCCAAAGACCACGGCTCGTATGGGAGGCTATGGCAATTGCCGGAGTGATCACGTGCTGGGGCCAGGAACGCCGGGATCGGGGCGGTGGGCGGTGTGCGGCATCTTCTCTCTATTCTTCAGGACCGCAGCGACACCTGGAGCAAAGTCTCCCACAACGACAACTCTTACTTCCACTCTTTACACTGGATGGGCCGCTGGACGCAATACGACGAAGTATGTCTTCGCACATCCGGACGCAGTATTCTCGTCTAGCATACTCACTCCCGATTCTTTGTGACGGTTACAGGATGACTACCGACTACCGGCAGGCGTGAAACGAGTTGGCTACGATGCAGATACCGGAAAGTACTATTACAGAAGCAGGGACGGGTCGATGCTGGAAGGAGCGGAAGGAGCTACTTATGGCGAGTTAAGGCCAGGTCCGTGGAATTGCGAATTAGACTGGGCGGGCTGTGCGACGAGTAGCTGACAGTAACTCTCTGACGTAGCATCGGGAAATGTTACCTTCGAGGAGCCCGCGGAGGACGATGATGTTGAGGCTGCTCCTAGTCGTTCGGACGGATATCAGGCCCTGGCCACCGATGCGGTGAGTACGGCCCCGTCGTAGGCGCTATCTGAGTGGATCATGATGCTGACGAGGTCGGTGCAGGGTGAAACAGCTCAACACAGGGCACGCTGGGGAAACACCCAAGCCTATCGAACGATGTTTCCATTCTTCATGATGGTCATTGTGGCTTTATTATTGGTCCTGAGGCTCATGTCACCCAACCACCACACCGAGGACCCTGTGCTGGAGATGTGCACGGACTACCAGCATGCGTACAGGGTTAAGGAGGGTGATACATGCTGGGACATTGCGACCAGTCGAGGGTTCACCGTGGACGAGCTGGTGAAGGCCAATCCGGGGCTGGAGTGCAAGTTGTTGACTCCGACCGAGATCATCTGTCTCCCCGAGGAGAAACCTGCTGTTGCTCAGGCAGGAAAGGCGAGGCGGATGTAAGGATTGACTCGTACATTGTCCTCGAGGAATCCTGCCTTGTATATTATTTGTGTTTTTGGATGACACTGTACACTATGGTTTGTTTCGCGGAATGCCGATGACGTCAGGAGGAGATCTCGGAAGAAAGGGTGAGAAACGCCCTGTCATGGAATGTTTGAATCGGAATATTTGAATCCGCACCTTCTTGCATTCCACTCCCACCCACGATTTCACTTATAAGCCAGACATCCTCCACGACGCCCTCACGCTTCACGAACACATCTCATTCACAATGTCTTACGATCATCACGTCCGCAGGGGTCACCCCAGTAAGTCTCCACACCTCGTCCGCAGGAAAACTCACTGACTCACGCGCCCCCAAAGTCACTATGGGCCTCATAATCTTCTTCTCAATAATCCAAGTATGTTTACAATATGCTCTCCGCAAAACGCAGCCCTAATTGTCTGCGCAGTTGAGTATCTCAGCATGGTTGACCTCGCAATTTAACAAGCACCACAATTACCTCTCCATCTCCATCCGCGACAAGACACGCTTCATCCTCTTCACATCCATATGGACAATAGTCGTCGCCTTCCTGTTCATGATCCTCTTCTTGCACTCCGCAGGGGGCTCAGTCTTGACGAGCGTTGGAAGCCACGCGGTATTGTAAGTCGTACCATATTTGCTTCCTGCTGCGGGACGTTATTGACGCTTTCCTCCCGTTCCTTCTTACAGCTTGTTCATCACTTGGGTATTTTGGCTGGCCGCTGCTGCGTCTATTACTGCTGCGTATAACGGCGGATTGAACTGCTCGTAAGCATTAGCATTTATCACGTCCGATGCCTTGCGGAACCGCTCATCACCGCTCCCTTGACGCAGCGGTAATCACATCGTGTACTGTGGGCAGCAAAATGCACAGGAGGGCTTTGCTTGGCTCCTCTGGTTTGTCACCTTTATTCATATACACTGCCCATTCCACTACTTACTCCCATTCGTTCCGGCTGTTAGGGTCCTCACCACCTTCGCATTGATTATCACCATCGTCCGTGGTATTGCGGCCTCTCGCAGGGGGGACGGTCTGAGAGGTGCATTGGTTGTGTAAACATCCTGATTGTGTCCAAGAATTGTCTGTTGCATCCTCTCCTTGTCTGACACTTCTTCACATCGGAATGACCTTTAGTTGTACTCAATGCGTTCTGTTCTTATCCATATGGATGTTACCACTAGTACCCTGCTCCTGTAATGCGTAATTTTGTCCCTCCCACACCGATTCTTGAGTAAATCTCAACTTCATCTTGCCACTGTCGTGCTTCAAGTTATACGCTCGTGCACATCTCAGATCTAACCCAATCGGAGAATGCCGACAGATGATCGGTCTGGTCGAGCTCGAATCTGGTTTAGATCTGGCCATGTTCTTCTGTCAGTGGACGTCATCATCCTCAGCTCTGTGTTTACCACTCCATCCATCTATAAAATCAGCCACACGCGTCCGTCATGTCTTCGCCGTCTTTCGACCTCTTCCACGACGACCATGCCACCTGGACCTTCCCCTGTCTTTCGCGTCGCCCTCCGCGGGGGCTCCCTCCTTACCAATCCACGCTGGAACAAGGGCACTGCGTTCACGAACGAGGAACGGAAAGCGTTTGGCTTGACGGGACGTCTACCCCATCGGGTGAATACCCTGGATGATCAATGCGATAGAGCGTATGATCAGCTGCAGGCTCACGAGAATGATTTGAGGAAGAATACCTTCTTGCAGAGCATGAAGGATCAGAATTGGGTGCTGTATTATTCGTTGATCAGTAGGCATTTGAAGGAGCTGATGCCCATTATATACACGCCTACTGAGGTGAGTGGCTTACTACGCAATTGTCGTTGGTGTTTCACTAAACCCATACGTTGGATGTCAGGCAGATGCGATTGCGAATTACTCGCATTTATTTAGACGAAGTGAAGGATTGTACCTCACTTTCCCACATGAGGATACTATGGAGGAAGATTTTCTGGAGCAGACTAGAGGAAGAGATATAGATTTGGTTGTGTGTTCTGATGCAGAAGCGATCCTCGGTATTGGCGACCAAGGTGTGGGGTTGCGTGACTTTCATGGTCGAAGCTCATCACATGAACTGATGACCTGTTTCAGGGCATTGGTGTATGTCTAACTCTATCTCGCAAGCTTTGAGCTTTATGGCTGAACGTACCCAAATAGATTGCGTCCGCGAAGTCGACGGTATACACGTGAGGAGTTGATCACTATATTGAACTAACCGCCTGACTTATCCGTGGATGTTTCAGTTTGCTTGCAGGCATGGATCCCTCGAACACGCTGAGTGTTACCTTGGATGTTGGCACGAATAACGAGGATCTTCTTAAAGACCATCTCTACGTTGTCAGTGATGTTATCTGCTCCAGGCTTATGTCGCAAACTAAAACGATTACAGGGATGGCCGCATGAAAGAATCCGTGGAGAGGATTACGACCGCTTCATTGACAAGTAAGTTTTATGCCCCTTCGCAAGAGACCTTGTAAGCTCACAAGATTCGTAGATTCGTGCAACTCGTGCGAAAGTATTTCCCACATTCTCTCCTACATTTCGAGGATTTCGGTGTAACAAACGCGTATCGCCTGCTGGAACGTTATCGCAAGCATCATTCAGTGTTCAATGACGACGTGTGAGTAGTTCCTCTCTGAATTTCAAATCGCCTGAATTTGAAGGTACTATACAGGCAAGGAACTGGTGCTGTCACACTGGCATGCATCATGTCTGCTGTTGGCGTGACCAAATCTCGTCTTGTGGACCAACGCATCGTCGTATACGGTGCAGGATCCGCAGGTCTTGGTATCACTCGTCAAGTTCGAGATGGCATGGTCACCATCGACAATGTATCAGCCGAGGAAGCGAACAAACGCTTCTACCTTTTGGACAAGCATGGGCTGGTGAAACAGTCTTTGGGAGCCTCGAACATCCGAGGCGACCTTCATGAATTTGTCCGCCCAGATGACGAGTGGTCGGATGTTGAAGCTAATCCGAATGGGGAGATCACTCTACTACAAGTGGTGAAGAAAGTCCAGCCGACGGTGCTGATAGGATGCTCGACCCAAGGAGGGGCGTTCACGGAGGAGATCGTGAGGGAGATGGCGAAGCATGTTGATCGACCCATTATCCTTCCGCTGTCGAACCCAAGCAAGTTGCATGAGGTTAAGCCGCAGGACGCCAATGATTGGACGGATGGGAAGGCGTTGTTGGCTACTGGGAGTCCGTTCCCGCCTTGCAAGCAACCGGGAGGAAAGGAGTATATGTGAGGATCATTTTTTTCTTGCCGTCACCCCATGTCACACATCTGACTGTATCGTGCAGAGTTGCAGAATGTAACAGTAAGTACCTCTCAAATGTCGACTCGGAGATTTCGATGATTTTGACATTCTTTTGCAGACGCACTCATTTACCCTGGTCTTGGGTTCGGCGCTGTCCTAGCCCAGTCACGTACCCTAACAGACACCATGATCGTCGCCGGCACACGTCGTCTTGCGGCGCTCTCACCTGCTCTCAAGGACCCCGACGACGCACTTCTTCCTGACTTTGGAGACGCACCCGAAGTGAACTTGGAGGTGGCGATTGCTGTTGCGGAACAAGCTATTGAGGAAGGGAGTGCGGGTGTCGATTGGAAGAAGGAGGAAGTGAGAGAGAAGGCTGAGGCGTTTCAGTGGAAGCCGATATATGGGACGTACGTGTATGATACGGATGGTGAGCAGGCGTGAATAGTTCTCTTGCCATGATAAGTTGAAGTTGTATTGAGCTGTGGCGGCTGTGTTACATGGACATGATGTAGAGAATCTATTGACTGCAAACCTCTCGTTACATACTCTTTGGAGTAAACTACTACTGTTCGGTAGCTTTTGGCTGTTGTTCAGCTTCGCTTTGTGTGGAGATTGAGAACAAGGGACAAACTGTGGCGAGTTGATTCACCACCGGCAAACCCCGTTAGGACTCAGTGAGCGCTTTTACGGGTTCTCGGGGACTTGTGGTCGAACAACGACCTGCAATGGACCATGTTGCGACAACCTCCAGAAGGACGAGCTGGCATACGCGTTGAAAAGGAAAGAACCTTCCTCCGACTGTCACAGACTTTCCTAACAGGTAGTAACTGGTAAGTTCTAAACTAAGCATACAATTTTCGGGCGGTCCTCACAATTCCGCCTCACAGATGCACAATGCCTATAGAGGTGATCTTCTTTGTACCTTCCAAGCGAGCCTTTCGAAGCATCAAGAAATCATCAAGTCGAATACGTACACTCTAAAGTCCGATGCTACAACCTTGTTGTGCTGGCCTTGTACTTCTTCATCAACACAAGCGCCGATTTCAGTGTATCAGTTCAGGTCGTGAACGCAACCTCCTTTGGGCGCAAGGCCTTGAATACTCTGACGCGGGATTTAAGCCAGCTATTGTGGCGTTCCCATGGGGGAGAGGAATATAAGGTCAGAGTTGCTTCACTCATCAAATCCATCCCTCAGGTTTTCAGTCCCCTTCACCCCTTCTCTCTCTTTATTCTACTTCACATTTCTCTCGGGCAGGCTCCCTCTATACCACCATGTCATCACCAACGACCACGCAGCTCACCGTACCCATGACCGTGACCATGCCTCCCTCCCCGAAATTCCGCGACGAAGAGTTCCGCGTGAAGTTCCCAGCTATCAACCATCCACCAGGTCCCCTTATACTGCTACCCCGTATTGATCCCACCGAAAACCCGACGCTTAGTATGGCAGAGAAACACCCGAACGTCTCGAACTGGAAATCAGAGCTTCTGATCTGTATGGCTGCGAAGAACGGGCCTGCGGATTTATTGGAGGAGTGGGATTCTGAAGAGCTGATTGGGTCTCGCCATAATCAAGGGATGGCTGACAGTTTTCTATACGATAGTGCGTTTGATAAAGGTGCGGCCGGTTTAACTATCTCATGTTGTGTGTTGTTGCTGCTGATGCGGGCTCTGAGTACTTTCAGACCTTATGCCGATATTTGCTGAGTTGGCGACCTCGAGGGGATCCCGTGATTTTGTTCGCTATTATTCGATGAGTATCCTGAGCAAACACATGAGGTCGATGTGGAATCCTCAATTCAAGGAGTTCTGTGGGTTCCTCGTTCCGTTTTCCGACACAGTAAGTATGTGACCCCTCTCATACGAGCCTGGTTTGACATTCTGATTTGGCAGGCCCGCAAGACCACCACTGAGCTTCTTTTGGACGGTCTCGGTGATTCGGACGCCAGATTGAGGCGACAATTCGTGAGTGCTATCGTCCTATGCTTTGCGATGCAGGGTTGAAAACTGTATACCAACGGCAGGTCTGTATGTGGGGAAGAATCTTGGAAGCTACGGGCAAGATGGACGTCAAGCATACCCTGGTACAGATGCTCTTTGACAGGATGATTGAACCCAAGCTCACATCACCTGAAACGTTCGTGAATGGTATCTCGAGGGTGTTGTATGACTACGTCGCCTGCCATCCTTCTGAGGAGAGACTCGGCTCCGTTCTTTCCCATCTTGATCGTATACAATCCCATGTGATGGGCAGGCCCGACAAAGATGTACGTCCTCTCCTATACATCTCACCAATTCCAATTGACGAATGCGTATCATTAGGGAAAGAAGGCAACTTCATATGTTCGGGCACAAATGATCAAAGTATTCAGGGCTTGCATCGAGTCCGCTGTTTGCTTGCGATTTCCTCACGCGCTGGAGGCGCAGATTCGAGCTATTCTTCCATCGTGGATTGAGATCCTGGAGGAGCTACTCTTCCAAAGTCCAAACGTTGGCGTCGATAGAATCAAGAGCTGGGACGGGTTTTTCGTAAAGCAGGAGATCTGGGAGGTGAGGATCTTGCTATCATCCTGTGAGGGCTGTTAATGACAGTACCCACAGTCATTACCTGCTCTGGTCGAGACGCCTTTCATCGAGGACCGTCGCCTCCGAACATTCCTTTCCTGTGCCGTTGGGTATCTGACTTTGCTGTATCCCCTATTCCGCGACATCTTTGTGGAATATTCCGCTGGTCCGCCTGAAGGGACTGAGTCGGATGACGGCCGGGTGGACTTCGTGGAGATGATGTGCGCCATTTTCGTATTCATGGCGTCTGCTTTGAGGTCGAAGCGGACGGATACGTGGTGGGACCGGACGACGATCAAAATTGTTGTACAGATGATCTTTAAATGGACGCATATGACTTCGCGGGATGTACGTTGCCGTCTTAGCCCACGATTCCACCGAGTTGCGCTGAACTGACGTGTCTTTCAGGAGGAGTATGATTTCAAGGACAATCCGATGCTCTTCGTCGCTCCTCTCGTATATGACTGCGAATATTCCCTGCGACGATGCGCCTTTGATCTCTTGAAGGTAAGTCGTATTCAGTGCGCTCAATCGTAACATTATCTGATCACTTCACAGGCCATGTTGGATTCACAGGTAACAATGGAGATGACCGCCTCGTCACTTCGGGAGGAGGCACAGAGATCCTTAGAGCGGACACAACCATTGAACCTTACAAAGACGAGTGAATGGTGTGTCTTTTCTCTTTTTGAGATTAGGAGGTTACACCAGATGTTGACGGTTTAGCAGGTGGAAGCCATACGAGACGACCCTCGCTATACTCAGCTCTCAGGCACAATGGCTCAAAAGCTCTCAGGGCCAACAATTCTTTCCACCGAAGTTCTACCAGCAATTCCTGGAATCGGAAGGTATCGATGTACTTCAGCTCCAAGGTAAGTCGGCCTTTCATATACTAGACGTACCAAAGGGATGGCGATAACATCGACACAATAGAACTTCAATTCTTGCAAGGTGGTCTTATTCTGTTCGCGGGGACCTTCGCAGAGTTCCTTCCAAAGCGGACATTCGCAGCATACCTTGATACAACCACTAAGTGCCTCGAAGACCCGAAGTGCTATTGGGCCTCGAAGATTGCCAGTTTGGAAGCTATTGGATGGTGAGTGAACTCGAAATATTATAATGGCTCATACTGACATACTCCCCCGTATTCACAGCTTCTACGACTCCGCTGCATACCCTGACCTTCTCATGCTGAAGACGCCAGAGGTCAAACGAGTTGTCATCCCGATCACGGAGGCTGAGAATGAAATTGACCATATGAACTGCGCTTCAATAGATGCGATTCATGGGATGAATACCTTCCAGATGTCATGCGTCACCGTACGATCCAAATAATTCCTCAGGCTGCCGGTTTTCAAGACGCTTGTTTTTGCGACCACCATCGTAAAACCTCTTATAATCACTGTTGCCTTGCAACTCCCACACTCCTTCTTTACCTCCCGCATGTATTGTTAGCCCTTCGTATACCCGGTTCCAATATTGTAGCTTTTGTAGCTTTTGTTAAGGAGAATCCCATCTAGTTCTCAGATATGCGCGCATGCGTGACTGGACGCGACGCGGAGACGCGTGCAAAACGCGTGACTCCCATAAATAATTATCGAAGCAAATCTGCTCAGTGCCATTGCTCCGAGGCTCTTTCTCTTCCACCTCCTCCATCTCTCGGTCCTTCCTCTACGCGACATGGCAGCGGAAATCGCACAATGTCTTGCAGCGACCCTCTCTCCAGATACAAACACTCGTATCGCGGCTGAACTCAAGATCAGCGAGCTCTCCGCCCATCCAGGTCCGTTTCGCTATTGGTAACCCATCGAACCATCGAGCTCACGCTCACCATTTGTACGCGTTGTGGAGTATAGAAGCTGGCGTTGCGCTCTCACAGATCGTGTCTTCGCAGGATTCGGACTTGGCTTTGCGTCAGATGAGTCTACTACATCGTGTTCATCCTTCCAGTGACTTGATAGCTTTCGTTTCCACCTAGCACTCGGCGAGCATTGTTCTGAGAAAATATGTGAAAGAACGATGGTCGCCTTTTTTCTCTCAGTTCCGAGGCTCAGCTCCACCGCCTGAGGTACGTGCCCTCATGCAAACACGAACTTGTGGCGTGGTCGAACAGCGCTGTGTTGGACGTCCTCTGACGTTTACGTGTCCCCCAGATCAAATCCCAAATCCGTCAAGCCGTTTTTCAAGGCCTATCTGACCCTCTTCGCAAGATCAGGTCTCTCTCGGCGAGTTGCATCACGTCTTCCCCCTTCAAGAAGCACGGCTTATGCGTCCCTTTTAGGCTGTTACACTATCTCTCATCGCCAATTGCGACTGGCCAGAGGAGTACCCTGATCTTTTGTCTTCCTTGATAGGTCTCTTGTCGTCACAAAGCACCGATTCCGTCCATGGCGCGATGCAAGTTTTCGTCGAGTTTGTCAAAGCTGACTTGACCGAAGATCAGCTGCTCCCAGTACTGCGTCAACTTCTCCCCGTCTTACTCAATGTGCTAGGTGCTACAGATGTGCGTTAACATACCCTGACTCGAAGACCGTTGATTGACTTGTAACGCAGCAACATTCACCATTGACCCGTTCGCGTACCATTGCCGTGTTCAACCAATGCATCGACGCGTTGTTCATGGTGAAAGACTCGTATCCTCAGGCAGTTAAAGAGGCCACTGCATCCGTTCTTCCCGTGTGGCTGGACGCGTTCAAAGTACTTCTTGCAATTGACCCCAAACAGGATGTTGAGAATACACCAAACTGGGATGGCCTCATTGTCCGGGCTCAGGTATTCAAGGTATGTGAGTTCAACGTGCACCTATTATAATGGTTTGCCCATGTCGTGCTATAGACTTTGGAAGTCATCCACAAATCATTCCCCAAAGTTCTTGCCCCGTACCTACCGGATTTCCTCAATGCATCTCTCCATCATCTCAACTCCCTCTTCCCCACCTTCTCTCAATCATACATCACTTCGCAATTGCCAGTGCCGATGACCTCTGAGGACGACACCTTTGATCTGGTACAATTGGTCATCCCACTCCTCGACTTTGTCAGCTCTGTTGCTCGTGGTGGAAAGGCTAAGCAATGGTTCGACTCAAATACGATCGCGGCTCTGACCAGTGAAGTCATGAAGTGGGTCCAGATGACAAGTGACGATGTTTGTCCCGTTTCTACTCTTATCGAAGCTCACGACTAACTGTGTCTCTCAACGCAGGAGGAAGAATGGGCCACCAACGCCAACACTTTCATTGCACAGGACTCCGACGAAAGCGCCCCATACAGTACACGTGCAGCAGGGTTTGAACTCATCGCTGTAGGTTCTGCCCCTAGATATTATCTTGAATGGCCTCACGAGGAACCGAATTCTAGATGCTCTTGGAACGTTACCCTAAATCCTTGGGAACCACCTTCCAATCGTTGATTCAACAAATCATCGCCGAATCCCAGCAAGCCAGGGACGCCGGCAATGATAGTTGGTTAGTTTCATGATAGACATACCCGTACGGAGAGCTCATCGTGTATATGTATAGGTGGAAGTCACTAGAAGCCGTACTCGCGGCACTCGGCTCCTTGTCAGAGCCTATCTTGGACTTCATAGAGGATGAAGAGGTTTCCGGTCGGCCCAAACCTATCGACATCCCAACCCTATTGACGAGTGTTGTTCCGAGCCTCTTGGGCCTTTCGCGTATGTGGATGCTTATTCGAGGGTCGCGATAGGAAACTGAGCCTGCAGACAGAATTCCCCTTCCTGCAAGGTCGTGGCTTCGTTTTCGCTAGCCAATACGCCAAGCTCCTTCCGCCTCAATTGGTTGGTCAATATTTGGAAGCTGCTGTACAAGTGGTTGAAGCGCCAGATGCTGGTATTCCGGTGAAGATCTCTGCCATTAAATCTATCTACAAGTCAGTCAATCTTCCACTGTTCTTGTTGAGTCGTGTTACAACTTTTCTGACGTTCCTTCCAGCTTCTTCGATGCTGCACAAGGAAGTGAATTTGTGAACATTGCTCCTCGGATTGCTCAGGATATTGGTCCATTCTTGCTCGTTACCACTGAAGATACCCTGTCACTTGTTCTGGATACCCTTTCTGTCGTGGTTGAAACTGACAAAGCCAAGTGGGTAAACGCCAATCTCGCCTCATCACTGGTGGGTGCAATTCTGGAAGTGTGGACCAAATTCAACAAGGGTGCGTCCTCTCTAACAACCTCTGATTTAGTATGGACTAAGTTCCCCATCCCCTCAGACCCCATCCTGCTTTCCATCCTCACCGATATTCTCGCCTCACTCGCTGGATCGCCTTCTCCCGGTGTATACCAAACCGTTGTGACGCAAGCACTCCCACCATTGTCCCAGGCTATTGCACCTTCAAATGAGACGTGGATTGCCAGTGCCGCGATTGAGCTAATCACGAGCTTGGTCAGAGGTGCTCCAGACTCAGGCCTCGGGGACGGTTTCTTCTCTACGTTGGCTCCTAACCTGTTCCAAAGCCTCAAGACTGCTGAAGACCGGGACATCATCCAAGTGAGGCAACCGTAAAACCACGGTGAATCGAGACTCTAACCTCTTTTATAGAACGGGATCAGCTGTCTCACCCTCGTTATTCGTAAGGACTTTGATCAGCTTCGCACTTGGACCAACCCTTCGACGAACGAGACTGGTCTTGACAGCGTCTTGGCGGTTGTTGCGAAGCAACTTCAAGCCGAAGACGAGTCCGGCGGACTCGTCATTGGAGATTTGATCATTCACTTGTTCCGTAAGGCAGGCGAGGCTGTCTTGCCCGTACTTCCTGGGTTGCTGCAAGCCATGGTGGCCCGCATGCCGAATGTCTCAACCGCCACATTTGCGCAGGTAAGCTCGATCGAGCCAGTTCCCCTTTGATATAGACGCTGACGGATAGTCACAGAGCTTGATCGTCCCATTCGCCTTCCTGATTCATAATGGCCAGAGAGACACTGTTCTTTCTCTTCTGGAGACTACAAACATCAACGGTCGCAACGGCTTGGACATCCTCATCAACGCCTGGTGCGAAAACATGGAGACATTCCAGGGCTTCTGGGCAACCCGAATCAGCACATTGGCTCTTTGCTCTCTGTATGTCAGTGAGCGACCAAGTCTGCAAAACCTCGTGGTCAAAGGCGACCTCATCTTCAAAGCCGAAACTAGCAACGGTTCGTTATTTCACGCTGTCTATGCCGTCTACGCGTTGAATGTTCTTTGAATAGTGATCATGACACGTTCGAGGACGAAGAAAAGTGAGCCTGCTCCGCGGGGTAGATATACCTATATTTTTCAAGACTATCTTCTGACACCGTTCCCGATTGTAGTCCCTACGGAATTCACTTCGATTCCGTTCCCCGTCAAAGCCCTCAAGTTGCTCCTGCATGACTTGCAGTCTGGCGGCGAGGCAGCGGCGATGGGGCTTGGAGACGGAGGACTCTCCGATGTTGCGTCTGACGACGGGGTACGTACCGTTCCGTCTTTCTTTCTTTCACTTGGAGTTGTGGGTTTGCTGATGAATGCCCGCTGGGTTTGAAGGATGATGACTGGGACGACGATGAGAGGAAACATCAAGGGTTCAAAGAGGAGGAGTTCCAGTTCTTGTCTGACATGCTGGGTCCTCGCGGCGTTGCGTTTGACAACGACGAGGCGTTGGACATTAACGACAATGATGATGAGGACCTCAAGGCAGATCCCATTTCTCAGATTGACTTGAAGGTTCGTCCTTTGTCTCCGCCAGTGTTCGCTCATCAGAGCTAATGCCCACACTTTTGTTGACAGGAACACCTGTTCACGTTCTTCCGCGAATGTGCATCTCGCAACACTGGAAATTTCTCAGCAGTCGTCGACCAACTTACCGCAGATGAGATTTTGGTCGTTCGCAGAGTCGTGTCTGGAGAGCAATAGAGGGAGGAGTGCCGGCTATGTTTTTGATACGGGATGCAATGAAGGGTGTATGTTACTTTGGATACAATGCGAGGTGTTTATAAATACAATGACAAGGAGTGTAGAAATCCAAGCTATTAAAACCAGGAAAGTCGGGAGATAGATGCTGTGATATAAGTAAACGGTATCGTCAATGGGAGACAATCTAGAACCCCTCCTTCCCCAAATCCCACTCACGCACAGACCCTTTCTTCTTGTACTCAATCTCCATAACGTCCACCCCGCCCCCATCCCATCTATCCGCCGCGCTACTCGAGCCACTCTTCCTGCTACTCTTCTCCTCCGAAATCCCCAACCTCTCCAACCTCTTCTTCTCCGCCTTCTCCTCCCGTCTGTACCGGATGATCTCAAGCATCGCGTCCCACCCTGCGAAATCCGCGTCGGTAAGAAGGCCAGTCTTGGGTATTTCTGGGACAGTGAGCGGGGCGACGTCGAGGCGGGGGTCGTACGAGGATTCGAAGTATTTGTCCATCTTGGACGGGACGCTCGTGGGAGGGAGGGGTGGAGGGGGGAGTGATGGGGAGCGGGGTCGGGAGTGTTTGTGTTTGCGATCTTTCTGCTTTTCGCGTCGTGAGGGGGGAGGAGGTGAAGGGTCGCGAGTGTGGGGTTTGGCCCGGGGAGAGGAGGCTCCAGGGGGAGATGGCTCTGTCGATTCTTTCCGGGATTCCTTTGTACTCGCTGGAGTGGGTGAACGAGCGTGATTGCTGGACTCCGGTGGTCCAGGTGCATCAGGTTTCAGAGGTATCTCAGGTGGTGGTAAAGACGGTGACCGGGGTGTCTCTTCGGTGGTGGAGTCAGCACGAATAGGCGACTCTGTCGGTGGTTGAGGACCAGGAGTGGGCGAACGAGAACGTGGTGTTCGTTCAATGTCCCCACTTGCTTCTCGCCGTCTATGCCTCTTGCGGCGGCGAGCATCATCTTCGTCATCACGGTGAACAGACCTTGACCTACTTCTTCGATCATCCTCCCTACGATGCCTCTTATGCCGCCGTTCTGACGGCGAGGTAGACCGTCTGCGCTCCTTCTCTCGTCTCCGTTTCCGCCTTGACTCCCGATCTTCTTCATCTCCATCTGGAGACCTCGAGCGTCGACGAGACGGCTCATCTCTAGTTCTATGTCTCTTCGAACTTCGTTCACTCCTCCGGTGCCGCTCCCCAGATCGTGACCGTGACCGATGTCGATGTCGCCTCTCCGACCTCTTCTCACTTCTCTCATGGTCACTATACTCCTCATCCCGCCTCTCCCAGCTCCTCTCCCTCCTCTTCCCATCCTTCCTCGAACTTCCCCCGTCCCAATTCGACGCCCATCTCGTCGACCCGCTCGTCCCATTTGACCTCCTCATTCTCTCCGCCTCTGCAGCCTCTTCAGCCCGTGCTCTACGCTCTTTCCTCTCCTGTTCCCTCCTCTCCTGCCTCAGCTCCTCCGCGGCCTCCGCTTGAGCTCGAAGAATCGTCTTGTTATGGTCATCTGTACTGCGAATGATACTGCTGAGGAAGCGCTTGTTCGGCTTCGGTGCGTTGTCAGACCTGAAAGGCTTATTATAAGTGATGTTCTCGGACTTAGAGGGTCAAGGTACTTACGGCTGGGGGAGGTACGCTCGTATACCGTTTATTCCATACTTGTCGGCTTTCTCCTTGGCTTCTTTGAGGATGAGGTCGGCGACATGGCGGTCAAGATCCTCGTCTGTGACTTTGCTAGACACCGATGCCCCCATAGAGGCACGCACAAGGTTTGATACGACGGACGACAGAGATGATTTGGGTTGTGCCATCGTCGACACAGTCGTCCTCGTCCTCGTCGTGAGCAGCTGAGTGGTCAAACAAACGCCCACCAACTTATTTCCGTTAGACGCTCACCTTGAGGGTAATTGCCGAAAGAGGTTTGCACGGGAAGCGCCGGTGTGAATTTGGCTGAGGATGGTGATGAGTTCACTTGCAAGATCGTTCTCGCCGACGACGACCAACCTCCTCCGCACAATGGCCCGACGACTGCACTCCCCGTCTTCCGACGCTGGATCCTCGACATCCCGATTGGCGAAGAAGCCTCGGTTGGACCTTCCACCACTGACTCCCGATGATTACAGAGATGGTGTTATGCTTGCACCTATGGTTAGGTCCGGAGCATGTGCGTACATGAATCTTCTTCAGCCACTGCATATGTTCAAACAACACCATAGTACCCACGCGACTTTTTGCGTTAAAGCACGGCGCGAATCTGGTATGGGGACCAGAAACAGTAGACAAAGCTATATTGCATGCCGAACGAGTGGTTGATCGTAAGCACACTCCCCGTATGCACAGATTCTCTCTTGCTCACTGCCCGAACACAAAAGCCGTCACCGGAGTCATCTCATACGAAGGGAAATCCAAAGCGATATTCACCACACATCCTATAGAGAAGCCCTACCTCATCTACCAAATTGGCTCTGCGGATCCGGAGTTGGCAGTCCAGGCAGCGCTGACGGTCCAGCAGGACGTAGCAGGCATAGACCTGAACTGTGGCTGCCCGAAGCCTTTCTCTACACACTCTGGGATGGGCGCCGCACTCTTGTCCACCCCGGACCTCTTGTGCAACATCCTGACAGCACTCCGAGCGGCCTTGCCACCCGAGATCAGCGTATCCGCCAAGATCAGACTGCTGCCCAACCAGGAGGACACGAAGAAGCTTGTGGAGAGGATCGTGAACACTGGGATCAGTTGCTTGACGATACATTGTCGGACGAGAAACATGCGCAAGACGGAGAGAGCGGTGCCGGAGCGGTTGAGGGAGATCGTTGACTTTGTGCGGGGCCTTGGGAAGGACGTGGCGGTGATCGAGAACGGGGATTGTCTGGGTTGGGAGGACGCCAAACGGATACGTGAGCTCACGGGTGCGTCGTTTGGGGTTTTCCGTTGCGACATAGCCGATGCTAACGCAACTTTGAGCAGGTGCGGACTCAGTGATGATAGCTACTGCCGCAGAGTCCAATCCTACCGTCTTCTCACCTTCGCCGCTCACTGATCTGCCGCAGACCCTTTTACCACCGTATATCCGACTTGTAAGTCCTCGACCTGAGCATTTCCTTTGGCCAGCGCTGATGCCATCGTCTCCTCAGTGCAAATACCTCAACAACCACTGGAGCTCAACGAAGTTTTGCTCCGTCCAGTTCTCCGGACCCAATGTAACGATGACCCGCGCGCAAGCCAAGGAGATCACCTCGCGACTGGCCAAGTGCAAAGACTACGACTCCATCGCAGACCTCGTCGAGCCATGGACCGGCGAGGAGGAATTCGCAGAGATCGTGAAAGCGATTGAGGCAAGACGGAACCGCCGGCCGCCGCACCAGCTCCTCCTCCAGCAACATCCCCACTCCGAATCCGACGCCTCAGAAGAACACCCGCCGTACAACTACAAGACGCCACCCTCGACGTCGTTGTCGGCGCCGCACGAGTCGGCGTTGCTGCGTGCGCCGTTGTCTGCGATGAGCGACGCGCGGATCCCTGTACCGGCGTTCATCCTTGGAAAGGAGGATGATACGCCGACGCCGACACCATGATCCTAGTCTATCGGATGTGTATCTCTAGTACAGCCGCCCCCTTGGTCTCTATTTGTATTTCCTACAATAACCCCTTTTTCCTCATGTTCCTTGCGGCGTCCGCGGTCCAGTCCATGTCAATTAGGATGTCTGTCTTCAGACTCAGAGACTTGTGGTGTTTCGATTCAGAACGATACTGAACGTCCAACTAACCGAACACGATCGTCAATCCCGCTGGAAAGTCTATCACTGCGTTCTTTCCAGAAACTATCACTTTGGCCGTCTCGTCTTCCATAGAGAACATCACAATGTCAGTAACGGTTCTACCCCAGTTGTATTTCGACATGGGAGTCCAGTACCCAACTGAACAACACGAGGCTACTACCGCTTCACCGTCGTATATTACTCCCTTGATCCATGTGTGCGCATGTTGATCAGTGCAGCTATGTACCCTGCGTCGCTCAAGTTCCTATCAGAAATAGACTACCGACCCTTCTTTCGTCAAGAACCGGACGACACGTGTGCATTGAACGTTCAACCAGAACCTACCATTCCTCCATCTGGAAGTCAAAACAGAACCTCGCGAAGGTCGGAAGGGGGGCTCAAGAGTGGTCACCCGGAAGCAAAAGCGACTGAAATTGATAAGAATTATTGCGAAAAATCTTCTAGTGAATAATTGAGTAATAGCAAAAAAAGGCGGGTGCGTAGAGAGTTCCGTTGTGGTGGTACTGGATAAAATGAGCGAAGAAGGCTGAGAAGAAAACGATTGAATGGGCCATCGGAATTAAGCCAATGACGGAGGAAGTAAGATCAAAGTAGTAAATGGGTGGAAATAAGAACCCCGGTAAGTAGAAGGAAGGAAGGGCGAATGGTGAATGTGGGGTGAAGGTGCTGTAATCTAAAGTAAAGTGAGGTGGGAAGAGGTAAAAAGGTCAGGACACCTCCAAGACCCCCGACGGTGGGCGATTAAATGGACGAAGAGGGTATAGAATTTCAAAATCCATCCGTGACAGCGATGAATAGAGGAGGATGTAATAAAAGAATGAGGGGGGTCGTGAGAGTCGTTTTAGTTTTATTAGTGAGTGAAATAAGCAATGCGGAGCAAAGGATGTAAAGAGGAAGATGTGAAGGGTAGACATGAGGATGGGGATGGGGATCTATGCAAACGGAGTGGTGTAGACGATGACGATGGCGATGATGAGGGATGATGCACAATGAAATGAGAATAATACAGAGATGGAGCGCAGAACTGCAAACGAATGTCATGACGGGCTTCGTGATACACTTTATATGACGTTGTGATGAGGAATGTCTCGGTGGAACGCGTTTCCAGACATAACGGCAGGCTGTACGGTTTTAACGCTGCATGGAGAGAGAGAGAGGTTAGGTCACCGGTGGACGATGTAAAACAACGCGTGTCACTCACAGCAGCAGCCAGACGGAACTCCCTGATGTCATTTACGACATCCAGCTTGACACCCTTTCCAGCACATGCGGTGCGAACGGCCTCCAGCTGGTTCTGGGACTCTGCGTTCTTCCATAGGTGCAAAGTGACGGATGAAAGCCGTGTACCCTCCGAGATCAAGTGAAGGAGAGGTTTCATGTCCGTATCTCGGTGGACGCCGAAAGCTATGTGCTGAAGCGTGGAAGGGAGCGTCTTGCAAAGGACCATGGGGACGCGCGCGTCTTCCAAGTATAGATGACGCAGATCCTGGCACTGCATCACGCTATGTGTCGCCTCTCGGCTCGGACATGTTGGAATGGCCACGGATTGCAGTGTATCGTGGTGCTCCCGGACGACTCGGGCGAGGACCTCCGAGCAGGACTCTTGGTCGGCTTGCACCTTGAGCAATGATCCCTTTGAATTCCGAAGCGACCATCGGAGGAACTCGAGTGATGGGGGTGTCTGGCAATTGACACGCAGCTCCTGCAGCGTACATGGGAACGGTGATGAGGTCGGAGGAATGGTCGGTGGGGTCCCCTTGATTTCGAGCGCGTTCACTGACGGCCATATGTGAAGCAGCTGGGAAAGAGTGGTTGTGTTGTCGGTCCAATTGCTGAAGCGCAGACGACGAATGGAAGGGCCAGCACGGAGCATGGCAAGGGTGGCAGGATCAAATGACGGAGCTATTCTCTGCATGCGAGCTTGAGCTGGAGAACCTACAACATCATGCCCAGGAGCGCCGCGGCCAAAGAGCGAAAGATCCAACTCCTGTAAGCGAGGGCAAAGCTGGAGGATGTGCGCGAAAGCGTGTGGGGAAACAGCGTTTGGCTGATTGTGATCTATGAAGACACGGAGGGAAAGTACAGCGTCCGCAAGCATCAGGCCTCGCGGTGTGGAGGGGGACAACGCGTCAGAGAGGGAATTGAAGGCGGCTTGGGAACGTAGCGAGACGCGACGGAAGAGAAGCTTCTGAGCCAGGAGCGACCAGTCCCTGGAGACCAAGGCGCTGTTGGTCAGGACGGCATGGGTCGACGGGATGTCGTTTGGGTCACAGGCGGCCTCTAGGATCCGAAGAACAATCTCATTAGGGATGTGCTTGGTGAAGTATGGGGGACATGGGAAGGCGTATGAGTGTTTCGGGGGCGTGGCGGGTGTCATGAGCGTGAAGCAGACTTCATGCTTCTCAACCTATGATGATGATTGTTCAATATGACGAGCCATACAGATGAAACGAGAACGCACATGTGGATGGGGACCATTAAAGAAGTTCTGGATACGTTCGAAGAGGGGGAAGGCGAGGAGGTTGACGGAGTGCATCGCGACGAACAACGACGACGAGGGGAGGGCCGGTGTGCTCGTGGACGGAGATGAGGGGGGAGAACAGACCTGGGATGCATCGTCGGAGGAGGAAGGTTAATATAAGGAATTTCAGGGAGGCTGACGGAAAAACACAGAATAAATACAGGCGCCCGCCTGTCACTCGCGTAGACGCGCATTCTTTTGTTCCCGGCATCTCAGATTCGCTTCAAAGTCTAACTCGCCGCAACTCCCCGCCACACTAAGATGCGAACAAAAACCATTCCAATCTTCGTCCTTTCGTTCCCATCCCCAACCCTCCGACGACACACACATCCAACCTGAACAACGTCTCCGCCGCCGGCAGGTACCCGCCGTTTCAACCTCCAGTTTCATCGCCGACTCACCCGCTCGCGTACTCCCGATTGGCTCGGAAACCACCTCGTGTAACTGAGCAACTGCCACATCTGCCATTCCCGACCGACGTCCAGAGCTCCTCCGAGCCTTTGTTCCACCTCCCAAGACTCCCAGGCTTCCTTCTGCACGCGGTCGTACGAGTCACCCGTCGCGGTGTTCTTGGATTAAAGCGGAATGTATAAACCCCTCGCGGGGCTCATTTCTCCCAGGAGCACCACTTTTGTACGTGTCCTCCGGCGAGTCATGTACCTACGTTTGACAACTTGTCTTGCAAAAAGCCGACAAATACGAGTGTGATTTCTTGATTTGTACAAGACCGATACCGCAAAGGCTATTCTGAAAGACAAGTGCCGGTCATCAGAAGTCTGATTGTTTGTGCGACACCGGTGAAAAACACACGTACGTACCTACACAACACTTTGACTCGAGAGGGATACATATTTACCATGTCCAGACCACGTCCGTCAACCACCGCGACCTCCCCAGGGCGTGGGACTTTCCTCCACCCTCCCTATCCTAGCCTCGTATCCCATGGTATCTTGCAGTAGGTCCTCGCCAAGCATCCGCAAGTTCTGGACCTGCGCCTGTGCCTGTCGCTGAGCAGGGGGCACACCGAACAAAGTCTCCTCCTCTCCCTCCTGCTGATACACCGGGTCGTCAAACGAATCATCATCGAACCCATCCTCATCATCGCCAGCGTTCCCTCCAATAACGTGTGCCAGAGGGTGCACCGGTGCGTCCGGATCCAGATCCTCCTCGTTAAGGGAATCCATAGACTGATTCGACTCAAACGAGTCGTCGTCGTCATCGTACACCTGCCCCTGAGCTGCGAACAGAAACGCAGCGGAAGGGTTCGCGGTGTTGTTCGCCTCTTCGTCGAACGAGGAGTCTGAAGACATGTCACCTTCGGACCCGTGTGCAGCCTCCAGTTCTGGGTCCTGTGAATGAAAAACACTGAACACGGGCGGCTCGGGCGTGCGCTCGGGGGCTTGTTGGATGATGGGGACGCCGCGCGTAGACAATTGTCCTCGACTGTCATACTGGGGAAGGGAAGACGACGAGGAAGCTGGTGCCGCTGTCGCCAACGAAGGCGCGCTCGCTCTAGAGCTGAAGCCGACACTCTTAGCATTATTCCCGCCAAACCCATCTCCAACTCGCCTCATCAGACTCTCCAGACTCGAATCCGCGACACTGCTGCTTGCCTCAGCGGCGTGGTGCCCGTACCTCGACAAAGACGGTGGAGTGGGCACCGTGCTCATACTCGTCTCGGTACCAGGTTTGGGAAGTCCGAACACGCCACGCTTCTCCACGTCCAGGATACTGTTCATGATCCGCTCTGCAGCCTCCTTCCTCGGCGTCTTGCCCAGCTTTGGGAGACGAGCAAAGTCCATCGTTATCGGAGGCGACATGCCGAAGTCGAACGAGTAGTCTTCGCCGGCGCCGGGGGTCGTAGAACCCTTCGCTGGCTGAGGTTGGTAGAGTCTAGAAGGAACGTGTGTTCTGCGCGGGGAAGCAACTGCAGGATCTTTCAGATCCACCACACCTTTCCAATCAGCAGGTTTGGAATTCACTGGAATATAGGGATTGAGACCCTTCAGATTGGGAGTTTTGCCTTTGACTTTGAGCGGCGAAGTCGTAGTGTTGATGCTGCGCGGTGTCGCTGATACATCAGCGGCCACAGCATTGCGAAGTAAGACATTCTGGCGCAGAAGTTGAGGGTCCTTCGCCTTGCCTTTCGACTTGTTAGCAGAGGAAAGCGAATCAAGGATGTTGTGTTGTTGATAGGGAGCACGTTGGGTGATGTCAGCAGACTTGTCCGGGTTCAATGAGAGATCCGCCATAGACGACGAGGCAGCAGAGATTTCGTCGTCCCGCGTAAGGCTCTGAATCTCTCGGTCCAGCCGTATGAGAGGTGATTCCAGAGATGCAGACCAAGAAGGGGTAGGTTCGTCTCCGTAGCCATACCGGGAAGCCCCCGCAGGTGTGGACGACACCGCCGCCTCACCGGGCATGAACGAGACCTCAGAGGAAGGTCCATCAGGGATGAACGTATGGCGTGAAGGCGTCGCATCCGGTTCCTCCGTCGTAGACGTCTGATCTTGTCCCTCTGATTCCGCAGAAACGGACGGCTCAACTGCGGGAGCGTAATCGTCATACGTCGGGACACGTATTTGGGCAGCTTGTTCAAAAAAGGTCGTCCAGAACTTTGACAAAAGGAGCATATTAGGGTTGAGTCATCTCTGGATTGGGACACGGGAAGGGAAATTACATACTTTCGCAGCTTCTCTTACTGGCTCTGTGGACACAGCGTACCGCTTGACTGCGGGCAATATCCTGTTCGCCATTATCTGTTGGATTTTCGAGAAATTGGCATCAATGTTCTACGAATTGTGTGTCAGCAACTCTCGTATGTTGAGGAATCCGTAATACACTGTCAAGGATACCTGTAGTTTGATCGTAATCAGCTGTTCAATTTGTTCGATCTGGTCTCCTGGAGGAGCAGAGGTGTCCAGTCCAGGAATCACTATGTCGTTTGGGTCTGCAGCCGGCTCCCATCTTGGAGTCTTGGGCTCGATCGGGTTGAGTGATGGTGTGGTCATCGTCGGGGTCAAGCCTGAGGGAAATCTGGAGTCACGGTACGCGTGACCAAAACGCGATCGGAGACGTCACGGCCGTATGTCACATTGCCACGTGGGGGAGAAGACATCGGTTGCTTTTTCCTCTTCCATCGTATTGGTATCCTGACAGATAGTTACGAGTGGGAATACATATACATAGTAGCAGAATACACAACAGGGTCAAAAATACAGTTGGTGTGTGCGAGGGCTCAATCCTATGAAGCGTCAATTCTCTCGCTCTTGTCCACCTCGTAAAGAACCTCCGTACGAATGATGTACTTCGCTCCAGACGTAACGCCACTTCCCTGTAAAGGAGTTGAAGAATATCAAACAGGAGTTCCGAGAAATGTAGCGACGAACCTCGTGAAGTAGACTTCCCTTCGCCGCGCCATGTGGGAAGACACAAACAGTCCCCGTGCGTGGCTTGACTGGCCGGGCCTCCAAGATGCCCTGAGTGGCAGACGGAAGGAAGAACGTCGTACATCCTCCTTCGAAGTCGTCATTGAGATATATGAGGAACGTAAGGCGAGAGTACACGGCTGCATCGGAGTCGTATACATAGGAAGGTGGAGAGGTAGTCGAGTTGAGCGCAGAGGATGGCCATGCACCGTCAATCTATGGCCATCGATGAGAGGAGTCCCACTCGATGAGCAAATGACTTACATGTGGTCGGTACAACGCGCCTGGTCGATATCGGTACAGCCTGAAGCGGGAGTTGATGCCCTTGACGGCGCCTCCATGCACAGTTTGTGGTAGTAAGTGGACGATCCGTTGGTAGAGAGTGGTGATGAATTCGGTATCCGCCAGCCAAATTAAATTGTGCGCCAGGACAGAGGATAGCTGGGTAGCCGATCCAGCGATGGGTTCGTCAGGGATAAGGCCGACTGCTTCAGCAGCCTTCACAAGAGACTCGCATTCCGGAACCTCGAGTGCGTCGTTGATGATGAACGCGCCAGGAACGCCTGATACCTCGTGACGACTGGGCTGACGGGCACGCTGCGAAGACGAAAGGAGAGGGAAAGTTCCAGGGGGAGAGTACCAGATGACGGCTGGGTGTTCGTTGGGAGGTCGGCGCTCAGGACCAGGGGTGGTCTGGAGAGGCTTCAAGACTTTGGCCGCCGCCGCCGAAATGACATTCGAGTCCAATTGGGAACCATTCTGTACTCGTGTTGGCGCCCCTGGGTCCCTCGTGAAAGGCTCATACCAGCGAAGGCGACTGCCCTCCTTGAGAATGCTGCCAGCATCCTGACGACTCGCTTGGGATATCATCTCAGGTTGCGTGGTCCGTAGAATGCCATCCAAGACCTGCCACACACGGTTTTCATCCGCCTGTGACATAGTTGGAGTGAGAACAGCGTCGCATTCGCGAACCCAACGTTGTAAAGCACCAAGTTTGGGAACTTGCTCCCGGATGATCATCTCGGAAAGGAGAACAAGAGCGTCGACATGTCGCTGGTCGACTAACGCGGCTGATATTCGTGATGTCAGAGAGCTGCCTACGAACAAGAACAATGTCTTTGGTTATGTTGGGTCGCAGTTGAAGGGATTTGAAATGAGGTACCTGTTCCTGTAGATTCATGCGCAACTCGCCAGTAGTCATGGATCGCCGTCTTGAATGGTTTCAATGCCTTCAGACCAATCAAGCTAGGATTCTGTGCCAGTGTCAGGAGTGTTTCCGTAGTAATATCGAGTTCATCCTCGTAGATGAGACCCCCGATCATGTCTGTTTGTACCACAACATCCGGGATTGTCGTCGTTTTATTGGGAAGTTCATGATCGTCCTGCTTGAGTTTTTTGGATACCGTATGCTTTTCTGGCGCAGCTTTTCGTTTTTTGGAGTTTTTGGCCATGGCGGTAAAGGCAAGAGTGCCACAGCACGGCAACAAGGAATTGCCGGCGCCAAGCGGTGCAACAACTTGTCCCAAACCACAGCACTGGCACCAACTCGTCGGCTACGGAGACTAACCAACTCGAAAACACAACTCTGGATAATTCCTGCTGTATTCCTCACTCGTCTCTCGCGGATTACTTTACACGACTTACTGGGCTGTCTGCGCATATCATGCTCCTGAGAACATCAGCGACACAGAAGAACTCTCACGGATGTTATCAAGGATCCCCATCCCAACGCATTCCGTAGTAGTTCTCCCTTGTAGCGTTCCCCGCTCCTCCAGGCGATGTCAACGTCGATAATCAACCCTCTGGCACCACAGGCCTACCTTTCGCCAGACCTTGCCCCTGGTTATGACGGTCAATCGCACATGTACTTCCTTACTCTCGGGGTGAGTGGTTTTATTTCCTGGATAACCCGCCTTTTGTGGTGGTATGCTGATATGTTTCTGTAGGCGTGGCTTTGGGACTTTCTCAACGCCTTACCAGAAGAGTATACGACGGTATGGCGGAGGAAACCGAGTGTGTCTTCTGTCTTTTACATCCTGGCAAGGTGCGTCGAACTCCATGCCTCCTTTTAGATCAAGCTGACCTCCTATGGTAAAACAGGATTATGACACTAGTCGCTATCGTTTCTAGTATTGTATTCCAGCGTAAGTCTTTGACACTCAATCGGCCTCAATCAGCACTGAACACTGACCTTCGCCTCAGTGTCACCCACCACCCATTGTGGAGCGCTAATGTTTGTGATATGCATCGCCATTGCTGGGGCGAGCGTCAGCGCAGCATTCATGTTCTTGATCAGGGTCACAGCTATCTACAACAGGTCCTGGGTGGTTGCGGCATGGTTTGGCGTTCTATGGGCTCTCCTGTTGGGGACTACCATCGCCATGCCATTTTTCATCACGACTGGTCACATAGGAGCAACAACATTCTGTATCATCACCGCAGTGAAACCACTTGGAGGCGGTTTTACATTCTCACCCATCCCATTCGCAGTTTTGACTGTGTACGACACCCTGATCTTCGTATTCATATCCTGGCGACTAAATGGAGTGGTCTGGAATCACTCTATCAGCTCAACTTGGACGTCACGCCTTCTATCACTCTTTCGTGGCAGGGGTCTACCGCACTTCACTAAATCGGTTCTACGCCACGGGCAGAAGTATTATCTGTGAGATTCCGCCGTTCTGTCACTGAGTCATCACCCATTAACATCATTTACAGAGCCACGGCGATTTTGAACGTCACGTGCCTCATCATGCTCCTCACATCCGCTGTACCCAGCGTCCTCCATGCCATATTCATCGTTCCAGCCGTCGCAATGCAAAATGCGTTGGCCTGCAGAATATACCGGGAGACGCTGCTGGATCTTTCCAGTGTGCATACCCAACGTATAGACCTTGGACGACAGAGCCCGCTCCAAATACGACATGATATACATTTATCTGATATGTTGAGCAAAAATGGGCTTGGTACTCCGGGTTCGGTTATCTCACGTACTTCTTCCTGTGATTGACTTCACTGGGCTCTGTTGTACGTCTCGTGCTCCACTTCCGAAGTCTTTCACCTCGGTAGCACAGAGTCTCTAGTCTACCATCATCACTGAAATAGCATTCATGTACTGATTGCCTCATATCTTATCCCTTCGCAGGCCAATCGACCACGTTTTGAATGCAATTACTCTAAACATGGAGATCTCCCTGGAACGGCGGAAAACATTCGCCGCTATGAGTGTGTACGGCATGCACAATTCGTCTATTCTTACACATCCTCGTCCCGAAATCACAAACCGCCCATGCCAGTGGATCGCCTTTTGGTCTGTGACGTTCCACAATTGCCTACTACTCCCCGGTGCCAGTGCAATGAACCAATCACAAACAGCAGTGCGTGCACTCCGTTGTTGTCTCTGCATCATAACTCCGCCCACGCTCACACCCGTGCCGCAGTGCCCATCACCGCCACGCCTCGCGCTGTCCTTCATTTAAAGTTCATTTATCTAGCTTTGAAGCGCTGCATTGTGTGGGGCAAGGGTACTCGTGGGTGTATTTAGATCGCTCGGTTCGGTACTTGGGACGGGTCTTCGTAATCTTTGAAGGAACGTATTTGTGTACGACTCTCCCCCACTCCGGCCTATGCTTGGCCGTCGACGTTGAGCTCTATCGGGTCTCTGAGCTCATGAATACACTGGAGGCTGCTGACTGGAAGCACGTGCTCTTGGAACGACGTGCTCTGATTGCGGTGCTGGCGGTACGTATCTGTCCAGCTCTGATAAGATCGTTCTGCGTTACTGAACATCCGTGGTGCAGGCTTTCGTTTGGGACTTCATCCTTTCCTTCCCCGAGGAAATAAGGATCACTCAACTTCGCCGTTTCAGCTGGCCAATGATCACGCATTATTCCTCAAGGTATGATTTGAATAGAGGAGAACGGATGATGAGTTGACGCAAACTGATGTCTATTGTTCAGACTTATCACTTTCGCATTCGTGATCTGCGGCGTAGTACTTAGCAGTAAGTTTTTCATACCACCAAACCTGCATTTTGCATTTATAAACTTCAAAAAACAGCTCTTGACATTAAAGACTGCAATACCCTTGGCGTTGCCATCGGAATCTTCTTCGTCATCGCGGAAACTACGACATCTCTCCTCTTCCTACACCGCATTCGAGCCATCTTCTTTGGCGAAAGATTAATTGTCGCCTTCTTCGCCCTCCTATGGATCACTGTCGTGGGCACTTCCATCTCTGTGCCCATCACCACCGTGCTCAGCCCGCGGATCTTCCTCTTCGCGTCCCAGTCACGGACTGAGGTGGTGTATTGCGATATGCGGTTCAAGACGCATTATGTCCCGTTGTCCGTGGTGGTGACTGCGGCAGCGTTTGATATGTTTGTATTTATGTTCATCTCGTGGAGGTTAGTTCGTAATATGCGGTTCGCGAGGACAAGATCGGATAATGGCTCAAGGACGAGTCTGTGTTGGGAATATTTGAAGACTTGGTGTGGTGGCGACAACTTGCCCGCTCTCTCCAGAACAATATTTCGTGGAGGCAGAAAGTATTACCTGTAAGCTTCTCATCCATCATGCCCGCCTGGTCCGATCTCTTATTCAATCGCGTTTGTTTCCCATTCCAACGACAGGCATACTGTCACATTGGACATTTTCATCCTCTGTGTCGTCTCCGAAGGATTCACATCCATCTCCTCCAACAACATCGTCTTCGCCCTCCTCTTCATCGAACTTTCCCTTAAGAACATATTCGCATGCCGTCTCTTCCGAGAAACGCTTCTTGAGCTTGGTATCGCAAACGGCACCAGTACCACATCTTCGTCAGAAACGGCAGCTGTATCTCAGGGAATTGAGTTTGCTGCTCCGACCACGTTGTCAGGACCTGGGGGCGAACTGGGGGACAGGATGGATTTGGCCTTTGCAGATCAAAGTGCGGTGCCAGCCTATAGCAATGGTAGAGGGAGGGACTGGGATCGAGGAGAGGGGGGTTCACGAGCGACTGTGACATGTAATCGGACAGACATTCGGGAGGACAGTTTGGCATCATCTTCGAGGACATTACGCGTTACTGCGTAGAACCATCATTTTCATTTTACTGTCGTTCCCTTGTGTATGTATGTAAGGCATTGCATTCACGAATCCTCACTGATCCTGCCCATGACCACGTGAATTACCACATGGATCAGTTCTCGCTGACGAATACTGGACTTCAGGATTGATATGAGGAACCTATACTACGCGACCGATGTCCTTGCTCGCCGACAAGATCGAAAACAGTTTGGGAAGGGCGATGTGTGTTTTCGAATCGTGTTGCGACGTCCAAGTCGCCAGCCATCCATGATTGTGGAATCTGCGACACGATTTTGATGTCCCGATAGCCGTGCGAGGTCAGATGTAATGGTCAGGACTTGCAGTAGTGGAAAAGATCAAATAGAAACCCACCCAGCCAGAATGCCAACCGTGTGCATTAGTACAACTATAGCAGACTCAAACATATACCGATCAAGGTAATAGCCAAAGACAACTTCCTTTGGTTTCCACCTAAAAGCTTGCATGCAGTGACGTCACATGCATCAGCTCCTCCACATTCCCCTCCAACCGATCATACACCAGCAGATGCTCGCGCAAAGTCAGTTCACAGTCGATGGCTGTGAACTGGGGGCGTACACCCAGGGAGACTCTGGCCAAATTGGGATGATGAACGACGGAGATACCGTTAATTATTTAAGATGTCTACTTGGTCCGGGATGATGTCTCCACCGATGATGCTGAAAGAAGTCGTTTTGCCAGCACCATTAGGACCAAGAAGTGTGGACACGGTGTCCTTGTCCACGCCGAAACTTACTTTATCCATAACGCGGTTGTGAGAGTTCCCATATGGTCCTGGAGGACGCGGAGAGAATTGGTGATCATGGCATGTCCGCCATGCCGACCGCCCCCCCCCCTCCACACCTTCTGTCCAACTCGCGGTGTCCCCTGAAGCGTGAAGCAGTAGACGTAAGAAATCATTCACGCTTCAAGCTTCAAGTTTCAATCACGCCAACAGTGATGCATCGCTACAAGTGATCATTCCGGAGTGATATCAGCACGAACTTTTTAGATACACGTGGGTTTGCGGTCGTTAAGCATAAGCGTTTGTCATGAAACATCATCAAGGTCATCGTCTTCTCGTTGTGGCTTTAGAACACGGTGGCGACACCGACCAAAAGACCACCGAGAACTGCTACAACGCTGGTGTAGGGCACGAAGCTGGACGCAGCTGAGGAAGTAGAAGACCCGGAAGGTTTGGGAGGGGCGCTACAACGGGAGGGAATATCAGAACTTGCCATCAAGGGATAATGGCGATCATGAAAACTCACGTGGATGTGGTTGAAGCGGAACTAGTGGATGACGCTGAAGACGACGAGGAGGTCGAGGTTGGGTTGGTTGCCGACTGCAACTGGACAGCGAACGACGACAAGCCGTTACCGAAGTCACCAATCTTCGAGAAGAAGTCGGCCACTTGAAAGAAAACGATGGCTATTAGATATGTTCGTTTCGCGTTTTGATGAATGGGCACTCACGATCACGGTTCTGGAGCTGAGGAGCGCCAGTGGGAAGGGTGATCAGCGAAGCAGGTCCGTTGGCGACTACCGCAGGGGTGAACGCGGGAGGCGTGGGAGGTGCGGTGGGGGCGGTCACGGTTGCAGACCCAGCGGGTGTAGGCACCGGCGCAGGGGTCGGACTGCCACCCTTCAACTCATCGAAGAGTGACGAGAGAGGCCCTTGGACTGCAGAGAAGTAGATCAGTTTCAGATTGCCAGTTGAAACCTCGAATTAAAACGCACCATCAGGAGGGAGCAGTTGGAGCAAGCCGGGGACAGCTGATTCAATGTCAGACAGGACTGAAAGGCCGCAAATCTAAGTCGATTATTATGATTAAAATTGGGGAAACGCTTACGATCCCTCTCCTCGAGAATGTCCCTCTTCGCGACGTGACCTGAAAAATCACGCTGCTGCATGACATCCCGTTGTTCTACGGCAGCCCTGGCGGGGAACCAATCACCATCGCGAGCGTAGTTCAAGCCGTGGACGGAAGAAGCCGCCAACAAGAGGGTGGTGGGGACGAGGACCTTTGCGAACATGATGAATAGACAAAAGTTACGATCAACGTAGAGAAGGTGGAAGAAAAAAGTTCGTGAAGAAGAGGAAAGTCAAAAGAAAGCAGATGGATGGGGACGCGCAGCGTTCACAAGGAGAAACATTGTTGGGTCCGTAAGGGTTTATATACCGCTCTGAGGGTGAGCGGCAATCAGAAAGCAGAGCAAATTGCGAGACCAGCGGAAGTGATGAGGACTGATAATGTGGAGGTTGCAGTGCAGGCCGTGGCTCGGCGTGAGGAGAGGATCAGAGAAACGGTGCGACGAGGAGATCATTTGTAACAACCTTGGTGAGTTTTCGGAGTTTATGGAGAGCTTGAAACAGGGTGGTCGAGCACTCTGGAGTTATAATTACTCAGCCAACCATCAAAAGTGGTACCGCCATCAGTGTTGTGTTTTGGCCTTGAGCGGGAGAAGGCAACTTTGAGGAGAGATGAGGCCGTGCAGTTCAAGATGGTAACGCGCGGTCACGTCGAGCGTCACATAGTATAATGACGTCACACCATCGATGATTCTATCTTCCTTTCTTACTACATAGTGTCTACAGAAACACTCAATACAACGCTCACGATTGCACTACATATTCTGGTCGTGCCACATCTTCACCACAATGGCTCATTCTATTTCTCCGAGCAGCATTTCGTGGCAGACAACATCGACGATTCGTGTCATTGAATGTCGAGCAAACTGCGGCGGTGCGCGTCGCGCGAGCAAACAGACTTCAGTCTCGAGGAAGGTGGAGATACGGAGGGGCTGGTTTATGGAATGAAAAAGTCGCTCAAGGTACGTTGTGTACACGTTCGACATTTGCTATCACTCATAAGTTTTATACCAGTGCCGTGGGTCACTGGGTGGATCAAATAGTGAGCATTTCCTGTGGTACTGGTCTCGCGGCTGCGCAACTTGCCCTGTGTTGTGAAAGCCTTCCAGTCTTATGAGGCAGATGTCAATCTCAGGCTGAAATATTCTGACGTTATCGCACATATAGCTCCAATCCCCCGTCATGAACTATCAAGTTCCGAATACCGTCGAGGGCGTGTCAATGTCATGTTGATGATTCGAATGTGGGGAGTTTATCCTGAAGAATTGACCATCACTCAACTTGTGGCCAGCAGGGTTGTCTCCATCGTTGCACAGCCAATGCTTGTCACAACTTGCACCGAAGGTGACGGCTTTGCATGCTTCGGAAGTCCCTCCCCCCGCCCCGCCTAAAATTGAAGATAACGGATCTACAATCCGACAGCTTAACATATAATCCTTGATTTTCTGCATCACCTGTTTATTGTTCCCAAAACAGCTATTGCCAGTCAGGACGAAGCAAAAGCCAGAAGACCCGAGAAGGATCCGCCAAGGATATTGCTCCTCCTCTGCTGCAAGTACTACTCCAGGCTGCGAAGCTGGTAGATCCACTTGCCGTCAGTAGCGTGTCATTCTATCTGCTGTAACTACCTGTGCTATGTGCTGACCAGGGGCGTTCCGTACAATCCTAGTGCTCGGGTTGGTCGATGGAGCTCCGAAGACAGCGTGATTTTACCGTACAATTGGCAGATGTCAACCTGCTCTCCGCCCCGGGCGCGAGTAAAGTAAGGATGAACAGCGTCACCGGACGCACCGGGGATTCTAGTGGTATGGTGTGTGTCAATAAATTTCTCGTTGCAGCGGTGCGCTAGATAACGAGACGAAAGCACGTCATTATAACCGCCAACTCGAGGAGCAAGAGTATATAAAGCAAGGTGCTTTCTTGACGGACTTGCGCTACCCCCCATCGCTCCCGAAGAATGGACCAGATGTACGCTATTTTCCTCTTTTTCCGTGCACATCTCTCATCGCAACACTTTACTATCCAGATTCCTCGATTTTGCTTTCGCGTTCAGTGGCATGGGTGACTATTCCTTCCTCGTTACGCCTACTATGACGCTGACCTGGACTCATTCAGTGCTGGTCGTACACGACGCCGCTCTCACTTTCTCACGGGAATTGGAATGTATTTGGAAGTACCCCTTCAGTCCTGTCACCGCCATTTACATCGCACAACGATATGTTCTCTTGGTGTCACTCACAGAAAATCTTCCAGGATCTCCAGTACCTTCTCTAGTAATACCAGGAATATCGGATATAGTGAGTTCCCAACAGTTCGGCTTGAGAAGTGTCTCCATAACGGTACATAGACGTAGGTTTTTCAATGCAGTCCCAAAAACATCCGTAAACCAACATACATCAGATGTCAAATAATCAGCGGGATTTATGATACATTGGCCTTCCTAAACATCTTCAGCACTTCTCGTGCGTCTTAATTGTCCCTACCCCAACTCTTTACTTATGATGCCCTCCACAGTCTTCTCCCTCCTTCGTGTATGGGCAATCTCTGGAGATCGCCGCTGGAAAACTGTGGCGGTCTTGTTTCCGTTTGCTGTGGTTTCGCCGTCTCTCGCTATTGTGAGTACCGGCAGTTGTTTGTGATGTACACTGTTGACATCGTTTCAGTACACCTTCTCCCAACAACGCACAACCGCACTTTCCAACGGAACCTGCGACACCCATTGGGTCGCCGGTTCTGCACCGTTTCCGTTGTAAGTCCTTCCCTCTGTCTTGACGCAAGTTCATTCGACACAGAATATTTGATGAGTGCTGTTTAGCTGTAGGTGCATTGCAGTTCACTTTGGCTCCTCGATCTGACCAAGTTACTCCCACGACCCACAGTCCCTCAAGTTTCACGTGCAAGTGCAATCATGACTGACCTTGGTGTTATTGTCGTCACTTGGTTATGGACACGAGAATCTCTTAAATTGTCCTTGGAAAATCCTCTCTCCTCGCGACCCAAGATGTTATCAACTATTTTATTCCGCAACGGCGAGTATTTCCATGTTGATCTTGACTGCGTGGCCTTTTCTTCTTACCTGCGATTTTACACCCAGGTTCAATATATTTCGCGTAAGTTGGCATCTGTTGCTTCAGCGCATGAACAGACCATGATTTTGGTCCTTTTAACAGAACCCTCTTGGCTCTGAACACGGCCAACTTGATTCTTGACTTTCATGATGACTATGCTTTAAGTGCATCAAGTTTCATCGATGTGAACTCTGCGTACGTCCATTACCCCAAGTAATCTAGCGCGAGTCATCATTGGCTGCCCACAGGATTGCCGCAAACCTTATCTGCCGGTTCATACTGGATTTACGAACCCAGGCGGCGGGACCCACCTCCGTAGGAGAACTTTCCTCCGCCCGCTTCGCTTCTTTTGCCGGCAACATTGGTGGGCAGGGAGACTCAATGTGGCTTACCTCTGCGGATCACGACCAGGACTACTCAGAGGATCCACCGAACGCGGAAATTTCTGCCGTAGAAATATCTCACCACACTCCGAACGATGCCGAAGTTGGTGTTCTCGTCAGTGGTGGCAGTGGCTCGTTCCCTATCGCTTCATCAAGCAAGAAGACGATAGAAATGCAGTACGTATATTCTCTTGATGTCATCGTGAACTGTCGCTCAGCTGTCTCAGGACTTTTCACTGAGTGGAATGTTTAGCCTTAGCTCCCAGTTCAAGTTTGTAAACCGTGATACTATGTTGTAATGAACCGCCAGGATCTCGTCGGTGCATCTCTCTTGTTATGTTTGTATTATTCTCTTGTTTTCTTAGAAGGAAATGAACAGATTTATGCCAATTAGCTTGAACCAGAACAGAGGTCTATGTTGCACATGTGACATGCCCCCCGATGATGACATCACATCATCACACAACATCACCCTGTCCGAATTTGGGCATGAACGCCTGCGTGACATTTCTGTTCTCTGCTCTCATCTGAGAAGTGCAACACACGGTCCGCTAAACAAGCGATTGAATGCTCACGCGCACTCACGGCCCGTATGAAAGCATGGCTGGAACACACATGGGCTATCCATGGTCATACGTCCACTAACAATTCACACACTTCATATCCCACACTGGCCAATGCGCCACTACAAAAGGTTGAGATCACGATTCGAAGATGTCTGACGAACACTTCCTTTGCCCAGTGACTACCATCCCAGAAAATGGCGGTCCCAACGAATAGGAGAGCTATTCTATTTGCCATATTCATTGCGTTCGGTATGTCTTCTCTTGCTTCGCGAAGGCCATGGTGGCACTCTGGCTGATCGAGATGCCTTCGCAGGAGGTACGAACTATTCGTCAAACAACGGATCGTTTGACTGGTACGTCGCCACAACACCCTTTGAGGACTGTTTCTAACATACACATCGTAGATTGACCGTTCAATACAGGTTTCTTGTTTGGATACGACATCGGTGTTATTTCGGTAAGTCCGTCCTCATTCATTGCATGGTACATTATTCTGATACCTGAGTAGGGATGCCTCATTATGCCCGACTTTATTCGTCGTTTCGGAGAAGTTGGTCCAGATGGCGTGCCCTTCCTCTCTAGCTCTAGGCAGTCGATCATCACCTCTCTACTTTCTGCTGGGTAAAACATATGTTGTCCATTTTGAGATCCCTCGCTGACCTATTTGTTCGTCAGAACGTTCGTTGGAGCACTCGGTCAAGCTTTTACATCCGATAGGTCTGGTCGCAAGGGATCCATCCTCATTTGGTCCGGTATCTTTACCATCGGCTGTGCAATCCAAACAGGTACTACCACCTCGATCGTGCAGTTAACCATTGGTCGTTTCATTGCTGGTTTGGGGGTCGGCGCTCTTTCAGGTCCGTCAGCTTTGATGATTACAGTGGTTAAAGTCTGACGGTAACATTCAGCTATTGTTCCGCTGTACAATGGCGAAACGTCGCCCAAAAAGCTGCGTGGGATGTTGCTTGTGCTATATCAACTGCAGATTATCATTGGGTACGTCCTCTCGGGATGGTTTTGTGTATTTTGCCACTCATGGTGTCTTGTAAAGCATTTTCCTCAGTTACATAATTGAGATTGGAACTCATCATATCCCGAACTCTGCATCCTGGCGTATACCCGTTGGGTTGCAAATGTTATGGGGACTGATCATCCTCTCGGGAATATTTTTCTTGCCGGAATCTCCGTGAGTCTTCGAACAACCAGTCTCTGTTGGTCGTATGTAACTAACAAACTATAGTCGTCACCTTCTGGGAACAGGGAGGATAGCGGAAGCTCGTGCTGTCATCGCAGACCTGAATGGTGTCCCAGAGGACGATCCGATTGTTGCTGAAAGCATGGAGGAACTCGAGTTTGGTATTCGCGCAGAAAATGAGGGCGGTAAGGCGACATGGCTCGAGTGCTTCTCTACCAGGAACATGTTGTGGAAACGTACATTGAACGGAATGATGCTGCAATTCATCCAGCAACTGAACGGACAGAACTTCTACTGTGAGTTTGGTTTCATCCTTTGTTGCGGATGTGGCTCACATCGAGCTCTAGATTATTATGGCGACACCTTCTTCAAGAGCGCACAAACCAGGTATGCCCCACGTTGATTTGCCTTCCACCTCAGCTGATACCGCAAAACAGCCTTGACCCATATTCCATTCAAGCCATTCTCGGAGGCGTCTCTGTTGTCGGAACCGTACCCGCACTGTATCTCATTGAGACATGGGGTCGTCGTAAAGTTCGTCTACTCCGTCGTCTCTACCATCTCTCAGTGTTGACATCCCTTACTGCCGTTCTCAGTCTCTTCTAACAGGCTCAGTGCTAGAAGCCATATGTTCTATCGTCGCAGGACTTGTTGGACATTTCACATTGGCTCCGGACGGTACAGACCCTAGTCTTCTTACTACACAAAACAGAAGAGGCGGAGACACTCTGATCGCATTTGCCGTCCTTCATGTGTTTTCGTTTTCGATGTTCTGGGGTCCTGCGCCTTGGTAAGGCCATACCATGCGATACCCAGAACGTACGCATTGACCAATGAATCATAGGGTATATCTGGGTGAGAGTTTCCCGCTCCGTGTTCGTCCCAAAGCCATCGCATTAGGTAGTGCGACCAGTACGTGCTTTACCCGCCTATTCCAAGTGCTTAGTGCTGACTTGTATGGCACATCCCACGTAGATTGGTTTTGGAACTTCCTCCTTTCGTTCTTCGCCCCTCGTATTGCTGGAGACATTGGCCCTCTTATCCTCATGATCTTCTTTGGGATGCTCGTCTTCGGATTCGCCTATGTCTACGTCTTCATCCCTGAGACCAAAGGGTTGAGTCTGGAAGAGGTGTGTTGTTCGCCCTGCGGTAGTTGTTATTTCGGATACTGATGGATGTGTGGCGTTTGTTCGTAGGTGGATGAGATGTATCGCGCTCGTATCAAACCTTGGAAATCTGCTGGATGGCGTCCTAGCGAGAAGCATATCCATGGGGATGAGAAGAAGCCGTCTACTCCTACGTCTGTTGAGGACCTGCATGCCACGGAGAAGAGCGGTGTCTAATAGGTTGTATCGCCTTGGGTTCACAATCATGCCATCCAGCTCATTGCTGAGCTCGAAAAATGTGCAAACTGATGACTTTTTACGATGTACTACGTATTCTTCTAAGCAAACTTCGCTATGTTCATGACGCTTTATCCTTCGTGCCATTCAGACCAAAGTGACCGTAGCACCTCCCTGCGTGAACGGCACAACCCAAGCACCCGCATCCATCTGCAAGTTGCTACTAGGCTTCAATAAACGCACACCTGCGACCTGTGCAGTCTGTGTTACCACCAACCGTCCCACTGGCGCACTCGCAGCGCTGGATGCACCCTCTGGGGCAGCAGTGATCGTGAGCGTCACGCTCTTCTTCGCCGGGTCGAACGCCACAAGTGAGAACGCGCCAGCATCGAGCGTGAAGAGCGTTCCCAGCGGCGCGACGAACACACGTCTCCTAAGCGTATCCCTCGGATGCACTATTACCGTGGGCGATGTAGACTGCACATCCCCACCAAACGCTTGCCACCCAAACTCCGGATGCTGCACGATGAATGTGCCCACGCCTAACGCATGCCCTACAAAGTTTGGACCATAATCCCCCGAATACCCGTCCCATTTAAGAGTGTCGGCGAAGGAGTGGAAGGATGCGGAGGCGAATCCTCCTTGATCGATATTGGAGGTGGGGCCAGAGAGACCACCAAAGGCAACGCGGAGGAGGTAGAGGTCTGTCGGGTTGGACTGGAAGTGGGAGATGAGAGGGAGGGCGTTGAGACCGCTGCCGTAGTGGTGGAGCTGGCGTTCGATGCGCTGCAGTTTTCCTCCGTAAACGTTATCCCTGACGGATTGGGTGTTGGATATTCGGACTAAAACCTGAAAGGACGTGGTTGGTGTGACTTACCAGTATCGACGTGCGTTGCCATTGTACCCCCAATGTGGGATTGTGGGTTGGTAGGCGAGGATAGAGTTGATGACGTTCAATGCCGTCGTGGTGTCGTTGAAGTACTTGCTCCACGCATATACACCTTCCTGTCCAGTAGAATCCCAAGCCATCTCAGAACCAAACCTATTGAATGGTTAACGAGACTCGGCATAGACATGAGATTGCCATCGTTTACTCACGGATAGCGTTGTCCAGCCCAGATTGTCGCACGAGCTTTCATTCTGCTCTCAAGCAGGGTGGCGTTGGCCGTCAAACCCTCTCTCTTCAGATCGTCCAAGAGGAGGCGAATAACGGTTTCATCCATCAGGCCGACATTGGCATAGCCCACATCCCCTTGAGTCATGCGTTTGACAGTCAAGACAGCCTGGTTGATGTACCATTGCCAGTTGTGCACCTTCACCAAGGAGGGGTAGTTGCGAGCAACGCGGTACAGGGACCAATAAGCGGCCTGAAATAAAATATTGAATGAAGTGCCACAGCAGGAGGACAGTGATACTTACGGCAACATGAACATAATCATAGGCCCTATCCGTGGCGTAAGAGGCAGCTTGATTCCATGACCACCAGTTTCCCCAGTTGATGGAGGTTGGATACGTGTACTGAGGGACTAGAGCTGGTTGATAGAAGTAGACCGCCTGATCCGAGTGACGTTAGGACTAAGATTATGGTATGCTGGGCGGCTTCTTTACCTTCTTCACGGATCCTGCCAACAAAAAGGAGAGTATTTATTTTGAGCTCGTTTTACCGCACTGGTGCATAACAAACTCACCATCGCTGTTCTGAATGGAACCCCATAAAGTCTTATTCACAAACGACTCCAACTTCGCCACCTCCGCAGCGTTCGGTTGAGCAAATTGCTTCACCGTCGCAGCTAACCAGGACCCCGCGCCAGCTTCGTCACTTAACCCAGGAATCCAAGCACGGGGATCATCCTTCACAACGGCATTCACCTCTCTGTCATAGCTGATAACAGACGGAGATCGGTGGAATGGGTCGGTGGAGTTATCGAACCATTGGGATGTTGTGAGGAAGTTGCCGAGATCCGACACGACGGTGGTGGCGGGTTTCGTTACGAAGTAGTGGACGGTCTGCACAGTTCCATCCTGGTAAGTAACGGTCAAGCGAGAGCGTCCCCAAATGTGTGGAGTCAATGTGAACCCAGACCATACCCCGTCAGTGGCATCGGTACTTTGCGACCAGGAGAGTGCACCAGCTGGTGATACGGAGAGAGATGCAATAGGGGAGGTATAGTTTAGGAAGAGCTTCCCTTGCTGGTCCGTCGACAAGATGTATCCTGGAACGCCTACGGCAACTGGCCGCTTGGCCGCACGGAGGGTATCTTCAATGTTTCGGATGGATGGTGCGAGACGGAACTGAAGACCGTAAGTTCGTGTCTCTCCCGGAGCGAGAGTTGCTGACGTAGGCGCGTTCCACGGTGTAACCTTGGCCCACTCATTCTGAGCGTACGCCAATGTGTGGAACTGCCATTCGTATAATCCCTCGAAAGTCTGAGATTGATAGAACGGAGTATTCGCCGTGCTCTCTGGGATGAAACGCCACCCTTCTAGCGGCGACTTTGGTGCTGGAGTGACCAAGAGAGGGGGAAGTGTGCCTAGAAGCGGAGTGACTTGAACGTATCCGGCGTCCTGTCCGATATAGGGATCGAAGAGACTGCATAACTGGTTGGTATCGGCGGCGCTCCTATCGGTGAAGATCTATGTGAAATGGACAATGATGAGGCTCTGTGCGATGGTGTTGATACCCATGATGAGCTTACGTTGTTGAATTCCAAAGGGGCGCCCAGTGCACCGATCTCGAGTGAAGTAGTTTGTTTATTTGTCACGTCGAATAGTAGGGAGAGTACTCCCCCTTGGACTATCCATCTTCGTGTGATATTGAGTGGCGCATTTGAAGGGAGTGTTGGGGAGAGGTCTGCGATAGCTAGAGTGCTACTGGGGGCCGAGCGCGTGTTCACTGTGCGACGCGAAGTGAAAGAATCGCCCGAGATCCAGGCAGAGTTTGACCCTGCAGCGCGCACTCTGTAGGATATGTCACCAAGATGCACATTGCCATTGAACTGGCGCTGCGTCATCTTGTCCGCCGGAATGAAATCGAAGGATCCGGTTCCATTTGCGGGTTTGAGAGAGTACAACGTCTGCGAATCCTTGACCAGTTGTACTGAGAACTCTGGAGTGGTAAAGGATATGAATCCGTCCGCCAGGCCCAAAGTCGCGGTCTGGGCTAAGGCAGAGGAACAAGCGGTGAATACGGCCAGGTGGCGAAGTAGCCACGCAACCTGTTGGTACGATCGCTTAGATGCTCGAGTGACGCGACACAGTGCAGCTAGAAACGTACCATGCCGATTATACGTGTATTCTGAGGTGTATGGACGAGTTTCTGCCACAGATAGCGTATGATGAAGTCAGCTGGAAGTAACATACTCGCGGTGCTTTATAGGCGATTCAATGCTCCACTTCCAAATGAATAATTCTTCTAATCTTCTTGTGACATGCTCCCTCAGGTGCAAGAAGTAGCGACCTGTCGGTTGATCTGAATGCGTTCCTTCGTGTATGATGGCAAGGTGACCTTGCCCAACGCACCTGCGGGCCGTCACCCGTGACCCGTCTTGCTTGCCACCGTGCCAGTGATCATACTTATGTTGCGTCTTGAGTGAAGGCCGAATGTGTCACTTGAGGCTTGCACCATGTATTCCTAAGCTATAGAATACTTCCCAGATACTTTGGGGTCTTGAATGCGTGAATTCATCGTTGGTGTCATGCGAAGACGTGGACGAGCTGAGGACTGCGGGAGTCGTTCGTAAGCGCCTTATACTATTCTGATAATTAGGGTTATCCTCTCGCAAATTACCGACAACAATGGAACACGACTCGTCCACGTCACGGTACACAAATGACGGAAGAGCCTCCCTTTCACTTCTGAAACTCAGCTAATACTCTAGGAGATGTGAGGAAATCCGTCTTCTCGAGGAGAAAGTCTGTTGATAAAATCATTTTGGGTGACATCGCGATGTAGATATCTGCAATGAAGGCTTACCGTCAGGTATGGCCGTAATATTGTCTCGCATCAATTGTAGGATCTTCCTTGTCTTGGATTCGAATCGAGGCCAGGCAGCTGGTGAAGAAGATAGAACAAATACAGTAAGTGTCTGTCGCATGCGATTTCTGGACAATATGATGCGTACGGCCCGGGTTCAGGTCATGAATGAAGTTGATATAGAATTCCCTGAATTGGATCGAGAACTCGCTTTCCGCAGCGGGTGGTGCAGGGCCAAATAGCAGCGGAAGTTCTGACGCATGTGCAACTTCATAGACGAGATGTCTGATCAGCTGACTTGGTCACCATATGGAACTGGGAAACATACCCCCGTTTACGACGCTGTTGCCGGGTATAAACTCGGTGAAGAAGTATCCGAACAGCTCGTTGGTTGATGCAGCTTTGTCGAAGAATAGCCTGCGGGGGCCGAGGTACATGTTGTCGCTATACCAGGCTTCGGCCCGATCAAAGAGGGAGTCGCCAGTGTTGAACGCTCCTCCGAGGGTTGTACTGTTCGCCGGGTACAGTGCTCGAATGTGATCCAGAAGATCTTGAGTGACAGTCGAAGTGTCAACCAAAAGTTGAAGAATATACTTGTTGAAGGCTGCGTCCTCGAGCTCCGGAGGGGTATTCAGGCCGAGGACAGCTTGCGCAAAATTTGTTCCTTCATTGAGCTGGGTAGAAAGGCATAGGAGTAAGAAAAGACATAGAAAAATCAACCATGGTTTGGTGCTTACATTTGTCCCAGCAATTATAGGTACATGTAAGAAGTCGCCGCTCGCTATCTTCAGAGACGGCCGTATAGTGATGAAGCTTCCTGGAGGGCCTAGTGCCGGTTGCCACAGCTGATGATTCAGGGACGTCAGTGTCATTTCAGTCGTGACGTTGTGCAGAAGCTTGAAGACGATTAACCCTTAGCACCGTGATGGTTACAATTAAGGCTCTCACCTCAAACGGCGTATTCTCGAGACAACGCAGTGAGGCTCGGCCAGAAGGACACCCAACGGCCTTGAGCAAACGGTCGTAAGGAAATCCTGGGTTATCATACTTGCTCGCCGGAGGACAGTTTTTGCTGGAAGGACAAGATATCAGCTTTGTTTGCAAGAATGCAAAGAAATGGTGTGCTTGCATTGGCCCCGTCGCTGAGTCCCAAATAGCTGCGCGGAAAAGGCTTTCATGGGTTGGGTACAACACGAGAATTTCGGCACTACCAGCGCCAGCAGACTATCTCGGGTTATTAGCTTGCAGATTTTCGACACGAGAGTTGAGGAATCTACCTGACCCCAAATTGTGACCTGGATGCAGGCCCCATGCTTAATGTTTAGGTTCTAGGAGATCCGATCATGACTTACCTTCGAAGGGTCTCCTCCAAAAGCAGCGATGTTGTCTTGAAGGAATTTCAAGGACAAGCGTAGATCGTGAAATCCAGCATTGAGATCCTCCGGAGCAACGTAAGAGCTCGCCAGCTAACCAATGCCAAAAAGTGTCTCAATACTCCGCACAAAGTATTTACTTCTATTGGAGAAGCTCACGAAACCAAACGTGCTGACGCGCCAATTGCTGGTGCCACGAGCTATGAGGCTTCAAGCCACTCAAATAGCGCTTGGAACTTACACGGAAACGAAGATAATTGGCTTTCCTATAGCCACACTCCGAGTGATGAGACCTAAAAGACTGATTTGTAAGAGCAATTCACAGGTTGGATGAGAAGTATGCTCACGAGTTGGTTCAAACGTTGGATCAGATGTCCCTCTGATGTATGGTCAGTACTGTACTTGCTATTCAGAGGTAAAGAAACAACACACCCGTGCATGAATGCGCCACCCTACCTACAGGTCAGCTGGCATGTCTTCTCCAGGGCAGAGTGGAGACTCACGTAAAACCAAACAAGAATAGGCAGCTTCGCATTGCTCTTCGTCTTGAGAGGCCTCCAGACCTTGCGGCCAGATCCCATCAGCATACACGAAGAATCTCTTTTTAGAAAGAACTAAACTTACATTCAATGTGAGACAATCCTCGCTTTGCGGAACGTGCAAAGTTGGGTCAGGTATTTGAGGACAGGCATCCCCGAAGTTCGAAGCATCCTTGACTCCAGGAGCAGGCCTCGTGATAGGAACTGGTGCTTTGAATCGCAGAGGTCCAACGGGTGGTTCTGCGAACGGGATTCCGAGCCATCGTTCGGTACCGTTGGATGCCGAGACGCCGCGAAAAATACCAGAAGTAAGGTGGACTTGCAAGTTCGGCGTTAAGACTGCGGAAGCGGCGCAGATCTGCAACCCGAGTAGTGCGTAGCAGAGATGTTCGAAAGGTGAGAATCCGAAGACCATCGTTTACACGCTCAAGGTGTCTGTGGAGCAAAGGATGGGTGTCTTTCTCAGCCTCTCTACTTATAGGATTCTTGAGGGAAACGGGCAGCCTGTGTATGCGGAGTGAGTGCGCGGGACGATTCAGAAGCAGACCGGTGCCTACTGGGCATAAATAGAACATTTGCCACTGACTCAGTTGGCCATGCTAGATGTTGAGCGAGGGCGTTCACAACGAAGACTGGTTTCGTCATGTCCTGACTAAAGTGGTGGTTAAGCCCGCACATCCATTCTAGCTCGCTTGTTTCATAGACGGATATAACATATCGGAGGCGGCATTCATCTCTTTATCAATCACGAGGCCTCACCGAGAAGCCTCGGACACTTTTTCGGTGAGAAAATCGTATGAGGACGCATGGAGGATTGATTCCAAAGGATTGGGAACTGTGTACAGTTATCTTAACTGACAGACCTAGAAGGATTATTTCTGGAACTCAGCCAGGACTCTTGCAGACGTCAGAAACTGTGTTTTGTCCAGAAGGAAATCTAACAGAGATGTCAGTGGCAAAGCACCATACATACTTTCAACGTGGGCTAGACCTACCATCGGTGATGGCGGTGATGTTGCCCCTCTTCAATTGAAGAACCTTCTTGGTTGCCGGCACAAACTGAGGCCATGCACCTGACAAGTGATGGAGGGTAAATTAACATTGTGAGCAAAACAGAGCAAAAACCGGACCTCCAGGATTCAAATCATTGATGAAGTTGATGTAGAAATCCGTGAGCTGGTTGGCAAAGTCGTCCTCAACAGGTGTAGGGACGGGTCCGAAGAGTAGGGAAAGTTCAGATCCATGGAACACTGAGAAAGGAATCGGTCGATAGTTGCATCAACCCAAAATTTCAATGCGAAACCGACCTCCGTTGGTGATATCATTGGTAGGAATGAATTCAGTAAAGAAGTATCCAAACAGCTTGTTGGTCGAGGCCGCCTTGTCGAATAGCATGCGTCTTGGGCCGAGATACATGTTATCCGTGTACCAGGCTTCCGCTCTGTCAAAGAGAGAATCGCCAGTGTTGAACGGTCCGCCGAGAGTTGTGCTGTTGGCCGGATATAATGCACGGATCTGGGCCAGCAACTGATCGGTAACAGTTGAATCATCGATGAGGAGACGGCGGATGAAGCTGTCGAGGGTCGCATCCTCCTGCGCTGGTGGCGTCTTCAGTCCCTTCACTGACTGTGTGAAAGTTGTTCCTTCGTTTTGCTGATCATCTGGGGATTAGCTACGGCGATCGGTTCATGAATTTCTGAGCGTACGTTTGTTCCCGCCAGGATCGGGACGTGCAAGAACTTGCCATTTGCGATTTGGACTGAAGGCCTTGCGGTGATAAGACTACCACGAGGACCAACGGAAGGCTCCCATAACTGGCTGTTGAGGGTCGCCCTCGTCATGGCGACTGAGATGTTCAACAAAGTCTAGAGAAAAATGTCAGTACCGTAAGATAGGATCGATGGCGTGAAGACCAACATCGAACGGCACCCGTTGAAGGCAAGCAACAGAGGTGGGGCCAAGGGGGCATCCGGCGGCTTCGGTGAGACGTGCAAATGGCTTTCCTGGTTCATCGTATACACTGGCTGGTGGAGCATTTTTGCTGTAGGGGCGATGTTAATGTGATATAATAATGTCGTGGAATGAGGAAACACACTATGGGCCCGTTGTTGAATCGAATATGGCAGCGCGGAAGAGCGTCTCCGTCGCCGGGAATAGTACGTGCGTTTCGGCTCCACCAGCACCTGCAGACTGAAGAGACGCAGTTCAGATATGAGAAATATGACATGATATACGCGCATCACCTGCCCCCAGATTGTGACCTGGGAAGCAATAGTCAGCGGATAGTGTCCATGATTCATTTCAGAACATGCCTTCTGAGGATCACCACCAAATGCTGCGACATTTCGCTGTAAAAACTGCAATGCGAGTCTCTGGTCAAGAAAACCGGCGTTGAGATCTTCAGGGGAAACATGGGAACTGGAGAGCTAAAGGTTGGGTCGGTTTAGCAAGAGCAGCGTTCAGTACTTTCGAGACTCACGAAGCCGAAACTGTTCACGCGATAGTTGCTAGTTAAATACATCAGTACTAACCGAATAACTGAGGCGAAGCAGACACTTACACAGAAACAAATATGATCGGTTTTCCTATTGTTGCGCTGCGGTTGATGATACCTGCAGAGAGCCGTTCAGATGAGCAAAGGCGTAAAGTAGACTTGAGAAAGCACTTACGTGTGGGATCGAATGAATGGGAAGATGCCGCTCTGCCGTCGATGTAAGCCTTTGTGTCTCAAAACAGAACCGGACGTAAATTACCCATCCATAAACCCGCCGCCCTATAAATAGCCATTAGATAAATATAATGCGCGAGACTAAAGGCTCACGTAAAACCAAACGAGAACGGGAAGCTTCGCGCTGCTTTTGGTGTTCAATGGACGCCAGACCTGGTGAGATGTCAGCATCAGCTGTAGTCAAAGACATTGCAATGAACGCACATTGAGAAACAAACAATCCTCGGATATGGGAGCTCCTAAACCGGAAGATGGAATTTGAGGGCATGCGTTGCCAAATGTTGCTGCAGTTTTGGCCGCCGCCGACGGATGAGAAATAGCCACAGGTGCTTTGAATCTCAACCGTCCAACGGGGGGCTGAGCGAAGGGGATCCCAAGCCATCTCTCAGTCCCATTAGAAATTGAGAGGCCGGTGAACGTTCCCGAAGTTAGTTTGACTTGAAGGGGAGGTTGAGCCGCAAGGACGGGTGAAAGCAACAAGGTGCTGGCGAACGAAAATAAGGCGAGCAGACCTGGGGACATGGTATCAGCGGCAAATTGTAGCTAACGCGGATGCACATACCATGATACGCCCTTTTATACAGAGAAAGCATAGCCAGCTGATGCCTCAATTCAGTGCATGGGAGGAAAAGCAATTCTGTCAGTAAATGGGGAATGCACCCAAACTTAGGTCGGCAGGCACAGCACACTGAAAATATAGAACAGAAAGAATCATGCATTATAATGGTAGCCATACACAGCATACACGTCCGGAAAGGTTCCTGCGTGTAAGGCCACCAGACCGACAACATCAACCGCACTCAGACGGGTTCTGTGAACAATGCGGTCCTGAGTGTCAGCACTGCGGAAAGCCGTAGGAAGAGCGTCGGTGATAGAGAAAACCTCATGGACCAGAGATGATGCGGTGTGAATGGGAAGGAAGTGGTTGAGGCTCTTGAGAGAGTTGACTTCAGTCTTCACTCATGGCAGAGTCACTGAGAGTACGACACGTGGGTGGCACATGACTGTGTGAAAGGCGCCGACAGACGCGACGCGTTTGTTTGTCCTTCTTTGTCTCACTATCTTTTTGCCATCCCGGGCCAATGATTCCAATTCGACACTCAGTTCATTCTTCATGACCAACTTTCACAATACGCTATACTCCCATGTCTTACAAGGACAATACTGAAAACGACGCTGAATTTGCTCTTCGCTCTCACATTCGCACCCTATTGCTGGACTATGCTCTGACCCACCTCACAACAGATTATATCGCATTCACTGAAGATGCCACAAACGAGGTCAGGGCTTGTTTCTATCAATAAGACATAGCCTGCTGACTTTAAATATGCTATAGCTGCTAGCAAGTAGTCTCCAACCTATCGCCACATCAGAACCAACCGACCTCGTATTGCAACCGGCATTACCGGAAGCAATCTGTCTGGGTCTTCATCTGAACAACTTACCCGCCTATGAAGAAAGATGGCCAATTGGTCAGAATGCCTCAGGGATTTTGGAAGCATGTTTGAAACGGAAGAAGGGGACATGTATATCATCAGAATGTTGGAATGAATCCCCGAATGGTGAGTGGTGGATAATACCATGCGACCATCCTGACCTCTATGGGATAGAATATTCATGGAAAATCTATCGACCTGCGTCTCCTGTACTAACTGGTCGAGCCATTCAGGAAACATGCATATTAGGACGTCGATCTCAGCCTGTATGCCCCGGTCCGAAAAGTGGATTACTAGACACTCATTGCATTCGAAAAGTGCCCGCATTAATCATTGAGGAGCCATCGCAAATCATGGTCAAGGATGTTCTGTAAGCGTGTATACCTGGCCATCAATGCCGACATCTCTGACGAGGCTTAGGAATGATCGCATATATGTGGATCTTGACACCAAGAAGGACTTAGAAGAGACGATCAAGTCTATTTCCTCCCGTGGAAAGGACCGCGTTGTACTTCCGTCGGAAAATCTCGTCCATACTAATAGCCCTGCATACGCCATTGTCCGGCTCGAGTCACCTCCTCTCTTTCCTCGCGATCGAAATCCAGGCCACGTTATCAACGGACAAGGAATCTCTCGCAGCGTTGGCAAAGCTGGCGACATTTTGGATCTCATTACGAGTGCGCCATTGGAGATTCGAAGTTCGCAAGGATCGGATATGTACAAACAGCACATGGCTGTCGTCAGCGGTTGGAGTACATGCCATCTCACCTTACTTCATTTACGGATGATTTTACGCTAAACTTGTTCATTACAGCTGCACTCGTTACCCCATTCTCACCCACGCCTTCACTAGAAAGCGGCACCAGCGAAATCGACGAGCTACTCTCACCTTCACCTCCTGACGCTAGCCCCTTGTATGTGAAACTACTTGAGGATTCCAAGATGGGTATGGGATTAATCTACCCCATCCACACCACAAAGTGCTGAATACGTGATGGATAGATGAGTACGAAATGCCACGAGCTGAGGGGAAAATGCTGGGGTCCCAAGCGTTCGGGGCTGGTCAAAGGTAATGTATTTTGCCATTCTGTTTCGTATCCAACGCTCATTCCAATCAGTCTTAGTGATTTCTTGTCCCCCGTTCTTCACCCCATCCCGGTAGCAAGGAATGTGGATCCGCGCATTATCACCTCTCCGAAGTTGCAATCTTCTTCCCCTCAGACAATTATTACTGCTTCAATGCTTGGACAACCACCATCGGCAGATGATGAAGATATCAGAAACTCGTTATCGGCCCGCTCTTCCCGTCTTGAAGATCCCAAGAGTGACGACACGGATGACTTACTGACCAATATTCAAGCGAGGGGTGGTCTGCTTCCCAGCCAGGATCCTCTTGGGTTTGTCCTCAAGGAGACATTTGACGACAAAGAGGCCTTGATGATGCAAAGTAAGTGGTGAAATGTGCGTCCAGATGAACCCACTTGTTGAATGGCTCTCTGACAGTACCACAACTCCCTCCCCCTAATGAACACAATCCTAGTACCATAATTCCAGCGGGTATGGCTCACCTTCTGGCGTCATGGAAATGTGGCCAGCAAGATCAAGTAGAAGCTCTTGGCGCATCAGTCAGTTGCCTCAAGAAGGTGAAGGGACTGCAGTCACTGAACATTGAACTCAGTTGGCGGTACGCTAGAATTCTTCTGTTCGCATTATCTCCGTGTGGCGGTGTGGCTGAATTTGCCCCTAGACCTTTCAACTTTGGTTATCATGTACCTACCGATGAGGAGGTTGCTGATGTAGACGAAAAGACGTCTGGTCGGCTCAGGACATGGCTGGAATCCAACTCCCCCGGTGCTGGCGAGGTTCTTTCCGGCCTTCTTGGCTCTCTACCGGACTTTGGCGATGACGACGTGGGCGAACATGTCTTCACTCCTGCTGAACGCCACTTTACTCTGAACGACGGCCCTATTTCTGCTGAATTTTACACGCTAGATGACGATGCTTTTGCCCTAACGGAGCAGGAGAGGCGACGCTTACATGGCCATCCTCAAAAGTACCACGACCCGGATGAGTACACTTCCTCGTCCGGGAAGCATGACGACTCCCCCGAGTCTCAAAGTCCCCCACAGAAGAAGCACAAGCGAGGTACGCCGGATTGGCAAACCGTATCATACGCACAACCGCCCTCCGAGGATTCTGGCATATACATCAACGATATCGTGGAAACGGGCCGTCCTGGCCACAGCCAATTCTGTCAAATCTCTGACGAAGCTGAAGGTTTCCCTGGTCCAAGTCAAGACGGAGAGCTCTTTCCCGACATTGATCCTGTTCATTACCTTACTGGCAGTTCACCCACATACGACGCCACTTACTCAAGGGATTCCGTCCGCTTGGCAAGATCCCCCTCTATATCCGCTCATGGGATCGGGTTCATGCCTCTTTCATTTGATTCTACACAGCAGCAGTATCCGGGTCCAGTCCACGAGCAGCATTCTTATGAACGCCTTTCCGAAGCTGAGCTCAACCCGGCTCCTCCGAAATCGCGTGAAGCAACTCCCCATGATTCAGGACTTGGTGAAGTTGAGGGTGACCTACGACAGCTCGATAGTACTCCGCCGCTTCCCAAGAAAGCCCTCTTAGTTTCTCATCGGCGACAATCTCTGGCGATGTTCTTGGCGATCCGTGCAAAAGAGTTGACTTTTACGAATGAAGTTCTCCCCTCGTCGCCCCCAGCTACCGTTCCGAACAACAACCTTGCTTTGAACGAGGACTGTCAGACATATTTCCCCATTCCGGAAGAGATATCGGACCGAAATACACTGGAATTGCCTGCGAGCCTCCCTGACGTCAAGCACCGCCATCAATACATGGCTGCCCTTGCTATCGCTGAGAAACGCTCTCTGGTGCGGTTACTCTCACTGCCTCATAACTCAGTGAATCTTGTCGTACGTGAAGACCTTGGTGGTGCTCATCTCATCCTTGACCCTTCTACTGCCGTCTACACCACTCCTCTGCTTGCTCTATCTTCCCAGACGGATGAACTGCTAGAAACTATAAGTCGCCTCTCCTGGCGGTTTCTGAACATACTCATCATCTTCGAGGCTTTCTCCCCGTCTTCTTACCTCCAAGAAAACCCCCGACCTTCGGCTGTGAACCCATTCTCGCCTCCAACCCTCAAAGCCATCCGCAAGTTCCGCAGAGACCTGAGCCTTGCGGAAGCTTACTCAAATAAATGCCCAGGGACGACGGTGCATTATGCGTTTGCCTTGGACGCTGACCATGTCTCGCGGTATATCAGAATGTTCGGTGACCTTGCGGAGAGCGGAGACAGCACAAATGGCGCGATTTGGGGTGATCGCATTTGGCTTGAAGGGGATGAAGAAGATGTGAGGCTCTTATATCTTCTGACATGATACGATTCACTGATACTGGCTTCAGGGAGAAAGGGATCTGGCTTTCGTAAACGGCATGAACACATTTATAGCATCTATCATACTTTCCCAAACTACACTGGAAGACTTCCTCCAACAAAGTCCTGACGAAAGGCTGCAGAACTTCGGATATCTCGTCGGCCGAGAACGTCTGGTAATGGTTCTAAAAAGTAGCAAATACCTTGGCTAACGCAACGCGCACAGATAGACTTCAATCGCACCTTATCTCTGCGAGAAGAAATGATGCAACTTCCGCCTTCTTCACCACCGATTGGTAGTGGTACCATGACGACAACTAGTGGTGAAAACATGTTATCGTATAGTCTTGACACAACAGATTCTGCGGACGTTTGATTCAGAGTGCATGTGTACATACATTACTGTTTATTTCTCAGTTGTTTATGTTTTTGTGCGCGATGAATGGTTTTCTTCATCGAGGGTGTTACTGTGTGATGCGTCGCGTTACGTCACGCGTCAACTCGCGTTTGTGACGACGACCGTCACGACGGACTCGGACATCTGAGTACAACCTTACACTCATCTTCGGACCATCCGTGTTTATTCGATAAGTATATCTCAATGGAGGATTCGCAGGTTGATTCTATGCCTATAGAAGAATCCGTTGAGGATTCTGCCGTCCCTCCTACCAGTGCTCCCAAAACAAAGAAAGGCGCGGCAGCACCTGCAGCACGAGAACCAGGGAAATCTTCTTTTCCGGTTTCGAGAGTACAAAAGATAATGAAAGCAGACAAGGTACGTGTCTTAACGCACAATGATTGTGGCTTTAGAGGTGTTCATGCTCGGTGCCTACAGGAGTTGCCTATGGTCGCCCGAGAAGCGACATTTCTCATCTCCGTGGCCACGGAGGAGTTCATCAAACGTTTGGCCGAAGAGAGCAGTATTGTTGCTGCGAGAGAGAATAGAGTCACCATTCAGTATCGTGACCTAGGTTGGTGTCTTTTAACGAGGGATTGGTAGTATTGAGCTGATGTATTTCGGATCCATAGCTACAATCGTACGAAGGGTGGAAAAGTTCATGTTTCTTGATGGTAATTCACTTAACATCACCATAGGCATCATATTCTGACTGGTATACAGAAATCATTCCTTTCCAACCACCACCGGCACCAGCCAAACGGAAGGCAAAGGCGCAAAACGAAGATTCCCAGCTTGGGAGAACTACCACGATGCTGGACGCGTTCGTTGCTCGAGCGCAGTCACCGGAGGGACCAGACGAAGATATCATCATGAATGAAGACGGTACAATGTCAGCAAACCCCTCGTGAGGGTGCAGCGGTGGTTCAGGCTCAGTTTGCAGGACATAATTTATAGGAACTCCCTCCCTGTTTTTTATATTCCGAAGGAACAGAATAATATAATGACGAAACATCGATACATGCACAGTTGAACGACTATCTATACTGGAGGCTTGTTATCCTTTTGCGCTACCGAGATGCAACAGGATTAGAATGATGTATTCAACAAGCATAGACGAAACCACTTACCCATTGTGATCCGGTCGCCCAGCGACAGAGCAATGCCTTGAGTCTTGCTGCGAATTCGAACGTGACCGACGATATTGCCAGCTTCCGTCCTCTCGATACTCAGGTTGGCAAGAGCATCCTCACCTGAGTATATTGGTGGTAATCAGTGACAGGGGAACTAGGCGGCGAAAAGAAGACTGCATACCGAACAAACTGCGAGCATACATGTTCGCCGACAAGAAGTCACAGTCCCCGGAGATAGCACCTTCGGGCGTGAGGCATGACATGTTGGTTGCCTTCATGACGTGCTGCAGGTAGTCTCTTGGTTCACTGAGAACAAACCGATGAGTCACTGCCGGATCAGAACACGAAAAACCAACGTACGACATTGTAGTGGTGACGTTGACCCTGTTCTCCCACTCAAATTCAGTCCACATGCTACGGAACTATACAGTACGTTAGGTTAGAATGACAGCTTCAAACAGATCATTCTCACCTGTGCTTCCGTGCAATAAGCCGGCTTGATGTAATCCATGATGTCGATGTGGATATCGTTCAGGATTACACATTGCTCAGCCATACCAGCACCCTCCCAGAGAATGCTACCAAAGATCACACCGGTTTCTGTCGATGAAACCTGCGGCAAGAAGTTAGATGGAGGGATGCAAGCGAGATTCGACGTCTCTTTACCTTGATCGTTGCCTTGATACTCTGGAAGCTGTGTGGCGCGATGGTGTACACCGTGGGTCGCTCAACAAGCTTGAGATCACCCAAGGTAGCAAAGTCAAGGCAGAGGTTCTGCAAGGTATTGGGCGTTTGGTTGACAAGGAGGACATCTGGAGAAGGATTAATATACCGGTGTAGGACCGAAAAAGAGGACCTACCCAGCAGGATATCAAAGCCATGGATCTTGACATATGCTTCGGCGTAGATGGGGTCGGAGAAACCTGCATAGATACTGAGTCGTCGTCACAGAGATAAAACGGAACGACGCACCAGTGAGTTGTGATATACGGCTGAGGTTTGAGATGAAGTCCTCGTGCACATCGTTGGCTCCCGTCGCCCGGGTAACATCCGCCACGTCCTGGGTTACAGTCAAAAATGTAGGTCAAAGACTACTGCAACACCTCGAAACTCACATCAACGAGATCATCCGCAGCCTTCTTGCTGAACTGTCTAAAAGTGAGCAAGTCATCTACTTGAACCGCGACTTGCTCAGACTTCTCCGACTCTTTGGTCTCTGCAGCCTTTTTCTACATGAAGATCATGTCAGCGCACAGAACTCGTAATGACTTTCATATATGTTACAAACCTCTTGAGCAGCAATCATCTTGGAGTACGCCGCCTTTGTGTCCTTCAAGAAGATTTCGTGAACAACTGGCTTGTTCTCCAGTTCACTCAAAGTTTGGATGCAGTTCATAATACGGTCGGTGGAGTCCTCGTCAATGGGCACTGTCACGAACTTGGACTGGCCAACACGGATTATGGACGCCATAATCAGCATTGCCTGTGACGCTCAGAGTTAAAAGGTCATTGTTGAAGGTATATGTGACGGTTTCCGCACCTCTGCCCGCAAAGCATTGTTCTTTCTCTTATCAGATGACAGTTCGGTATGCCTCAGGACAAGCTTCGTCAAAGATGAGCAAAGAACCGCTCCCGTAAAGAAGTCGCCGCCCAAAAGAAGAGCTATATGCAAAGTCAGTCAGATTCACTAAATGGACACTCGAAGGTTAATGTACTTCGCAGCGGTGGCTTCGCGGCAGCCTTGACAGCCTCCAATTTCGCATTTGAGACGCTGGTGAACGCAGTCTCAGTGGCGTACGTTCCGTCAGCGAGAACCTTGGGCTTGGTAGTCTCTGTCTTCACATCTTCACCTTTCTCCTTGTCACCGTCCTCGGTGTTGGAATCATCCAGGAGACGTTGTTCCGAGGCCAAGATTGGGATTTCCCCAAGGACCTTGCGAAGCTGCTGGAAGGTATCCTGAATCTCGGGGACGGATTCTGCATATTCTCCAAGGATCCACAAAACCCCACGGTACACCTTGCCCGACTTGATCTCGCTAAGCGTTTGGATGAGCTTTTCACAGATTGTCCGCCGTAGTTGAGGGAACTTCTCGACTACCTCACTAGTAAACAGGTGTCATAATCAGCAGTCGGGACCTTGCAGAATAATAAAGATGCTCACCGTACGAAGGCCACAACGTCAAGCGCCGAAGGGTTGTTGGTGTCCCCAAGGAAGTCCATCAGAGCGTGCACGACAGTCGCCGCGATCTCAGAGAATTTCACTGCACAAACATGGATGGATTGAATCAACAATTGCCGGTACTCCGGTGCCTGTATACGTGATTGAGTCAGATGCTTAAACACAAACCGATTATGAACCCCACCTTGTCGAAATCCTGGTCCTGAGTCTTTTGCAGCTGCTTCTTGAGGAAGAGAACCACCTCCTCCACATTCCGACTGGAAGTGAGGCTCAAGACAATACTAAGGGCTTTTCTGCGAACATCCAGGTCGGAGCTGGTGACGAGCTGCAAAATATCCATGATAATACTGTCCAGGACATGGCCATGTCGTGAGCGCAGGGCATCCAGACGATCGAGGACAATAATCTTCGCGTTGTTGTCGGATTCCTTTGAGACGAGGTTTATATAGCAGGCAGCGGCAGCTATTCACACTGTGTCAGGCGGTGGAAACGGTTACAGTTCAGTCGAGACTCACCTTTTACGGCGGCAGGGTTTTGTGTCAGAGACGTCAATGTGGTGGCCGCCTCGTATTTCACTGCATGCGATGAGGCATTGAGAAGCTCAGAGATGAGCAAAATGTATCGTGGCTGGGATGCGTGTGAGCGCATTCGATTCATTGGTGCTGAAAATAATACACACCTTGTGTGAAGTATCGCCCTTGCAATCCAGTCTGATCACCTCAATGATGCTCATCTGCAGCAACTCATCCATACTAGGAATCTGGTCCATAACTGAAAGGATATATTGGACCGCCTTGGGCATGGCGCAGTTTGACAGGAAGACGAAGGCATTGCGTTTGCAAGTCGCATCAGATTCGGCGGCGAGGAATGTTTCGATGAGTTCTGGTGCATCAGGAATGAGGTGCTCGAACTCCCGGTATATGTTGTATACAGCAAAGACGGCGTTCTTCCGGACGTATGAATGCCGGTGTTCAAGGCAGGAGCGACATGTCGGGATGAGGGGCTCGAGGAGCTCCTGCTCCTTTGAGATCTTTTGCAGGAAACGAAGAGTGGAACCACGAATGTACTCGTTTGGATGTTGCTGCGCAGGTACATGTGTGAGTTCGGTTCATAAGATTATGGACCCGATACATACCAAGTCATTTCGGATGGCATTCCTTTCATGGCATCAGGAAAGGCGTTCTAGTGACACAATGAAATGACTCACACGACAAGAATCATCTCCTGCTTCAACTTCCCATTATCATCGTACTTCGGGCACACCTCCCAGTAAAAGTGTAGCATCTTCTTCAAGGCCTTGTTTCGTGATGGCATTACATATTGAATGACTGGCATCAATAGTGTGGGCTAAAGAGAAAGAAGGTTGAGGTCCTCTGCTGAAGACAAGACAGGACAATACACACTTGGGGGTTGCCGTTGATTGTAGACACTATGATCTTCCTCAACGTGTCGAGTTTAACCTCGTCAGTGCCCTTTTGCAAAGCAGTGCGGAGATCTGAGGTCGAGGGTGTCTCGGAACTGTCTTCTGACACGACCGTGTAGCATGATGACTCCGGCGAGGACATGGTTGAGCGTGAAGGGACGTGACGGAGGAGAGGATGATTTCAAGTTCTCCTCGACACCAAATCGAGATCATAGCGCCACGTGCAACCACGTATTCATACTAGGCGCGCACATCCTCACGGACTCAGTTCCTTCCTTCACACCACGCAAGATAATACATGATATGCACATGGTCGAAGAAACATTGATATCACTCGAAGTCGTATAAATTTTGGCGCAGGCTCCTGATTACAACACAATATCCCTGACCAACAATATGGCGGCTAGAGCTAGATAGTTCATGTAGGAACACCTAATGACGCTCTCTGTAGATCGTGGGTTAATGCACAAGCAAGGCGTTATACCGGGTTGATACTCACCAACTGTACAATACTAGCGCGTTCTTGTGGAGGCATCTTGTTGATTTCTTCGGGAGACAGCGACACAACACGCAGAATGAGAGCCTACATGCCAATCAGAATAATAGAAGGCAACAAATGAAAGTTATGCCCACCTTCTGGTCCTCAGGTATCGATGCGAGAGTCTCCTGTAGCGCAGGATTTGACGCGAGCGGTACACTGGGTGCTGGTGCATTCGGAGGTGGCACGTTGTATGTTGTACTCGGATATGGACCAGGCCCTGGATGTTGCATCCCATACTGGCCTTGGTGCGGAGGCGGTGTCTGATGAGAATATTGTGGATAGTTGGGATGTCCTTGGTGATATGAGGGGCCAGACGGAGGATACCCAGGGGCTTGAGGAGGATAAGCAGGCCCGGGTGGAGGATAACTTCCCCGCGGACCAACAGGAGGTTGATGCTGCATCTGAGGAGGAGCTGAAGACGAAGGGCCTGGCGGAGGGTATGTAGGAGTATTTCCTCTGGGAGGTTGTCCAATACCGTAGGTCGGGATCGCAGGATGTGGAGCTACAGGCGGAGGAACCGGCGCAGGAGTAGCTGCTGCGGCAGATGGCGGTGCACCTGCGCCAACTGAGCTCAACGTTTTCTACGCCATGCTCAGCGTCAGCAGTTTATGAGATGAACGAAGGCTGGCGTACCTGTACAACTTCTACGTTGATGGCATTCAGGTTGACCATCACAGCCATGAGGGCGTATGCAATCTGCGGCTGCGAATTCAGAATAGCCCGAGCTTGCTCTGGCATGGTTCTCTGTGCAAGACGTAGTTTCAGCGACTGGCCGGAGAGCATGCTGAAAAGGTGACCTTGAGTTGTAAAAGTAGCTCAAGGAGTTGGTCTTCTTGGACAGTTTGTTGAGAAGACATCTTGTCGTGCGAGCCGTGGTTGCTGCGACACCAATTAGACCACTATATGCGGCGTTGCCCCAGATAGATAATGAAAAGATATCTTCTTGTTCAATTTGAACAAGTTGAAGTTGACAGCGACACTCGAATCAACACTCAGGCTGGTGATGGCGCTTGGATGGAACCCATAGGCGCCAGAGCATCCTTCTCGAGCGGAAAATTGGGCTTAGACCGTATCCCCTACTTACGAAGTACCTTCCACTACAAGTTTTTGTACTTCTACTGTCGTTGATTTCCTACCAGGTTTTTTCTACCATTACTTCGGACTTCTTCTCGATAGTCATCTCGTTTCGAAGCCTACTACGGCTTCGCAGCGGACCCTCCGTTCTCTTAAGTTTACACCCGAGACCTGAGGCGTTGCATCTCAACGCCATATGCTTCCCCTTTCGTAGGTTTTTTCCGCTCGCGTTCACGCTGTGATCGGACGGTTCTGTACAGATTCTAGGACTGTGTTGATCTGCCCTTCCACTCTCCTCATATCGCTCAAGAAGTAGCTGTAGACTAGCATTCAATTTCATTCCAGATTATACTTTGACATCATCTCGTACTCCAATCCTATTTGGTCTCATTTGAGCAGCCCATCCAACTCTCCTTTTGATTTGAGGGCAAGGAGGCTATCGGAGCCGCCGATGTGCTGTTGATCTATTCATTGGGGATAAATAAGAATGAAGGTCTATCGCCAAGAAGAACTAGACTCACTGATGAAGATATTGGGAACAGTCGTCTGACCAGTCTTCTCCAGCAGGTAAGCTTGAATGTCATCACCATCGTCCCTCGTATCCAACCTGCAAGGAGTGAGCCAGCGGTCTCACTGATAGATCATGCGTTGAAGCATCGAACATACTCGTAGATAGCCGTCTGAATGTCAGGGTACCCACTGGCAATGGTCCTTTTAGCCCTGGTACAAAACCCGCACCAAGTCTTTGAAAAGATCACGACTTTGTTGTCCGCGATTGCTTTCTGAAGAGACACGAATCGACTGTAACAGAGCGTGTTGAACGGAGCGATTTGAGTGCTTACGTCGACGAAATCCTTGATTGCCATGCTTCAGGCGGAACTGTAGGTCGACGGGGGGGTTCAGATGAACAAGGATAGACTTATGGGTGAAAAGACCTTATCGATCCTGGTCGCTGATCAAGCCAGGCGTCATATTCTCAGGCGAGTGTCCCGCAAGGAGACCGTGTGCGGATGAAAGGATGACGCCATTATATCCTGCTATTATTACACATTAATACACCTCTCGTGCATAGAGACTACCGATGGGTATGCAGGCAGTATACGTTCTATGATCAAATCAAGCTCTTGAGCTTTCCTTGTTTCTGGAGGGCAGCAACGCTATCGGAGCCTCCGATGTGCTGCTGGTCTAGAAGAAACACAGTCAGTTTATATGGCGTCGGCGGGAAGCGAGTGACGAACTGATGAAGACATTGGGCACGGTGCGTTGCCCGGTCTTCTGGAGGAGGTAGTTCTGGATATCAGCGCCTTCCTCCATCTCGTCCAACCTGATGATAAGAAGCATAAGCAAACAAGGTTAGATGAACACCCAAAGATCGCCAGAAGGGCATTACGCACTCAAGGACCTTGGCCTGAACATCAGGGAACTCGGAGGAAAGTAACTGCTTTGCCTTCCTGCAGTAGGGACAATAGCTCTTGGAAAAGATAGCAATGCTGTTACCAGCGATGGTGTTCTGCGAAACAATCAGTATGTTGCCGCGTGTGAGAATGCACCAGTGGACTCACCTCGACAAGTTCTTTGACCGACATGAGTTGTTGCTGGTGAGCAGAAGGGTTGGAAGACGATGGGTGCGCCGTTTTGACGAAGAAGAGCGGAGGATCTTACTGGTGATGGTGGTGGTCTGCTTCCGAGGAGGCTTGCGAAACCTTTATATAGAGACGAAAACATTTAATATTTGGCCGTTTGGTGGCGGAGGAGGTCAAAGTTTAAGCGCCTTTGTCAGTCGACGTCACAGCTTTCTTCTAATCACGTGATGCTCACCTCTTATGGCGACTCGGCTACTACTACTAATAGGAGGGCTTGCCTCTACCCACTACTAGTACTAGTACTAATAGGCTAGTAGTAGCAGACTGTAGCACAGCTTGCCAAACGGGATTCTTGTTCATCCTCTAACACCATGGCGGTCTCGATAGTAAAATCAGTGTGCAAGGCTATGGAGGCCATTGCACCGCTACGTCTTGCCGAAAAGTGGGACAATGTCAGTCCTGTCTTTCCACAACTGCCGAATCAAGTCTGATATTGGCCTTTCCTACCAACTCACTAGGTCGGTCTTTTGCTTGGTGAGAGGTCTTCCCGCATAATCCTGACGAATTCAATGACCAAGACATATTACAGAGGCACCGGTTCCCCGACCAAGCGCGAACCGTGTGCTCCTTACGATTGAGTAAGTGCAGCACGCACACCCCTCCACGCCGATCCGAGTGACCTCTCAGGCTCATTCCAATCATCTTCCTAGCGTCACAGCCGCAGTGACAGAAGAAGCCCTTTCCTCCCCAACATCTGTGATAGTTTCCTACCACCCGGTTATTTTCCACCCGCTCAAATCCTTCACCCTCTCCAACCCTCTTCAATCCAACCTTCTCCGTCTAGCTTCCTCTGGCATCTCTGTCTACAGCCCTCATACGTCCCTAGACTCTGTATGGGGAGGGATCAATGATTGGCTCGGGTCTGGTATTGTTGAGCCTCCAGAGACGAAAGGACAGCTGAAGGAGTGGAAGGTTAGATTAATCGGGGAGGAGGCTGAGGGTGGAATTGGAGGAACGGGACGTGTGTTTACGCTCGCCGAGCCTGTGAGCATGAAAGAAATGGAACGCAGGATCAAATTACACCTTGGCCTGCAACACAGTGAGTATCTTCATTCAATACATGTCATCTTCTGCTCTCTGATTGTCGTTGGGCCACATCAGTCCAGGTAGGTTACCCTCAGGGAAAGTCCCCAGAAGAACCTTCCATCAAAAGCGTAGCCATCTGCGCAGGTTCGGGCGAATCCCTGCTTGATGGTGTCGACGCAGATTTGTACTTCACCGGCGAAATGCCTCACCATTCGGTCCTTGCGGCGGTAGCCAACGGACGATTCGTCGCGTTATGTACGTTTCTCTCTCTCTTCCGTCGTCGGCATAACTGGACTGTTAATTGGTCACCAGGCGGACACACGAACACGGAACGTGGATATCTCCCTGTCCTCGCCGAAAATTTGAAGGCCCAATTCCAAACCGACGCCCAAGCTGCGAACCCAGACGTGGCCTCCGTGCTCCGTTCACTCGAAGTGCACGTTAGTAAAACAGACAAACACCCTCTGGAGATCGTCTAGAACACACTCGGCCGATAATGATACTTGTAATTTGTGAAAGGAAACGTAGACAAAGCGGTTTCTCTGTTAGATCTGTTTCTACCGGTCAACCTCGCTATGTACACGAAAGTCACGACAGTCAATACAGGGTCAGCATGCAGATTTAAGGAGACGCACCCGAACACAAGATCCTGAAAAACATTCCAGTCAATATTGATTTGAATGGTTACCAAATAGCATAGCTTACCATAGTACCGATGATGGCCACCACGTCTGCAATCATATGCTAAAATTGTTAGGTCAGTCTCATCGGTCTCACACATTCTCCAAAATATCCTCACATCTATAAAGAAAGAAAAAGTCAATGCACGTTCTCAATTATCAGAGCTACAAAAATCACGTACGTCTCATCATGAAATCTGCACCAGCCAAGTGGGCGAAACCAGGAGCACGAATCTTGCAACGGTACGGGCGGTTGGTCCCATCCGACACAAGGTACACACCCATCTCTCCCTTGGGTGCCTCAATAGCAGAGTAGGTCTCGCCAGGTGGTACGGAGTAACCCTCGGAAAAGAGCTGGTGATCGTGTCAGTATGTTGCGTCTGATTTCGTGGGGAGATGAAGCTGAGGTACCTTGAAGTGATGAATGAGGGACTCCATGCTTTCCTTCATGGATGCTCTTGGTGGTGGGACGAGCTTGTAATCGTCGACCTTGACGACACCGGTAGGCATCTTGTTCAAGCACTGAAGAAATTCCAATAAGATTATGTGGCCTGGCGAAATATTGGGAGGTGCTCACTTGGTGGATGATGCGCAATGACTCTCGGAACTCCTGGACACGGCACAAGTATCGGTCGTAGCAGTCACCGTTCTTCCCAATGGGAACGTCGAATTCGACCTAAGGCAAAGCTGTGAGAGACGATGAATAACAAGGGAACAATACCTGACGCACCTCGTCGTACTTATCGTATGGCGCAACCTTCCTGATATCCCAAGGCACACCGCTACCTCTCAACATCACACCACTGAACCCCCAGTTCAAAGCCTCCGCCGCCGTCACCTTACCAATCCCAATCGTTCTGTGCTTCCAAATACGGTTACCCGTCACGACCTCCTCAATCTCGTCCACACGAGAGCTGAACTGTGTGGCCCATTGGAAGATATCGTTCAAGAGACCGTGGGGAAGGTCGAAGGCGACACCACCGGGTCGGACGTAGGCGGCGTGCAGGCGGGCACCGGAAACTCGCTCGTAGAACTCCATGAGCTTCTCACGTTCTTCGAAACCCCAGAGGAATGGTGTGAGGGCGCCGACGTCCATGGCGTGAGTCAGGACGGCCATGAGATCTGTGGTTCGACCATAGGGTTAATATGCCATTCTGTAGTGTGGTGAGGATGACTTTGCGTACGGTTGAGCACACGGGTGATTTCACCGAACAATGTACGGATCCATTTCGCACGCTCTGGAACTTCGATATTCAGCAACTTCTCCACGGCGAGTGAGTAGCACAGTTCGTTGGTCACTGGTCAAGCAAAGGGTCAGCGAGTGGTAGCAAAAATACATTCGGGGATGAACATACTCATGGAGACATAATCCAGTCGGTCAAAGTAAGGAAGCGCCTGGGTGTAAGTCTTGTATTCAATGAGCTTCTCCGTACCTCGGTGAAGAAGACCAATGTGCTATGACGATGAATGAGTAGCTGCACAACGCAAATTTGGAGGGGACTCACTGGGTCCGCGCGAAGAACCTCCTCTCCATTCAACTCAAGAATCAACCGAAGCACACCGTGGGCGGCAGGATGTTGGGGGCTTTAGAGCGAATAAGTTTAGACAAGTCAATCGGTGTTATATGTGCAAAAACATACCCAAAGTTGACTGCACAGGTCGAAGTAAGTATCTAATGAGAAATGCAGTGGAACCCCAGCGTACCAGTGAAGTGCCTCATCGACGCATCCTTTCTCGACCCGGTCTCTGCCAAAATCTCAGAAGCATGCATTCCATGCAAATCCTCCACGGTATGTGTATCGAACACATTTTTCGCGCCAGTAGACCGCGCCCCCGCACTCGGGTCGGACGCAGATTCAGCCTTCACCGACGCAGAGTTGGAAATGTGTCGAGAGGCTAAGAGCGATGATGACGAGGTGGTAGTGGTTGTTGTGGGGAAACAGCGGGCAGCGGAGGAGCGCGCCAGTTGACGACGAAAGAGCGTGGAAGCCATGGCGGCGGGACGGTCCTCTTCGCCGTCGTCGTCGTCGTTTGGTGGATTGTTGAGGAAGGGAGTGTGCTCGGCGTCGCCAGTGACAAACGGAGCGATGGGATTCGCTGAGTCGCTTGCGCCTCTTTTAGAAGGTGGTTCGCACGCCCATTGGTCGAGGACTGCGGGCGGCAATACCGTTGACTGAGGACAACGACCATCTCCGAGCCCTCTATGTCGCGGATACGAGCATTGTGGGCAATTGGCCTGGCCGCTCTGGTTCTTGGAGCAGTTGCGGACGAAATTCCCTGCACAACACACACGAGCGACGGTCAATACTTTGACCTGAACCCTCTAAAGTCAAGGTACTTCGACGTCATACTTCTGTAGCATATGTGCAGCTGATAGCTGTTAGTTTTCTAGTGACGATTACAAATTCAAGTCTCCTTCTGGAAACGAGTACAAGATAAATGTCTGCCGACCAGTTGCAAGCGAGACGTGGGCTCTGAAAGTAGAGAAGCCAGAAGAGGTTGCTGGTTTCGTCCGCCGTGACCATGGGGACTTTTCCATTGGGTGCGTTGCACATGGATATGTTTTTGATATTCTCCTTCGCTGACAGGTCGTGAAGTTCTATGAATACCACAGTCGCAGTTACAGACGGACACCCGGTTCTGACTTTCACGGAGGGAACAGCGTGTTCGAGTTCGAACGACCTCCGAGCGTCCACGGTCATCCGATTTGTGTGCGACACGTCGGTTTCCGGAATGGGTGTGTACTGCGGTGCAGCGCCGTTCCGTAGTTCATATCTGATTCATAGACTTCTTCTAGGTCAACCGCAATTGATTGCACAACTCCCTCCATCGGATGAGTCTGCCTGTGCATTCTTTATTGAATGGCGTACACACGTGAGTTGTGCTTCGTTGTCTGGCACGTTGCAGCCGCTCAGTCCCTTGGAACAGGTCGCATGCCCTACGCATGAGAATGGGTCGTGGGGCTTCATGTCGATTCTTGCCACGATGTCTGTGTTCTGTCTCGCTTACGGGTTCATGAAGTTCCTGCTGACGAGGTGTTTTGCAGCGTTGGGATTGTGTTTGGGCTGTATATTGTGTGCAGCGTGTTCTACAACTACTTTGTGCTGCAGCTTCGGGGATTCGACCTTGTGCCGCGGTACTCGCTGTTCTCGCTGGGGGACACGATTGAGTTTATCCGAGGATGCGTGGAACGGATTCGAAGTCGGGGATCGGACCCCTGGGAAGGGTACAGGGGAGTTTCTGCGTCGCACGAGGAGGGGGTGTCGATACTGAGCGGGCCCCCTGGGTTTCTGGACGAGGAGGACGAGGAGGAGGACGGGATGGATAGAGACGGGATTATTCGACTGTAGTGAGAATTGTAACCGTGGGAAAATCGAGTGTGGCGTTTACTGTTCATGAAATTGAAAAGTCTTGGTTGTTGGGTTCTCCACTCATCCTGCCTCGTTTCCTTCTGCATTCTCTTCCTTCTCTCCGTACTTTCACCTTTCCTCTTTTCCTTCTCCTCTTTCATCATCTCATCTCTCTTGGCCTCCCCGCAAACTCTTCCTCATTTTACACTCCAGCAACGACTTTGACACGACCTCCAAATGGACCAAATGCACGATAACGATCAGCAGTCCTACGTTAACCAGCCATACTCAATGTACCCGCAAGAAGAAGACAACTCCTACCAGGGCATCGCCTATCCACCGCAGATGCAAAACTATCCTGTCATGCACCCCGGCCACACTCCTCGTGGGTTTCGCCTGCTCCCTTACATCTCAGCGCGTTCCACCTGATCTGATCCGTAGCCTCGTTTTAATTGTTTTCTGCAGGCCAACTCTCCAATACGGACATGGAACAGGCCCTGCACTACCAGAGATCATTAACCATGATGCCGCACCAGCAGCCTTTCGTCTACAATGCATCTGCGCCTCATGGCACAATGCCTGTTTCAGCGTCTCCTCCCCCGCAGAGTCCCATCTATGACCCCCTCTCTCCTCCCGTTTCTGGTTCAGAAACGTCTGCCGACGGTTTGTACCATTCCAGGAATAGCAGCTCTGCCGGTTCCCCTTCTTCTTCTCGTGCAAACTCCCTCGTCCATCGGAACCCACTACGTTACAACCCGACTCCCTCTCCCACCAGCTCCTCAGCAGGACGCCGTAGCCGAGGCAGATCCTTATCAGACGACGAAGACCCCATGGGCAGCAACATCGCCGAAAGCTTGGCCAACACCCGGAAGGAGGCCACCCGTAGACAGAGGATCGAGGCAGAGCAAAGGAGACGCGACGAGCTTCGCGACGGTTACGCTAGACTGAAGGATGTCCTTCCCGTCTCGAATCAGAAGTCGAGCAAAGTGTCTCTACTGGAAAGAGGTGCGCCATATTCATCGATTTCTCCCATCGCACTTCTCAACTCACCCATCATCGCCACCTTACAGCCACAAACCACATCACATCGTTAGAGAAGACCAATCGCCAGCTGCAGCAACGTCTCGCTGCCTTGGAACAAGACGTGATCCGTCTCCGTGCGATCAATGAGAAAATATCACTCAGTGTTGGTGCGCCTACCAATTCCCCCTCACCATCGCAGGTCAACATGGACAGCCGGCCGCTCTCACCACCTCCGGAAGGCTCTCAGTTGACGTCCGTTGCTGGGCAGGAGCCTCCACACGAGGACTCGAGCCCATCCGCGTCCGAGAGTGGTTATTAATGCGCATTTCTCCCAATGTATCCATGCAATCTATGGACATAATTCTGTTTGCTTTCATTTCCACTGTATTTTTCGCATCCTTCATGTTATATCTCTTCCTTCCTCAATTGCTTGTCATCGCGTCTGCTTTCCACTTTCCCTGGCTCTTTGGATCGTTGTTTTGGTCATCACACTCCCGGGATATGGTGCTTGCAGGGATTCCTTATTGTGCACGGATCCGTCCACTCCCACAGAGGATTGAGCACGATTTGGGTCGACTGGAGGACCGAGGGACACCTTGGACAACGCCTGGCGCGTTCGTTGCTCCTATAGCGACGGATACAAGGTCGTCACCACCTCCGGTCTTCTCTCCTCCCACCCGATCCCACACGCCTCTTGCTCCCGGAATCGCCGGTCTTGCGAGATTCCTACAGCTCGAAGCTGTAGGCTGGGTCTTGCTTCTCTTCGACGTGTCTTCAGCCGATCCGAGATATATTGGTCACAGATCCCGGTCGATCTTTTCCGATCTTGTAGATTGGCTGGCGTCAAGAGGTTTTGCGGTCGATCGCGCGTCCGTGTTGCGTTGAACGTCGACGCTGGGCCTACCATCGTCGCATACACAAGCTCTCCCCTTGTCGGTCGTGGTTCTTGGAATCTTGTAGAGCGTGTGCTTGGCGTACCGTGTCCCGTCTCCCTCCCTTGGTTCCTCCCTCGGTTTCCTTTCTGCATTACAATCCCTTTCAGAACAATGTCGTCCCCCCAATCCATCGACCCAGCCTTCTCCACGCAATATCTTCACATTCACATTTTTGCACGCAATCACCATATTCCCCCCTCCCCGCAAGTTCTTTTTTCCTTTTCTTTCGTCATCGTGTCCCACCCATATAGCACCTCCCCCCTCTTCCATTACATTCAATTCTCTACGTTATCACGATCCGATCTCCCTCCCCAACTCCCTCCGCCCTGGTCATGACCCCCTTCTACCCATTCCACCCCTCCCTGCCTCCACACCCCACTTGTGCCATACGCTCTGCTCAATAACGTCTTTTTTGATACACCTGAACCCCGTAGTGCCACAATTTTTTGCAATTTTTCTTTTTCCTTTTCTTATGTACAATTGGCTGTTTCTCGCTGTTGCTTCTTGACTGGTGGCGAGGGGAGTGGAGATCGAATAAATCACGAAGGATACGACCAACATTTCTTGCTCACGGAGCGACGCGCAAGGCCAATACGCTCCTCTCAACTGTTTCTCGTTGTGACTTGCCACTCAAGGTCTACATAAGCACAGAGCTCGAGTTCGTAAGAGAAATTCGTATGGTAATCCCGTGTTCTCAGCGGCAGTGTGGAGGAATGTGAAGATAGTAACCCCGCCAACCTGCCTTCCCGCCTTCACGCTCATCAGTTTCTCCACAGTCAGATCCCCTCCATGTGCACGTCGTTAACCTCGTCTTTGATATCCTGCCCTCCAGATAGCGAAGTGAGGTTCTCCGCTGGAAAAAACACAGCTCTCAAGAATCCTCAGCTCGCTTTTGTTGCAGGTAAATCCTCCCGTCAGCTTAGTACTTTGTCTGAATCGCGGCGATGACTTTGACCATGATCTGCTCCAAGGGAATGACCTCTAGTCTTTGTCGGACCGGAATGATGTTATCGATGGTGGGGATGTATGAAGAAAATGACGTGGTTTGAGGCAGAGTTGGACGAGTTGTATGCGGTGGGAAGAGACAAGAACGGGAAATCGCCAACGGGATGCCAAATTATCCGTTCTGAAGGTGAGCCTATTCCGAGTGAGCACTATGATAAACCGAGCATGGTTCTATATGGACTCACTAGTGTTTGTTAGCATCCCGAGCGTGTCTGCGGAAAACTGGACTGGCGATGTGTGTCCTTGGCAGATAATGCAGAGACACCACATATTACTTTTCGTATCTCCTCCTGCAGTTTCAACAAATTCGCGATAGTCTAATGGATACCTTGAAAACTTGTGGCAGGCGGTCACCATGACCATTGTCCTGATGGGCCCGAGACAGGGTAAGGAGGGAATGATTGTGGACGATCGTTTACTTAGCGCGTCCAACAAAGGGGGAGCACAAAGACATGGCTTCTTGAAGTAGGTCAATCTTGCAGCGGCAATACGCCCGACACCGCGACGTCTGCTCAGGAATTGGTCCCAAGATAATTGAAATCATGACGCCCAGAATCTTGAACTGCGCGTCGCGAATAGTTTCTCTGGATAAAATCGACAGTTTCATCTAAGCCAGAGAATCGGGCCTTCCTGTTGAATGTCTTGCTATACCACAGTTCCAGCCCAGCGCCGATGGAGACGGTTGTGTGGTAGGCGTTCTCTGGTCCAAATGATTGTCTCCCGTGCACAAGAGCAAGCACCACAACTGGTCCTTCTGCTCTGGATCCATACATCGCCCATTGCGCAATCGGAAGGTTACCAGGAAAGTCCTTGTAAAGCTGGGGAGTGGTCAATATCTGTCTTTCGGTCCGTGGGGGAGCTGCATGCTGGCAGGGAGCTTCGCTTCTCCGAGAGCGGAGAAGAGAAAGGAAAGAGAGTGAAGGGGAGCATGACGCAGCGGCAAACCTTTCTAGAGAGTACTGGTAATTCCTAAGCCATCGATGCCGATGAATGGTTAGAAAATGTTCGTCACTTCTCTATGATGCTACAGCAATGATCACCGACTACAAACTGTGCACACTTTGACGACGTGCGGCAAGTACATCGGTCCGCGATGTATTTTCAATCTGTAAAAGGAGAGTCAGTGTGCGCGATCAAGCGGGCGTCGGTGAAGGCGTTCACCTAATACACACGGACTTAGCAAGGGCTGACGGAGCTGTATTCCACCAGACGGTGCGGGTGTCGTCTGAATCCTCGTACTATCTCACAGGATAGGATGCCAGTGCCAGCGAGCTTCGGAGGCCGTCCTCGCCCTACTCAGTGGATTGAAAGTCAATGAGTACCAATCTTCTTCAAGTTGGGCGATTAGTTTGCACGGGTGTACTGGCTGCGTGAGTCATGCGCAGACCCTGTAGACCCAAGCTTGTATGGATGCGAAGCCCGAAGGAGTATAGTCAGCGCCATCATAAGCGTCTGAGAACACGTTGTAGAGGGGATGGTTGGCAGAGGAGGAAGAACCGCCAGGGTCTGGCGTTGAAATGAGTTATCGAGTGAGAGATCAGATCCCCCTCTTGTGATATTTTGTCCGATGGTTCGGGTGGCAACTGATGTTACTCAGAGACTGGGCGACTGTGTGATTGAGAACTAACCTAGGCCGAAAATCAGTTTACCGCTCAAGGAAGCGCCCTATTATTGGCAGCAGGAACTTACAGTGGTCCTTTTTCAGGTCGGTCACATTTGGAGCCGGGGTGCGACACTCCAGAGTCAGAAGCTAAATACTAGGCAGTGCGTATGTGGCATATTAGACGTGATGAAGGGATGGAAAGCCACTGGCTGGTGCGGGCTTACCGGCAATGAAAGACAAGGCGTTATACTATTTTGAGAGAACGGAGTGACGAGACTTGACCCAAGCGCCATTAGGTCCTGAGTCCGTTCTTGAATTGAGTTCGCCTGTCGAGGGTGTCTATACCTGGGCCTTACGGTGAATCCCGTACGGATTGACAGCTACGTGTTTGCTGATATCTTTGAACAGGCTGAGGCATGGCAGAGAGCATGGGTCACCGTGGTCCCGGGCATGTAAGTAAAATGCGATATTGGCCTGTAGAATTCATTTCGGAAGCAACCAGTGGAATCAGACGGAGTTCTGCGGACGGATTGGGAGCGGGAGTTATCTTTCGTACTCACCACTCAACCTGGGCAGTGTCCGACCCGCCGCCGAGATAAACCGTTGCCGCATTCCACCCTCGAATGCGACGTCGAGCCGAAAGAGCATCAGAATTGCGTTTCTGAGAATCAGTTCATTTGAAAACCGCGCGTGATTTTTTTTCCAGGGGAACCCGGTGGAACGTGTCGTCGCCTCCTTGACTAGAGTCATGATAGTGAATCGAAGTATCGATGAATCCTCGTGAAAGAATGGGGATATAGGAAGGCCACTGCTTGAGCCAAAGATATCGGTGCTTGTTATTGCCTTGCACGAGGTCGCTTGAGCAAGACGCGGCCTCGACATGTGCGACACGAAAATCCGGAAATGAGGCGATAGTTCATTGTACCGGTGAAGAACTCGCGAGTACCGGTGAGGACTCCTCTCGGGAAGAACTTCTCGTCGAGGTGCGATGCGAATATGCCAGTAGTGAGTACTCAAGAACCATCGACATCACGTACTCCGTGAGAGCGTTGTCTAACAGTAAGTTGTCGGGGGATGCAACAACCGCTAAAGCGGTGCAATTTGCCCGCGAAACTTCGCAAGGACGACAGGAATAGCACAACGTATGCGACCATCGCCATGGTTTGGTTTGCAATGCTATCAGATGCTCTTTTGGAAGACCTGTGCAAAAGTTCAGGGTGGAAAATCATGATAAAGGAGACTACTACTCGCCAATGATCGCGCCGTATTCGAGGGCGAAGGCTAGAACAGTTTCTCATGACCAGACAAAGGTTCGTTCGGAGTACACGTCGACTGGCAGAATCGTCCACGCTTTGCTTAAATGAACCTGGGAGAGTGCGATAATCAGCTTCGGTCTTGCTACCATCGATGGGGTTGAATACCCGGTGTAAGATGCCTACGATAGCTCGGAAGACATACCAGAACGAGAGAAAAAAGGGACAGCATTGCAGGCAATGAAAACAACGTAACACATGATAGAAAGGCTATAGAAAGTATCAACTATCAGAGATCTCATCTTGTATTGAACTAGGCCAGATCGATGTGTGGCGTTATGGTCCAGAATAATTGAATGCGAAGGAGTTCGAGGAGGATCTGGGAGATCTGCGGGACATGGCGTCAGTGGGTACAACCCAAACTGGAAGGATCTGCGCTGAAGAACATTGGCGTAGGTTTGGTCCAAATCTGAATAGAAGTTCGGCTTCGTGGCGTCGATGTATGGTTGTCTCCCCTGACAGGAAGTGCCAAGATTAGAGTGTGTACCATTCGGTGGTCACTGTCTTGCCCCAAAAGCCCATGAACAGTGATCCTCCACCAGATGCACACTGTCTCCTATCAGCAATGGTCCGAAATGGCCAAATGGTCACTCACCAACCACTTTCCCTGACTTGACTGGGAACGTAATTGTCGGAAGCAGGGGACGTTCGGAAACAAAAGATAGGGACGCCTTTCTACGACGCCGGCGGCGTACTGTAAGTACGAAGTATTGCCGAACACGAGAGTCTTCGCGTTCCCTCGGTGGCTGAGTCTTCAGACCATCGGGGGTCTGGAGTAGCGTCGATGTAAGTAGCTATCCTGGACAATCACAACTGAAATTGGAGCATACCTTCGCGGGAAGTTTCAAGTTATCCATACAAATACAAAACCTTGCTTTGGCGATACGGGAGTGGTCAATCGTCGGCTTCCCACAACCATTAATCCACAGGTGACGAGTTGACTAGGCAAAGATCTTGCTGTCAGATAACGTTCCGAACTACGAGGGCGCAACTGCGTCCGAGAATGTATCCGGCGGGCTGCCCGGTGGTACAATGAGAGGCAGGAAAGCAGGACCAGAGAGCCAGCCAGTGCATGATTAGCATCACGAACCATCGTTCAAGCGGTTCCTCTCCCTTAGGATTTAGGAAACCCGCCATAGTATGATGGCTTGTTGACGAAAACTTGGAACACACTGGCAACGCCAACGCACACTGAGACGTTCTGGAGACAGATTTAGCGGGTGAGCCAGCGAGAAAATGGAATAATTTCGGGAGACTTACTAGACAAATCTATTTTGTTATGCTTTTGAAAGGCTACACCATCCTATGCAGCCATGATCACAGCAAGTGTGCATGTAGTGCAAACAAGAGTCAAACCGTGAGCGCTGCTGAGGAAACGCGCCCCGGCTAATGCCGAGCGCACGTTACGCACGTGTAAGTGGGCGCTACTGAATGTGGGGAAATGAGGCAATGGGCTGCGCCACGCCCTCCGTTCTCATCGTTCCCCTCGACGTCGACGCTAGGTCTTCGCCAGGCTCCCAGTGGTCATCTCTCCTTGTTGTGGCATATACCCTCTTGTAAACGATTAGGCTCCTCGCTCTTTCTCCATCGGCAACCGCTCGTAATCGCCCTATCGCTTTGCACCGCCCCTCACGACGCAACTGATTGACACCACCGGAGAGACACGACTGTAGATATGTGGTAAGTCGCATCGCGGCTTAAACTGATGTTCTGAGGTCATAAGTTGTCGATAGGTGCGATAATTGTCTCCTACTTTTGCCTCTGGTAAGCGCTTTCTCAATAAGGATCAAAGACCAACGGCAATAACCTCTCGTTTCTTAGCGTGGAGGTGCCATCGCATGGGGAGTTATTCTGGCTGTAAGCTCAAGTGATCGTTGTCTTCTACGCTCTTTATAAAATGGTCTTTATAGCTTTATAGTATCGCGGGTGCCATCTTCCTCTTGAAATGGGGGCAGTTCCTGTACTTTGTATATCCCGAATGGTGCCGTGCTTCTGCCCCAATTCGAGTTTGCCACAGCTGCTCACATAACGTCATACAGGTTCATCTACGGAGGTATTGGAATGGGTGTTGGGGCTGTTGCGATTATTAGTATCCTCGCCCTTTCCAACGTAAGTGACATCGTTTGGCTCAGGGGATCAGTCTCTTATTGGCGACATATTGTAGCGATCTTACATCTGGACGCGAGTGGTCAAGTTCCTATGGCCATTTGTGATCATCATTTGCGCTGTTCGGGCGACACTCATGATCGTCCAGCTCCAAAGAGGGTACGTGGCTCTGCTCATTTTATGGTACCCTACGCTTCACATCGCTCAGTATTCACCACCCTTTCACGTCTTATGATGTTTCATCCTCACATTGCATTCCATGCGTCATTCCCCTTGGCCCCTGTTTATCTTTCTCTACGCCTCATGTTCTGTTTACTTATTCGCCGGATGTTCTTTGGCATTATAGTAAGGACAAGATCCAATGGGAATGCGACAATGGAGGTCAGCTATGGTCCGAAACTGCCGTGGCGAATTCAACCGGCACAATTCCCAGTGGATTCTGCGCTACAGGCTTCGCCAGCCTGAACGTGGCGTTCATCATCTCGCTGCTCGTCGATCTTGGGTTCCAGGTGCGTTCCGGCTCTGATCGTTCGCTCATTCGCTCCCTATTTTCCGCGCTCCGTTGTTCCTCCAAAATCACCTGATCCCCACCGCTACACATGTCGTTACGACACTCAGTGTCGTCGCAGCTTCCTTTTTTTCCTCCTGATCTTCTTTCCTTTGGTCTTCGATATTATAAGAAGCATTACCTTACTGACTGATGCGCTGTGTCGGGTGGATTTTTATCGCGCCGTTTGCCTTTGACAGATGTACATGTTCTTCCTCATGTGGCGATTCCAAAAACGGCTGGAGCACTACCAGGGCATGCAAGGACCTTTCTACGGCGGTGAGTCTCCCTATTGACAACTTTGATCCCCGTGCATTTTGGTCGTGTGCTCTTTCATCCGAGCTCCGTGCACGGTGGAATCTGAACGTCTGGGCCGTGAAGGGCTTCCCCTCTGACCATTGTGACGTTTGCGATCTGACGCTGACATTGTTCTCGTGCTTCAGGATACTACAAGGCCTGATCGCCTCCCCAGCGCCCAACGCGCACCAACACCAACGCCGGGTACGACTCACACACGCATCACTTTCCATCTATAATCCCTGGACACTTTCCGTTTTTCTTTCGTCTGCGTCATCTCCTTTTCTCCTCTCTCTCCCAACTCTCCCGGACTGCTCTCTGTCTCTTTTGTCTGCTGATAACGACCCCACTCATGACGACCTACTTACGACCCCAACCCTCACGTTACGACCCTGTTTACGACACGACTCCCAAACCCCTTTACGAATGACTTATTCTCTTGTCTGTTGTTTGCGACTTAACCCCGAACCCGAATTATCCACTTGTGCTTTTGCATGGTGACAAAGCGTGTGTGCGTATACTTTTTTTGTTCACTCGGTGTTCTCTTGATTGGACTTTTCGGAACCCCATCTAGTACAGTTGTTGAACTATTCCATACGCGCCGGCTTGTCAAATCCCTTCCGTCTGCGCATTTTTGATAGTACTGTACGCCCAACCCTTTCCCCCCGGGCCCGTCACATTTTCCGTTCCCAATCAAATTAGCCATTCACACTTTTCTGCGACCGGCCATGGGATGCTTCTCCCCCGAACGATTGACAACTTGACAGTCGAAAGACCCACGATGCAGCTATTCATTTTTTATCGTACGGAGTTTGCCTTGAGCCTTTTACTAGCCTTCGGACTCGAAGATACCTGATGCCGTGTTGGGTTTGTGACCTTCTCGAGAGGGTGGGGGGTTTGGCTTCGGATCCTTTTATCATGAGGTGGTCATTGGCTGTCCGGTGGTCCATTGGGAAGCGGTATCGATTGATACACTTCAGGCTCGCCCGCTCGCTCGCCTCGCTCGACGTCTATCTCGACATCGTACATAACATGAATGGGAAAAAAATACAACAACACGAGGGGTAATATTTCCAGATTTCGAATAATAATAAGAATGAATGAGTTTCAATTCTCTTCTTGTTCTTCATCTTGGTATGTACATATGATTGTTCTTCCTCCCCTCCGAGGCTCGAGGTCCCTTTCTTTTCCTCTTGAGTCGAATTCTTCCTTCCTGTGGGGCTAAAGTCCGAGAATTTCGAAATGCTAGGTGACAAACCGGACAAGTTCATATCCGACTGGGAGATACTTAACCTGTCACCAAAGAGTGGTTCCGTAAACAAGCTTCCACCCCGGGACACTTGTCCCGAGGAGCGGGTCCATGCATGCGTGAGTACAGAAATGACCTTGGTCGCGCCCAACCTTTTTCGCTGTTGTCCGACATCGCACAAAACAGTCGATCTGAATCGCAGGGTAGAGAGGGTGGGTACATTTTTTAGTGCACAGCTAAACGCGTTCCAAACGGGTGTACGCGGGTGACTAGACTGGATTACGGAGATCACAATAGTACCAGGATAGGGAAGTATCGTACTTGGGGGGGCGTTGTTGCTCGATGCTTGGGATTGGCAGGGCTGCGGTTTTATTATATCTACGGGCGGGTGGTGGTGGATGGTGGCGGTTCGTCCGTTCCGAGGAGGAGAGGGAGGACGGAGATTGGTTTTGTGAATTTGGGTTGGTTAGCCTCGGAGTTTAGGGTTTTGGTTTTGGGTGATCAATGATGAGGAGACACCCCTTCTCCCTCGTCGAGCAGTCGAGCAGTCGAGACCGGAAGAGGTTCGCCCCGGTAGGGTTGCCGATTGGGCTCAGGTTGAATGCAGAGTTCAAGACGTGAGTGCGAGTGCTTGATGGCTCGCGCTGCATGCAAGGCGCACGTCACACGTCACTTTCCGATCTCGATTCATGATATCACGCCGTCACTCGTGTCACCACTGCTCAATGTTGCCCTCGTCGTCGCCTCACTCAAGCTCGTCATCGTTGCCGCCCCGCTCTTCGTCGTTCTCGCAGCTTCATATGTACCCTTCCCCGCGTCGCAATACTGCATTCTGCGGTATTATTGCTTGCACACTGCCAGTGTGAGCTCCGCCGGTTGCCTGAGCTGCCCAAGCACGCGCCTGTAGCGCCTTTCGGTAATTCCCCTTTCTGCCCCCAGTCGCTCCCGTTTATTCCATGGTGACTGTGGCCTAAATCATCCTCCCTCTGCGTCCACTCGCGCCCCTCCGCCTTGATGTGCCCCCGCCCCGTCTCCCCCATTCTGTGTCCCGCGATTGCGCCTTATGCGGCCGGGCAGATATGCAGCAAATTCCAGTAGCCCACCGCAGCACGATGTTTAGCAACAGTTCAGTCAAATGCAGCTTGGCCGGTGCGCCCAATTACCATGATTTTTCACATGCGTACAAGGGAGTGGTTATCGGTATATTGACTCTATGTAAGCGGTCTCAAATCATTGGCTATGTCGGATTGCTTCATAGCTGTAGTTGAAATACAAGTTCCTTCACCTGCCCACCCACCACAATGCACTGTTGGCATAATGGCAAGCACCCGAGTTGAGCTATAATATGAAGGATGAGGTGCGCGGCAACGATGACGAGCTTGAGTGAGGCGACGACGAGGGCAACATTGAGCAGTGGTGACACGAGTGACGGCGTGATATCATGAATCGAGATCGGAAAGTGACGTGTGACGTGCGCCTTGCATGCAGCGCGAGCCATCAAGCACTCGCACTCACGTTTTGAATTCTGCATTCATCCTGAGCCCAATCGGCAACCCTACCCGGAGAGCGTTTGACGGCGACGGTGACGCGGAGTTCAACTTCGAGTACACAGAGGGGAGTTGGGGGGAAGTTGGGGAGGGTCAGAGGTTCCCGGGAGGTGGGAGACGGGATTGAGTTTGGAGTTAGGTCAGCACCCCCTTGTGACCCCTCCGTGCCTCTTTTCATTTCACGCGGCGCGCAGTTTTCCGTCTGCCCACCCTTCACCTTTCTTTTTCTCGTCAGCAAAGAAAGGACGCAAAGAAAGTCCGGGACCTTTTCATTAGGTGAGGGAGGGGAGGGGCGAATCCAGAACGTCGTGGGTCTTTCATAAGGAGATGTCACTGGAAGATGGATTGGTATGGATCAGGCGTATTTTGCGTTCATGACGGGGAGGCAGAAACTTCTAAACGTCTACAGGGAAGTGGGTAGAGCGGAGTTCTCGTTCATACGGAACAAAAGCAGGGGGGAGGGCCGTGGAAGCTGCAATTGAGGGGCCGGATTGGGTCTTGGGAAGTAGGAAAATCCGGGGAAGGGAGGATGGAAGGAAAGGGCGTTTGCAAAGTGAAAGGCTCCGTCGATCGTAAAGTGAGCGGTAGTGTGAGCAGATGATGGTGCGGTTGATTCAGATGATTGGCTGCTGTTTCCGTCAGAAAGCGGTGAACGAAGGTCTTCCAGGGGTGCAGAAATGAGTGGCGAAGAGAATAGCAGGACTCGGAGCGAAGGGCAATGACATCGTTGGGCGAGTGACGGGTTCGGAGCAGCGGAGGGACAGACATAGGGCCCGGGCTCGGAACGCAAGAGGAGATCAGCTTATTGGGCACTCAGGAATGAGCGGGAAGAACTCGGAGGATGAGAGAGGAGCCTTCCCCCTCGGTAGGTGGTGTTCGGGTGTGATGATGGAAGGGGAAATGAAAACAACGTTGCAGGCGCGGGTAGACACGAGGCTCAGCTCATAAGCAAAGATCCCAAGAGAACGATGATACCTGCTATGGCATCTGACCAGCTGGTGGGATCGGGAGGAGGACATCGTCGGTGCTCCGGTCCACAAAGCATTCCACGTAACATCACTCGCCCCTCGGCTACTTGCATTACTGTATTATTGATAGACGTTACTGTCCAATAAGTAATCAAAGAAATATTCACAACACGAGGCAGGAGGCTAGAGCTGGAATCCCACTCTTTCCTTTTCCTGAGCCCGGAGACGAGTGCTATATTAGCGGCCCTCTGCCCCGTCCTCCTCCTCATCCCCCTTCTCCCTCTTCCACCACCTCCCTCCCCGTTCCCCGCCCTTTCCCAAGGCGCACGACGGTTATTGTTCCATTGTATTTGCTTCCCGACCCACACCAGCAACCTGCTTCTTGTTGCTCTTATCGACGGTAACTTCATTTCCCCTCCTCGTCCCTCCGAACTCGCTTACTGAACAACAATAACTTTGCTCCTCTTAAACCCCCCAGCATTCCACCATCCTCCTCCATCTCATTGCATTCTCTTCAGCGCCCCCAAAGCACATATCTGTGATACTTGCTCTCGTCGCTCCCGCCCCTCCCATTGCCTTTTAGCCGCCTCACGCCTCTCGCAACTATCTCGCCACAAATGGAGACCGCACATATGGAGCACGTTTTGGACCACACCAAGCCCGACTTCTCCATGGACACCTCCAGCTACTTCGACGCCTCGTCCCTCAACATGGGTGATTACCTCCAGTACCCCCATTCACCCAACTTCGGTGTCAGCATGGGCCGTAAGTGCTCCATTCCTCGATCGATCCCGTCATCGGTGCTAACACAACCACCCACAGTGCCCCCAACTTCCTCTCCCCGCATCGGAGGCTTCAACTCCTTGAACCTCAACAACGGGATGAGCGAGTACACCTACACCTCGACGAACTTCACCAACTCTCCCACCCGCCCCTTCACTCCCACCGGCTCTATCTATCCCGGCGCGCTCTCTAATTTGAGCACCGGCGATCTTTCCTCCGATAGTGTCTCCAGCAGGAGTCGTCGCGGCAGTGGCGCTCACTCTCCCGGACCCGCCCCCGGCTCCTTGGCCGCCGTCCCCAGATCGCACCGCTTCAACCCCATCGCTGCCACCGTCACCCGTTCTTCGACGAGGCAGCAGAAGAAGCGCGCCAAGGGCTCTGACGATTTCGCATCCGACGACGACGACGATTTCCAACCCGTCATCAACTCCCTCGGTGGCAACGACGTCCGCCGCGAGGAGATCCGCCGTCAGCGCATTGAGTCGGAGCAGAGGAGACGGGATGAGCTCAGAGATGGGTACCGTCGCTTGAAGGACGCCCTCCCCGTGTCGAACCAGAAGTCCAGCAAGGTCTCTTTGTTGGATCGTGGTATGTTAGCTCCCTTTCAGCCGAAGTGATTCTTTTCTAATTTTCCCGTCTCAGCTACCACGCATATCCGCTACCTCGAGATGACCCAGAACCAGTTGCAGACGCGTTTGGCTCAGGCAGAAGCAGAGACGAACAGGCTGAGGCAGTGAGTCCAACCCGTTTTCCGCCGACATCGGAACTGATCTCACCGTTCTTCGTTTCAGCGTCAACGAGGCTCTGATGCTCGGCACCGCTGAGCAACGCCACGCCGCCGCCGCCTCGGCGGTTGCCGCTGCCCAGCAAGCTCCCTCATCGGGCTTCTGAGCATGGATCGCTGCGACGCCTCGAAAAGCTCTCGTTCGCCTGGACGCACTTGGAGCAACGCCACCACGGATATACTTTATAACTGAAGATAACGACCTCATCACGAAATGGAGCCTTGTCACCCTGCCTGGATTGCAGTGGACGCTATAGCATAGTCATCAATGGACAATTACTTATCACGCACGCATATCCCCTATTCCCCACCTACCCATCCACACTTTTGACATTTTTATTGTCTTTATACGCTTTTTCCACCTTTCCTCCACACGATCCGCACGTTCCCCACCATACATACCGTCATCTCTTGTCTGCATCTCCTCCGTCTCTCCTGGCCGTTTTACACGGCAGTGCTTGAGTGCATCGGGAGGAGCTCGTCCAGGTCGGCTATGCGCTCTGTGATCGTACCGCCAGCTCGTCCATGGAGCTCCACCACTCTCCCGAATGTCGCCTCGCGGCCGCGCCGCACCCGTTCCAGTCTTCCCGGGAAGTTGACTGTCGAACATTCCACCACCCTCCGTCTCGCAATGTCTGCGAGACACCACGCTCTTTGAAGATGGCCCCCTCTCGTTTGCCGCCGCCGATGGATTCAGGACGAACTCACGGGACACAACACCGACGCAAGACCACGAGCAGCGAGTCGCTAGAAGGCACACTGGATGCACGTCGCACAACGGTACCTCTCCCTGACCAGCTTCTTCTCGTCGCAGCCCTCCTTTATGCGCGAGGGGTAGTTGGGTTCCAGTGGTACGTACCGGCGATGTGTGGTGCCTCGCCTCGTCTCCTTTGTGGCGCATTCTTGTCTTCTTTACACCTCTGCCTTGCTGCCGTCGTCGATCCATGGTATCGACTTGACCGCCAAGGTGCCACTTCGTGTCCTCTGTCCCCGCCGTTCTCCGCATACATCCCTCCGCCTGCCGGCAACACCAGTCCCCGCCATCTCGCCGACCCTTCCAACGTATCCGTCTCGACCGGGCTGACGGTGTACGACCACTTAGCTGTGGTTACGTGCCTCGCCCGGTTTCGATCGACGCACACCTGGTTGCTGATTGTCCGCGCACCGATACACTGGTATCATTGAACCTCTGGGAACCCCCTTGGTTGGACCCCCTTTCACGCGACTCCGCCTCAGCACTCTCACTCTCTCTGGCTGAACTCTACGACTGCTGTCACATTTGTATCGATTTACACCCTTCATCTACCCCTTTCACCATCTTCTCGCATATATGCCATCTATCTACCCGAAGTCGATGCGCTCTTGGAGCATGTCACCCCCATATTCCAACTCCCCCGCTGTCCCCTCGGCGTATTTTGCTATTTGTTTTTCTAGAGTCACCTTGCAAGGCCTTCTCCCCTTTCTATTTCTACCCCACCTTTTTTATCCTTGCCAGGGTTTGATACGAGATTTGTTGACAACGCGTTTCCTCAAGACGTACTCCCTTCGGCCACACCCCGTTCCCTCCTCTCATCCGACGCAAGTCCCGTCATCAAGCGACGAATACCAGCCGTTACTCACCACCGCTTCCACTTCCCATCGTATCGCCCTCCGTTCTTCCAGCACCCATTCCTTCCAATCAAGCCATCGCCGCCCCACCCTTGTTCCTCTCGCGCTCCTCCCGGCCCTCCACCCCTCATGCGTGCACCGCCTTCTTCCCTTCTCCGGGATAGTCTCCAAACCGTGCGCTCGCGCTAGCTAGTCTACGTGCGTTTGTGCCGACCTGTTGATGACGTCTTGGGTAGGAAAGTCGTTTTGCGTTAGTTGCTGCTGTCGAGTTCTCGTGTTCTTGGTCCGCGGAAAGTCGTTTCGGGGGTTCGAGTTGGGTCTTTTGGTCCCTTGTTTTTTGGTTTTGTGAGTGTTTCGCTGGTTAGCTGTGAGGTGTTCCTTTGCTTTTGGTTGTTGGTTTGTTGGTCGTCGAGTTTTCGGTTGTTTCTTTCGCCTCATTGTCAGATCTTGTTGTTCGGTCACGAAGAGTTCGTTCGTCGGTTCGTCGCTGCTGTTCTCTTGTCTTCACTCGTCGTCTCCATCCCTATCTTGCTCTTCACTATTTTTTGTGCCTCGTCTCTTTTCTGTCTTGGTTGTCGCTTCACCGGCTGTGTATCTTGCTTTTCTTGTTTGTTTGTTTTTACCCTATCACGACCCCCGATGCGCCATCACGTACATCCACCGCCGTCACGTCCTTTAAAAACATCTAAACGTCGATCCACGATCCACTTTTCATTTCCCCCTCTCCCTCGTTGTAGACACGAGTTGCGGAATAGATCTGTGTTGATGACTATGACCATGAGCGAACGACCTCCGGACTTTGATTGACCGTTTCTTCGGGTGCCTCTTCTCCATTTCTCCCTTCCCTCCGCTCACTCAAATTTCCCAAGTCCAGCTAACCTATTTTCTAAACCCACTTACCACCCTGCACGCCTGCCACGCACAACGTTGCCGTGTCCTTTTTTTTGTCGCTTTCTCTTTCCCTGTTGATCGCAATACCCTCCTCCCCTCTCTCCGAGTTTTTTTGAGTCTTCAAAACACGAGGCGAATGCGTGTTCTTTGATATTCAGACAGGTCCAGGGCGAGACTGAGGCAGCATCATTCAAAGTTGAAGGGTCGCCGCCCCGATGGGATCAACGCCGCCACTGACAACATCCCCGCACCTTGCACGCATGCAAGTACTTGTAAGCATGCACATTATTTAGAGGACGGGGACGGAGTTGCCTTTGTGGACTCCCGGTGGACATGCTAGTCTAAGTTCTGAAGTCCTTTTTAGTTTTAGAATCATGAGCTTAGGTTTCTGTGCATTTTTGAGTTCTTCAGCGTGTGCCAGGTTCACTGGAGAATCAGTCCACCTCGTGCTTGATATCACTTTGGGAGGTTGGATGTTAACACGTCGGTCAACATTGAGGACGAACGAGTTGTGAAGCCAAGCTGGAGGTTCGGAACCTCATGGAGTTGCGTTACAGTTACCGTCCAATTCGACAGACATCCAGCCACCGAGATTTCTTCAAGCTTGGCGTCGGTCGAGTTTCGTCGAGTCACAACCCAAAGTACTGCGATCAACAACTTACTAGGCGGCGGGGACCTGCATCGTATGGCGTCCTCTGCTCTCGAGGGGGGACCCGCAGCGAATATGCCGACTGCGATCATCGATAACGCGAAAAAGATATTTCGCGAACTCAGTGTGCTCGGTGGCGAAATGAGGAACGTTATAAACAGCGTCCGAGACCCATCTTGTCTTTTCTTTCCCCTGTGGAGAAGTCTCAAACCCTTCCTCGCCCCAAACTCGTCATTCCCGATAACGATACCCAAGTGAATCTCTCGCACTTCCTTCGTACCCCACATTCCTTTTGGCTATACCGTTTTCTTTGACGACATCACCAAGTAACGACTTATACAAGCATGAGCGACGTTGAAGTTCTCCGCCGTCAACTCAAGATCAAGTCCGGAGTGGCTAAACGGTGAGTTTCAGCTTCTTTGCAATAGCAATCCTGCCTGGTGTCCAGCCAGGAGGCCATGTGTTTGTTTCAATTACTGAAGCCAGTCCCATGTGTTGTTTTTCTCTCGTTAGCTTGTTCAAGGAACACCAGTCTTACGAGAAGGAAGCTGAGGACCAGCAGATCAAGCTGGACAAGCTTATCGCTGAACAGGGCGAGGAGTGGTACATCAAGAACGCCGTAAGTCCTTTTTGTTTGTTCTCTTTTCGCTTGTCCACACCCCCGAGCGTGTCTTGCAATGCGTGGGCTAACACGGATGCGTTGTGTTTTAATGTGCACAGAGAAACATGCTTGAGGAATCCAAGAAGCTCATCAAGGATACCTCTGACCGTTTCGGAAACGCCGTCCAGGATCTCCGTGACACGATCGTAAGTCCCCCCCCCCCTCCCCTACTACAACAACCCCCAAAATCCTACGGCCTGTGTCTAACGAGACCCTTCCTTCCTTTGTAGCTCGTTGCGAAGCAGAAGGAGGAGTTGGCCGAAGACGAGGAATTGTTGAAGGCAGAGGAGGCTTTGGAGACCGTCAGTGTCTGAGGTCTAGGAAGGGACACGATTATTGGAAGAAGTAAATGAAAGACAATTGCGTGCATGTACACGCACACATACCTTGTACTGTACTCCATGTTCAGAATGTCCTCTGCGACCCCATAACCCCCTTCCGTGTTCGACCAAACACAATCTTGGTCTTCTTCACCCATCCGCACTCTGCGACACGTCCATCCTCCGTGCAGCTTCCTGTTCTCGTTCTCGTTCTTGCACCCGCTCAAGTGCCCTCGCCTCCTTGAGCCTCGTCAACGCGTTCAACACCCCAACCCACGCGTCCCGCTCCACCCTGTCCTCCTGTAATCCCCTGCTTCCCTTTTCACTACCAACCGCCGAGGTATCAGACGCGTCTGCCGAAGGCATACCCACCCCAAGCGAGGGCGGGATGAAGTTCGGAGGAGGTGCGTTGATAGCGGACGGTGCTATACGGGACTGGCGGATGTGTGCGAGAGAAGAACGGATGGCGATGTGGATTTGCTGATCGTGACGAACGAACCCACGAATGAACGCATGAACGAAAAAAATGAGAGCATTATCGAGAACGTACGTCTAGTCTTTCAAAGTACTCGCTGGCCTCGAGCACGAACTGCTCAGACCGCTCTCCTCCCTGCGGTAACCCATCTTCTGGGTTATCAGTCTGTGGCAATGTCAACAGCGATATCGACGACGCTGCCAAAGACAACAGTCGACTTATCCCCTACATCATATCACAAAGAATCAGCTGAGCGTCCTAGTGGGGGAGGGCGGGTCCATAACACCGCAAGATAGCACAGCGCGGACAAACCTCTTCCACTTCGGACAAGGCGTAGATCTGCCTGGCTGTCCGACTGGACATCCATACGGGGTCTATCTCTCCGGCACCATTCGTGTTTTGTTGGCTCGAGTCGGGTTTGGTCCCGTTGGAGGCCATCAGGGCATAACCAGTGGTAAATGGTAGAGTTCAAGGACAGTTTGTGGCGCCAAAGCCACCTTTCGTCCGTCATGCATCATGGTTCATCAACAACCGGGTGCAAACAGTTTTTTGGATGTTCACACTTCGGATTCCCGATTTCGGTGTTTTACAACATCATCTTCCATAACCCAATGTCCATGTCCTAGACCGCAAGGTACAAGACGTCCCAATGATAAGATATACCACACAAAGAGCGAAGCCGCTATAGAAGTAAAGTCCAAATTCCGCAAGCACCTGAGCTGACTATCTATACCCTATTTACAACCACTCATCCCCGTCCTTACTCCTCCTTCTTCTGGAAGGGGACGTGTTCCAGCCCGTAAGCAGCGGCGGGGACGTCGGTGTTGTGAGAACCGAAGTTGAGGTTGGACGCGTGGATGCAGAAGGACCTATCGTGCGAGGGAGTGTAGCCGGGGAGGCAGCGGTGGACCATGCAAGATCCTGCGTGACAAGAGACGTCGGCGACTCCGGGAATGGCGGTACAGTCGATGCCTTGGGGGCTGCTGATGGTCAGGGGGACAGCGCAACCGCCACCTATAGAAATATGGTCAGCAATCAGTTTCTTTCGACGTTGCGGTGATGAATACTGGCGGTGGCGTATAGGGAGGGAAAGCGGAACACAACACCCTTTGGAAAAAAATAGAAAGCGGATGGACAGAGACAGATGGAGGGCAGAGTATGCAAGGGAACAAAAGCGGGATTATGAACTTACAGCTCTCAAGGTCCGACGTCGTGTCAATGCACTCCCAGGCTTGGGAGGCACGCATTCCAGGCCATCCGAAGACACCACAGGCAGTGAAACCTTTGTCGCAAGTGGCGTAACGCTTGGCCATCTCGAGCTCTCTCTTGGGGTGTGCGCTGGGGCAAGACGGGAAATCACCGCAGATGCCATTGCAGACCTTCTTGGGCGAGAGACAGACACAGTCGGTAGGCTTGCTGGGAGGGAAGGGGGAGAAACCATTCTTGCACTGGAAGCCACAAGGGTTGCTGATGGGAGGTATATTATCAGCTGAACAGTTTGGCATGAGCTGGTAGTGCGTATGGACTTACCTCTTCGCGCACAGGGGGTCGCAGTTGTCGGGATAGGTACACTTTTGGTGACCTTTAGCGGTATTGATCTGCATATTAGTGTCAGTCGGGAACATCTTTACTGTTATGTAACAATCTCACCATAGCGGTGAGCTCTGCGGACACAGATGCGATGCCGGCAATGTTCACGGCGGCGATCGCCACAGAGTTGGACTTGACGAAGAGGGGAATGCCAGAAATGCACAAGCAGACCTCTAAGAAACGGTCAGCGGGCTGTTGAGAAAGAGAAACACATCATGGTGACGAACCGACCAAACCGACAACGATTGAGATACCCAGAATATTAACGCTCAAGCCTGCATCCACCTCAGCGCATGTGTCTGTGGTGGTGCGGGCAACGAGTTCATTGTTGAAGGCGCGAGCAGCTGCATGGCCAGTAGCGGCGAGAGCGACGAGAGCAGGAGCGGCGAAACGCATCTTGTGGTGGCTGGTTACCGCAAGGCTTGGTGGGTCAAACAGGTCGACACAGTTTCAACCTCTGAAAACCTCTAGGTCTTTTATACAGACTAAAAAACCTTTTCGACGACGGTCGAGGCGTTCATGAAGAAATGAAACGCGACGAATGCGGAGACAGAACGTCAAAGTCCGTTGACTGCGACATGTGGGTCGTGTAGATTGTTAGGCGAAGATGTCTGTGAGACCTCCTATGGCCTGCGGAGCGTTAGCCGGGAGCATCGAGACCGTCTGCGAACAGACGCACCATGCGTGACGCTTGCCACAACAGGGATTACATTCGGCACATGCGCCGACCCACTGCCTGGATAGACAGGTCGGTCATCAGGTCGGAAGAAGCTCTGGTTGTGCGGAGGCAAGATTTCCCTCAGAGAGCAACTTGTTCTGCAATCTCTGGCGTGGAGCAATGACAGCAGCGAGAACAGCGATGTGCGTTCGGCCAAGATGCTCGCGGCAAGGCGGCAAGGGCAACAGTGCGGAAAGACAGCTGTGTTCTGCAAGAGGTTGATGGATTTATCCTGTCAGGTATCTCGACATGTCCAATGTCTGACATTCCAATGTTTAGAACAGTATGGTTCAGCACTGTTCAGGTCGCCCATTGAATTTCTTTGCGATCCATAGTTTCCTGGCAGTAAAAGTTGGCTCATTGCGACTGAGTAGCGCGAAAAGTCACGGGAAAAGTGGTGGAGCTATCACTGGGACATCAGGCCCATGAACCTGCGTGCAAGGCACATACGGAAATCAGGCGTCCGAGCAGTCATAGAGCGGCGTAATAGGTAGGAGGAACTCACCCAGAGGAAGCAGCTGTTTAGAACTCAACACCCTCCCATGATCTTCACGAGGTGGCCGTGTTGTTCTGCTGCATTCAAGCCGCGCCATCACCGATTATCATACCATTAATCGCTGAATGCTCGCACGACGGGCTCTAGGTCATTGATCTGGTCTGGCCGGTGCAGTATTCCCGAAAGAAGGCGTCGGTAACGCTGAATGTGGATGCAGTCCGAAGAGCTGGTGGCGGTTATGGTTCAAGGTATCATTGGTTCAGACGCTCAAGCACGTTGAGATTCATGGTGGCACTACCCAAAACCGGACATCATAGTTCAAAGCCCAAACTGACGTAGTAGTCACATTCACTTGCAGAGAGCCGGAAACCCGAGCAACACACATCGCAGCAAAGCGGGTACAGTTCGTCAAAACATGAGGTTCGTGTACTATTCTCACAGCTACTACAATCATCATCAAACATCGATGTCGTCCTCTCTATCCGCCTGTCCTCCCACAATCAACCCTTGCATCCAAAACGTACAGTCATAACGAACACCGTAACAAATCCGATCCTGTCATATATCCCGAGGGTCCCCGGAAGCGGGGACGATTAATTGGCCTTCTTGTTGAAGGGGAGGTGCTCCAGGCCGTAGACGGAAGCGGGGATCTCTTCCTCAAATTCGTATTTCAAACCAGACTTGCGGATGCAGAAGGACCTGTCCAAAGAGGGAGTGTAGCCGGGAAGGCAGCGGTGGACGATGCAGGACCCGGCACCGCAGGAGACATCCGCCACACCTGGGATAGCAGTGCAGTCGACACCGTGGGGGCTACCGCGCATGAGCGGAATAGCACAGCCGCCACCTGTAATCGAACAAGTGAATATGTCAGTCAAGATTGATCAGCATGAATGAGAAAGCGGGATGAAGGGGTAGGGGGAGGTAGTGAGGGTCCGAAGAACGAAGACAGCAGATGGACATGTCATAATTAACAGAAGTCACGAGCGTGGACTCACAGCTTTCAAGATCAGACTGAGTGTCGATGCACTCCCAGGCTTGTGAGGCACGCATGCCGGTCCATCCGAAAACACCGCACGCAGTGTATCCTCGGTCGCAAGTGGCGGAACGCTTGGCCATCTCCACCTCTCTCTTGGGGTGGGCGCTGGGGCACGACGGGAAGTCACCGCAGATACCGTTGCAGACCTTCTTGGGCGCCGCGCAAACGCAGTCGGTAGGCTTGCTGGGAGGGGACGGGGTGAAGCCATCTTTGCATTGGAAGCCACAAGGATTACTGAATATCCGAGCATCAGTACGTAGCAGGAAGCAGAAGTATCACTTGTAACAAACACTCACTCCTTGGTACAGATTTGGTCGCAGTGATCGGGGAACGTGCAGGTCTTATGCCCAGCAGCAGAGTTGATCTGAACGAAAAGTTCCGAGTTAGAATATTATCGCAACAGTCCCAGTGAGTCGGCACATACCATCGCGGTCAGCTCGGCAACAACTGCAGCTTCACCCACAAGGCCAACAGCAGCCTTAACGACAGCGTTGACCTCGAGGATATCGACGATGCCAGAGATGCAAAGACAGATATCTGGGGTACCGAACAAATTAGATCTGAACACAAACGACGAAAAAAATGGTTCTCACCGAGGACACCAACGGTGACGGCGATCCCTAAAAGGTCAACAGACAGGCCGGCGTCGATTTGGGCACACACATCGACGGTGCTGCGACCAAGCAGCCCCTCGAGGACGCGACCAGACACCGCAGATGCGGCGATGACGAGAGTAGAAAGAGCAGCGGTGAAACGCATTGTGATTTGCAGATGTGGCGGCGCAAGCAAGGTGGTGACTCGAAGTTCGGTGAACGTCGATTGAAGTTTTCACCGTGAATGCTCTGTTCCTTTATACATCTGAGTCTTGCTGATGTTTTTTTTCTGTGCACACAACAAACGACGTCAGTGACATAGGGTATCGCAGCTCCGATGGCCGACTAGAACGTGCACAGGACACGGATGTCAGGAACTGTGAAAGAAATGGCATTGATGTCTCAACCGGAAGAGGGTCCTTGTCGGTATCGGGGGCGTGACCATTCGATAAGCCTTCGGGTGTGGAGCGAGAGGTGATAGTCAGGTCGACCGTTCCTGCAGCTCGTGTCGAGGTGCTGGTCGTACTACCCCGAATCTTGAGAGAAATCAGCACAGCAAGCCTAGGAACGTATGGGTGTGGAGAGTTAGCGAACAACAATGACGAGGATTGCTCTGCTTGAACGGCAGTACCTGATCTCGGAACGGTACTGAATTTCATTATGAATTGGCTGGTGAGTATGGATCGTCATATGAAGGAAGAAACGCGGACGTACGACAGCGCAGTGAAGGAGGCAATGCGGTCAGAGGCAACATCGAAGAGGGAGGTCCTGATAGATTGATGCCTGCCTGCCAGATGGTGCGTTTTTAGAGAGGGCCCGATGTGACACCGCCGGTCAACATATTCATAGAGAACTGCTGTGACGGGTATAGCATGTGTATATTTCCGCCCACATGTAGCAGAATCTCAAAAGTCCGGTGACTTTTTGTCACTCATGTAGGATATACGGTCCTGCCATCCGCCATGACATCGGTGGCCGCAAGTCGGTTTCATTGCACTCGCTCTGCCAAACAGGTTTAAAGACATCGTAGAAAATACTATGTAGTACGAGGAAGGCACTAGTGAGTGTTTTCTGGCGACTGGTATGTTGATAAGGCACAGTGAGGACGTACAATAACTTGAACTGCTCATGCTCAGCCAACCCCCGCCTTGTTATTCTAAAACCTGGAACATCAACGCCACATCGCCACCATCGCAGCCTCACATATAGTTCCTCGGTTATAAATGACTTTATTGGCAGGGATTTGCATGGAGAGGAAGGTTATCGAGCGGAGGACATGGTGGTCAACATCTAGTTTGTCACTTGGGCGCTAGTAATGATGGTAACAACTTGAAGTATGGCGATTCGAGCTACAGACACAACACGGTAATGATACAAACAATTCCGATTCACTTCTGCTTTTCGTCCGTTCTTACACATTGTCCGCCCAATACCTTTCGTTTGCTTGCGTTCCTACCAATACATCCTAGTAGCCATAGTCCTCGCTCTTCTTCTTGCGGTGGCGACGTTCCTCAGAGCTGTCTCTGCCATACTTCTTCTCCTTCTCCTTCTTATATTTCTTGCCCTCGTCCTCGGAGTCATCATCTGAGGAGTGATGTTTGTCTTTCTTCTTTTTCTCTTTCGAGTGCTCGCGATGATGCTTACCACCGTCTTTGCTGCGGCGGCGCTCATCGCCATACCCTCCCGAAACAGCTCCTCCGCTGTATCCGCCTTCGTACCCACCACCGCTGCTGCCACCGTACCCACTACTGCCGCCGTACCCACCACTGGCCGCATATCCGCCGCCAGCGCCATACCCAGAGCTTGCTCCATACCCGCCTTCACCCCGACCTGATGAATAATCCTTCTTCTTGGAGCCTGAGTAGTCGTCATCGTCACCACGCTTGGAGGAGTACTGCTTCTTGGAGTACTTGTCATCGTCATCATCGTCCTTGTGTCTGGAAGAGTGCTGCCTCGCCGACGAGTAGTCATCGTCGTCCTTGCGACGGCGGAGATGTTCGTCGTCATCTTGCTTGTAGGTCTTCTTGGATGAGTACTCATCATCGTCCTTCTTGTATGCCTTCTTCTTGGACGAATACTCATACTCATCGTCGTCCTTCTTGTATGCTTTCTTAGGCGCATACTCATCTTCATCCTCGTCCTTCTTGTACGCCTTCTTAGACGAGTACTGGTCGTCATCGTCCTTCCCGTATGTTTTCTTCTTGGAGGAGTAGTCATCGTCGTCTCTCCTCGCAGAATAGTCGGTTCTACCGGAAGAGTAGTCGGTTCTGCCGGAAGAGTAGTCGGTCCTCCCAGAAGAGTAGTCGTTGCCCTTGGAAGAGTAATCCGTCCTGCTAGAGGAGTACTGGTTGTCGTCACGAGACGAGTACTCATTCCTCTTGGGCGAAGAATAGTCGTTGCCGGTATTAGAGTAGCCTTGATGGCTCTTGCTGTAACCGCCGCTGTCGTCCTGTACCGACATACGACCAAGGCTCTGCTGCACATTGTCTTGGTTGTAATAACTATCGCTCTCACCGTGACGGCGGGACTGATTGCCATATGAGCGAGACTCTGCATGATAACTGCTCAGCCCTCAATGATTCCCTGTCACAGGAAAGAAACGTACCCGATTCGGTATCGTAGCGGGAGGTTTCCTGACGGGACGAGCCATAACTTCCCTGTGTCGGTCCTTGGGTCCGACCGTACCCGCTATCCGAAGAATGGTATTGCTGGCCTTGATCGTAGCCGCCTTGAGAGGAGCCATATGTATTTTCGGTGCGGCCGTAACTCTGCTGCGAAGACCCATAGCCGCCAGAGGGGTGATTATCGTCATGTCTTTGACTCTGTCCCTGTCCACCGTATGACTGACCCCCAGATCCATACCGCCCTTGGCTTTGACCCTGTCCACCATAGCTGGTACCACCACCATATTCTCCTGACGTCTGTGCATTCCCGTAGGAGGGTTTATTGCCGTGGTAATGTGCACTGCCTCCGTAAACCTCCGTAGACTGCGCGAGATCATCGTCAGACCCCTGCCGTTTGTTCTTCCCAGCTCTCACGCTTTCCTGTGAGATAAGAGCAGGATCAGTCAGGTCCACTCAGTGTGGCGTATCTCGGAAAGTATCAACAGACCTTGGTAAGTTGCTCCAAAGTAGCATTTCGATCCTCAAGACCATTGACCCAGCGTTGCATCTCTCGGAACATGTCATTCTGAATGGCAGAACGGCCGGTGGCATAGTAGGGGTGATGGAATGCTTCCAAAATCTGATCATTTGAAGTGTCACGTCTGCAAGAATACAGTCAGAAGATTATGAGGTCGTACCTGGTCAATGACTTGATCCGGATTCGAATTATCAGACCATGCCTTTACACAACCAGAGTCAGCCTATGCCTGAACATGCGGACAAAAAAGCCTGTGAACTAACCCGCACGATGAGATCGACGCTGTAGCGCACAACCACCAAGGCAATCTTTCCGGCAGGCTCGTTCAAAATCAACGCAAAATGATCCTAAATGTTATTCATCAGCCATTGATCATGCCTCTCCCCGGTAATACGAACCTTGGACAGGAGACTGTGGGAGGGATCGGACGCATTTGGGTTATCGAACACCTACGAGCAACGACGATGAGCGGTGCAGTCTGATAACATCGGACCGTTGGACACACACCTCATACTGGTCATCGCTATCAATGACAGCTTGACTGCCTTCTGACAGGACGGAAGTGACTTGTTGTAAGATTGGCTGTGACAAGCGTATGAGCGAAGAAGTAAGCAGTGGATTCTGGAAGAGGCAATAACTCACTGTAAGATACGGAGCCAGGATAGTGTAGATATCTGCACAAAGAAAAGAAAAGTCTGTTAAAGCGTAGAGTGATGGATTCACAAGTCACTCACAGGCATTGAGAGCATTTGTCAGGGCCTCGAGCAGCTCGGACAAGCCAGGAATTTGCTCGATTTTCTAAGGCAAACATATACGTTAGACGATGTTACCAGTGATAACGGTGTACCGTACCTTCAGGACTTGACGATAAATATTGTCACGTGTAACAAGCAACGCAAGCAGTTTTCTTTGTACCTCTGGGGACGCAACATTATTCGGATCGAAATTGTAGGCCTTGGATTCTTGTTGCATCTGATCCATTTGAGCCATGTTATCGTCTGAGCCTCCACCAAGGGAGATTTTGGAAAGCAAGTCTTTCAGATCCTTCAATGGGTTGCCTTCATCGGAGGAGGCCTGGACGATACACATGAGCGATGCGAATGCAGACGAAGTGGCTCTGAACGTACTGCATTCATCTTCTTAGAAAGGTCAACTACACTTGCTTGACTCAGGTGACTATGGAAAGGGGGGACGTATGAGATGATGCCAATAACATATTGCAAAATATGAACATACTCAGTTGCTTCACCCATAAGTGAGTGAATAAAATCTGCACTACCGAAGGTACCCGTGACGAGAGGTGGCGCGGGGCCATTGGGAGTATTGATAACCACTGTCAGGATCATGTCAGAATAGTAGGAGTATCGGACACCAGCAGTATTACCTCGGTCGCCCACGTGACAGAAGACGTTCTGGTAGCCCATCTTGCGAAGAGCAATCTCACACCAGTTGCTATGAGCGAGAAGATCCTCCATAGTATGGAGACCCGTTCCCAGAAGTCTGTAAGCCTCCCACAAATCGGGACCTTCCCTTCCGCCTGCACGACGTCCGTGGTCAATACAGGCGCGGAAAACCTTACGAATGTGAGCGGTAGATGTATCCCAGCCTCTGTTCTCGGTTGCCATGTAGTTCTGAACGAGCTCGTCAGTACATCAGAGTGACAGGGCATAAAAAATGTAGCTAACCTTCATGCCTGTCCGTTGATCAATTCCTAGTTCCTCTGACCTGACTGGAGGTCGCAATTTAGAATTGAATCGCCGAGCATCACCCTCCTTTTCGGCATATCCTCTGCACAATAGCACGAAGAGTCAGCGCATATACGAAGCTACAAATGAAAAAAGTAGCGCACTTGGGATTGTCGATATGCTCAACAGGCAAGTACACACCCAGCCGTTCTGCGGTGACCTCAAACTCCTCGGTGGCAAATCCGAATGTCTAGCCAACGGTTCAGGCGAGTACGGTTTTGTTATATAACCTTGTACTCACAAGAAACCCCAACACAGAGATTATGAGAACGATTGTATCCGAAGATAGTTTGCTCAAGCCTGCAATATCCATAGCCTATCGACGCAGTTTGATCAGTTTGCAATTACATCACCAATGGCACCCATAAACCTACCTGGGAATAATCCCTCAACCAATTACCCTGTTGAAAGTGACGGGGACATTAATTATGTCGGGAACATATTGAGCGAGTTGCTTATACGCACAAAGTAGACCTTCTTGATATCATCCTTGGTGAACTTAGCGCCTCCGGCGGCAGCCGTGAGGAGGGAACTCGCGATACCCAGAAGACCTCCTCCGGATTGACCGCCCCCGTAATTTTTCACCAAATCGGCGAGGACGCTCTCAATATCACCATGACGGAAAGCCTTGTCTGTGAACCAGAGTCAGGGGACGCGATTAGATTGAGGATTAGTGCCGCTCACCGTTCAAATATGCGAAATCAGGGATATCACCCGCACCGAACGCGTATGTCTTGGATGGGAGGACGACGAGTAATACTGTACAAATAAGAAGGATTGTTGTGAAGTTTGGGGAGGACATGATGGTTTGTGTGAGGAATGGGTCCCCGTCGCTGCTGTGGATATGGTCTGGAAACGCCAAGCCAGTGATGTAACCAGCCCAGATAATCAAGATCGCAGATCACCACCGTCATCGACCTCCTTGGAAAATACATTCGACTGCTTACTGACAGGTCATTCCTACATACAATAGCAAATGAAAACATAGCGACAAGAACAGCAAATACATAGAAATCCCCCAATAACAATCATGCAATCTTCGCCTTCTTGCTTGGCTGTGGCGTCCCCTTCTCAACGCTCCCATTGCCCTTCCTCTTCGCATTCGTACTGCCGTTCCTCAATCCAGACAGCATCTCCTTGTACTTGTCCTTGAGCATGTACGCGATCTTTCCGACCTCTGAGGTCTGTCCATTGAAGAGGAGGGCGTTATCGACCATTAGGTCCAAGTCTGCCTCAAAGGCCTCCACAGAATCATACTTGTCCGCCTCCAGCTTCTGCCGAATTGTGCGCAAATCACGAGCATCCTTCTTGGGAATGACCTCGTGGTACATCGGGATCTCGAGAGCAATTGGGTCGACGGGCTCCCGGAAGACGAACGAGCTGAATCCCTTCTTCAGCGCACAGTCGTTATCACAATCATGAAGCACTTACATCGGGTCTTGGACGAGCTTGTTCACGATGCTCTGCAAGCTTCTCTTCTCATTCCAGGACAGTTTCTTCTCCGTTGCCTTCATCCACTCCTTCTTGAACACCCGTTCAAGAGCGTCTGCGCAATTTACGGGGTACGTCGTTGGCGGATTGAATGTGCGGCAATTGTTGAAGACAAGTTCCACATCCTTGGCGAAGTCCTCCATGGTTGCGTACTGATGTTCATTCAGCTTATTCGTCATGGTTCCGAAATCCATCGGATGCTTGATCTCGTCGTAGTATCTGCAAGGAGGGGAGGATGATTAAGTAGAGGTAAGTTAGGCAGGGAATCACACCACTAACGAAGGGCAGCCATCGCGCTCAGGATCCACAGGAACTAGGAAAATTAGAGCATCTGGCGACCGCATCAAGGTCTTCAGCACATCCTTGCACTTCTTCTCGTTGATGGGTGTAGCCTGAGTAGCTGGTGACTTCCTCTTCGCAGGAACAGTCGAAGCGGGTGGCGCGGCTACAGTAGGGGCGGGAGTAGGAGCGGGAGCCGCAGAACGAGCAGGAACAGGAGCAGCTGGTGGAACCTCCCTTTCTTTTCCCTTCTTGCGAGATGGTTCGGGTCGGACTTCGCGCGTTGTCTCTGGAGTCGACACCACAGGTGGGGTAGGAATACTCGGGGGTGGCTTGGGGAAGGGCTTATTCTTCTTTCCAATCGTAAGCTTGAGAGTGGGTAGAGGTGCGGGCGTAGCGGGTTTGGAGGTCTGCTCTGTGTTACCTGGAGTGAAAAGTGCCGTAGAGGGACCTGCCATGGGAGGTGAAGATGGTGCAGAGCGTTCCTTCTTGGCAGGCGTAGCAAGTGCCAGGATCTCATCCTCTTCATCACGCGAGACCTTCTCTTTCTTGCGCTTCCCTATGATGAGTTTCGGGACGTCCAACGTCTCTTTCTCTTTCGACGGCACCTTCTTCCGCTCAGCCTCTATCGACCCTCGCTTCCGCGCGTTCTCCTCATTCTTCTCTCTCTCAATGGCGATGACCTCCTCAAGAAGATCCATGGAACCATCGTCAATGAACCCTGGTTCAGGCTGGAGAGGAGCAGGAGAAGCATGAGAAGGCGTGGAAACTGGAGCAGGAAGAGGAGCTGGGGGAGGAACCTCAGACAACTTCGGTTCTTTAGGCTTCCTGCCCTTGACTTTCGGCACAAACTTGGGTTCTGGTACCGACGGCTGAGCAGGTGGTGGGGCGCCATTCAGCATTGAACTGCCCATCCTTAACTTGATGACCGGACGAGAACAGGATGGAGTGGGCGTGGCATGAACAGGTGTTGATGTTGCAGCGACAGGGGGGAGTTTCAATATCGGCGTCGATGGGACAGGTGCCTGCGGGGCGGGTTGTGCATAAGTCCTCATATCATTCGCCTCCAATGTCTTATTGATGACAGCCCATTCTATTTGGTACGGTTCAGTTTCGTAGTCGTAAAAGTTGAGGTTGTAATAGAACACTTACGCCTCTCGAAGAACGTCTCCATCTCCAACGCTTCGTTGTGAGCATAGCTCAAAGGGGCGTTGTACTGTTTGGCATTCGCGATCATAAGCCGGAAGTCTGCTTCGAAAGCAAAGCGGCTTTTATACTGCCCCGCCTCCAACTTTGCACCCATGGTACTGAGATCCATCGGATTCTTGATGATGTCGAAGTAACTGAGACCAGAGACCATCAGTGACGCTCAACAATGTGCACGGTAATAGTAACTTACTTTGGTGCCCTATCTCGCACTGGGTCAACCGGTTGGAGGAAGATCAAAGCATGCTTGTTCGCCTGAAGCTTCTTGAGTGCGATACGACAAGCCTTGACTTCTGAAAGGCTCATTCCTCCCATTTGTGCCTTCCTCTTCGGGGCAGGTTTGGAGGTTAGCTGCTTCTTCGTACCACGGGTTGATGCTTCAGTTGGGATCGGCCTGTCAGCAGCCAAGGGCGGTGCAGCGGAAGGAGTAGCAAGGGGCTCAGTGAAAGTGACGCTGTTCGCTGGCTTCGGTGGTCTTGGTGGTATCTTGGGCTTCGACACTACCAATGGCGTAGTCGGAGGTTTCACCCGTGGCTTCATTTGGATCTTCACGGGAGGAAGTTGAGGTGGAACTTCCAAAACTGGTGTGGGTGGTAGATGAATGGTGACTTTGGGAGGTGCCTCCTCTGTCCCACGAATTAAGAGATCGGCGAGCTTCAGCAGCCACCATCGCACTTCGTGATCGGCGTCGGGAGCCCTGGCAAAAACACATAAGGAATAAATCGGGGGCATTATGGAACCAACTTACATAGCAACAGGTATGAGCAATTCTCTGATCACCTCGTTCTTCCCAACCTCCCTATCCTTCCTCAAAGCCTTGATCAAGAGTTCCGTTTCACTCTTCTTCGGTTCCTTCTTGTTTTCCTGAGCTGTCCCATCCTCTTCAATGAGCAACGATTCCGAATCCTTGGCAGAGGTCTTCATCTCGCCCATGGTAACGAGCAACGCGAGGCTCTGACATGCGCTGCGTGCAACATGCCGTTTGATAGCACGTGAAGGATCACCAGCCATGACTGCAAGGATATACTGCATGATCTTCGGAGTGTACCACTTGCACAAGAAGAGCGCATCGAAGGCGGCCATACGAACTTGGGTATAATTTCCCTCTCTATGTTTCACGTCAGAATTTGGCAATGCTGATGATGCGAATGGACGTACCGAGTCATGGGGAAGAACAGATTAGGATCGTGAGGTACTAAACCAGCCATACCAAGAAGCATGTAGAACTTTGGATGACGGGTGAGTATGTAATCTCCATAGGAGCCGATCTTCACATACCTCAATGGCAGCGATTGTGACGACATTGTGCGGAGAAGGGATCAATCTGTCCATGCTCCTATAGCGATCAATTTCCGTTAAGGCCTGTTTCAACAGCTCTGCGTCCTGCTCATCCATAATCGGGCGGTTCTCCGTATCAGTAAACTGGCCGCGCTCAGGAGGCACCGTGGAGACAGTCGCAGTCCCTAATGCGGAGATGATGGAGCAAATGTACAGTGCGTCAGAGTAGGGGTTGAATGTGTTGTCGTTGTAGCGCAGTTGATCAATCAGAAATTGACGGACGACGGGAGGGGTTTTGCCATTGCTGAAGCGAACGCGGGAGATTGCACGGAGGAGACTCTGTGCACGCCAATGAGTTCTTTACTGCGGGATGGGCTATATATGAATGCTTACCCTTCGAACGAAGTACTCAGCCAAGTCACTGAAGTCATTTGGTCGAGGAATATATGAATGCGTGAATAGGTCCTGGTTCGGGTCCTCAGGGTCATAACAGTACCTCAAGAACAACTTGAATAGGTGGAACAGGCCTAGCCAGTCGAGACGTTGAATGGCACACTGGTGAAGGCAACATAAGGTCCTGCAGCACGAGAAATGTGGCATCACTCACAGTTACGAGGGCCTGCGCAGCTTCAGAGCGGATCCTGAAGAAATAGTTCGATACTAGGACCGTCTTCGTAAATGTGCTGGAGATGATGGCGTTGGGATTCTTCGTCAAGACTTGGATAGCCTTCCACAGATATGAGCATCATGACACAGCTGAGGTGAGGCGGAAATGAACTTACCTCGTACTGGGCAACAACGTCCCTGTCCCTCTGCAACTGTGACACCCACATGTACTCCTTCTGATCAAAGGCAATAGCGGCAATCCACTCGAAGTCGGCATCAATCCTGATCCACTCGTAAGTCTGACCGCTCATGTTCTGCTCATCCTCTTCCGTCCAATCCGCGACTTTCCAATTCTCCCGCTCCTTCTCCTTCTCCCAAATCTCCAAACCGAATCCCATGTCGATCATGTCCATGGCTGCTGCAGCCTCCGCGTCGCCTTCGGCTGCGGCCTGAGCTGCCTGCTGACGGGCGAGGTAACGCTTCGTATTTCGACGGACACGCTTGTACTTCGTGTTGAACGGGACCTCATATCGTTTGAAAGGACTGCGGATATCCAGGACATGCTCGTATGGTGTACCATCGGCCTCATGGATGCGAATCGTCATTTGACCCTGGTGACTGCCATGAAAACGCGCAGAAGAAATAGTGGAACAAGAAGTCTTACCTCAAAGAACGGGACTGGCTTCATGAGAGATTTGGAGACCTCATTGCCTTCATGGTACTTGACCGCCGAAGCGTCCTGTCTCATCGTGATCTCCACAGCCATTTTCTTCCTGTTGAAGCTGGCAGAGAAGCCGAATGTGGGACAACCGCTCCCGTAGATCCATTGCTCTGCAAACGACCTGGGATCAATACCACTGACTTTACGGCACATTCTCAGGAAGGAATGAGTCGAAAGCGCATTGTTCACCATCTCCCCGCTGGTGGCAGAGAGAAATAGCTTGGGCAAGATGCGAGATAGTCCGAGGGACGTCCCTGACTTGCCTAAACGGCGGTCAAGGATGTGTAAGACGAGGGGAGACTTGAGGTTCACGAAAGGAAGGGTAGCTGCGTCCGGGGGATCTGCGAGCTGGGGTTGGCAGATTGGAGGCATCGGTCCTACATCCAACTCCAAGACGCGCTCCATATCCTTCTTCAACCGGAATCTATATTCGTTATTGCCGAAGAGCTTGCGCATGAAGAGGCCAGTGATATAGAGCCCCAATCCGTTAACAAGCCAAGTATCGGACCAAGCCTTCTGGTGAATGTTGATACCAATCCACTGGCACGCCAGTGCGTGACTGAGACAGTGACGCGTCTCGAAGACCTGATCAATGGCATCCTCTCCATGCAGCAAATCGACAGTAACGATTGATAGGGTGGCGCTATCAAAACGCTGAGTGGGTAGCTCATCCACGAAAACAACCTTGTAGGAACCGAAAGGATAGTGACCGTATTCGCTCGTATAGAAGCTCATGGCTGCTCGCATGGACGCCACAGAACTCGCGAGAAGCGCTTCATGCCCTGGGAGGCAGAGTGCATGCATAACCGGTTGCGTGGTCCCTGACGCATCCTCAGCAGAGGACAAGTCAGCAGCAATGGTGTGCACGTGAAACGGCCCTGCAGCGAATGCGACATGTTGCACGGAGGTGAGCGTGCTCTGAGAGAACAAGAATATGGTCTTGTTAGAGTTATGAGGATGCGCCACCTTGGTTTCATAGAATATTAGCCACAGCTTGCTTCAAGCTGACACACCATTACGCACCTGTTCCAGAAGATCACCGCTACAAACAACGACAGTTGGATACTCTCCCTCCGCAGTCTCCTCATCGTCAGAAGCGGCGTCCAATTGCTCCAGATACCGAGGAACCACGAATTCGAACTCCCACGTGCACTTTTCCCATATATTATCTATGCAGGGCACCCAGCATCGTGCAGCATCCGGAGAAGAGGGCGTTGTATAGACATGGGGTACACGCTGTCGACGGAGTCAGACAGATGTCATTAGTGCAATGACGAATGACTCACATATGGACTTGATTCACTCGGGAGAACGAACTGAACGCCATCTGCAGGATTGCGAAGACTATATAGGATGCGAACAGTGATGGGGGAAAACTCCATGATTGGTGCTGAGGGCTGAGCAGGTCCCGGGGTCTGAGGTTCAGGGGTGGCAGCTGGAAAGACAGGGTACAGTGTAAGTATGGCCATGGTAAGACTGCATGAAATGCGACCCTCACCTTCACTGGCAATTCCGGCAGCAGTACTCCCAGATTGACGGATACTAACCTCTCTTGGGATAGCAATCGAAAGCTCTCCTTCATCGCCCTCCGCCAGAGCAGAGTACACCTTTCGCTTCAGCTCCAAGTGGTTGTGGCAATCCTGGGCGTTGGAAATGCTGAGATTGGAGAGGGGATCATGATGAACAAAGTCGGCTGAATGTGCAGCAACTGTCACCGAATGTATTGCTGGAGGCGACGGGTACGTGGGTCAGGTCAGTGCCATCCCGACTAGGTGAGGAGAGGGAGCACGTACTGCACTGCCTTGAATGTAGATGGATGGAACGCAGATCTTTGGAGGCAGGTACAACTGTGAGTTCCGTATATCCCTAAGAGAGAGCATTCAGTATAAGATTGGGAATGGAGGGGGGGGAGAGATGCATACCCAAATGCTGCCCGAGAAGTCGATCTCAAGGACGACCTTTTGGTGACTAGTAATCACCAAACGCAATGTCAGTACTCGTGCATACAGATCAGAGCATGAGAAGATACGTATATAGAGAATCCGCGACGAGAATGCTCCCTCTGCATCACGACCTTCCCTCTTGGCCAAGGTCTGTAATTATGGTCGTTACTCCGGTGGCCGGTGAGGCGATGTTGAAATAGAAGGGGATTCTTGAGAAGTGAGGCGGTATAAGTAGTTCAGCGACGGCGGATGTTGTGAAGGATGTGATGTGGAAGATGAGGAAGGCGGCGAGCACGATGGCACTCGTCCAGGACGAAGCGCGACCTTGCTGAGGTGGGAGTCTGACGCGCCGACCGGCGTCTGGTCACATGACTCGAACTTACGTAAGTTCCTCCCGAAATCGACACATGTCAGACGCCCATAGATCAGGTTTTTTAAAGGTAGATCACCCAGAATCTCGACTCCACCATACTCTAACCAAACATGCCTCCAAAATCCAAGTCAATATTCAGACAACCGGGAGCGAAACACTTCCAACTTGTTCACCGATCTCAGCGAGATCCTCTTATCCACGATCCTGAATCTAGCCAGCATGTGCTGAAAGCATTCGACAGGGGAAACGCAAGGAAGGTAGGCTTCATCATACGAACATGACAGAAGGATCGGCTGATGCATAAATTCTGTAGGGAAAGTCAAGGGCAGAGCTAGAGTCCGAGATTCCCATCGAGGATCTGGAACATGACTTTCAACGTTCAAACCTTGGGGAAGCTGCAGCATATGGTGTCTACTTCGACGATACCGAGTATGACTATATGCAACATCTACGCCAAGTGGGTATCCAGGAGGCCGGGGTGGATAGTGTTCTCATAGAAGCAACGCCGTCGAAACCCAAAGGCAAAGCGAAGGAAGCTATTAGCCTCGTTGACATCCCGAAAGAAGCCCTTCCTTCGTCAATAGAGGTTCCCCGTAACTTCGAGACGCAGGAGTCCATTCCCTCTTCGATTGCGGGATTTCAACCGGATATGGACCCCCACTTGCGACAGGTTTTGGAGGCTTTGGAGGATGACGCGTTCGTAGAGGATGATTTGGACGAGGATTTCTTCGGGGAGTTGGTTGCAGAAGGAGAGAGGGCGCCGCACGAGGAGTTCGAGTACGAGTTTCACGAGGATGGTCTACCGGAAGATGTTGAAGATGGGGACGGATCTAATATGGCTGGAGATCCCGAGGTTCCCGGGGAGCAGGACGAGAGTTGGGAAGCGAGGTTCAATGCATTCAAGACAGCCCAGAACCGCCGTGGTCCCCCTAGCGATGATGGTACGGACCTACATTCGGAGAGTGCGGACACCGTCGGCACTCTACCTCAGCTACCCGTCATTGGTGGCAAGAGAAGGCGTAAGGGAACCTCAGATGCATCGGGATACAGCATGAGCAGTTCATCGATGTTCAGAAACGAGGGACTGACTACTCTAGACGAAAGATTCGATCAGGTGAATCCATCAAGCACTCATCTTTTTCTTGAACTCAACGCCAATACGCTCCCAGATTCAAAGAGAATACGACTCTGACGAGGATGAAGAGGAAGAAGGAAACGACGCAGGCTCTGACACAGATTCTGCTCCCGAACTCATCACCTCAAGAGAAGATTTCGACGACATGATGAACGAGTTCCTGGAGAACTACGAAGTTCTAGGGGGGAAGATGCTTCACGTTCTCCCTGGGCAAACACCAATTGGCAAGCTGGACGTTTTCCGGAAAGCGTTAGGCGAGGCGAAGATTCGTGACGGAGCAGATGAGGAGAGCGACAACGATGACGACATTCTTATGCCGCTAGATGTGGACGACAAAGCGGATCGGTGGGATTGTGAGACAATTCTTAGTACGTCGTTCGCCTGTGTATTCGTATGTTTTGCCCTGATCTGTACCTCCACAGCGACATACAGTAATCTCGAGAATCACCCTCGTCTCATCCGAGCCCGGACCGAGAAACCTGTCCCGAAAATCCGTCTAGATCCAAAGACTGGTCTGCCAATCGTCCAATCCGCTCCAGAAGGCCGTCGATCAGTAACACCTACACAAGATGACCCTCGACGTATGTCCTTCTCAATCAAACTTTTAGCATTCTTAGGTCTCAATATAGCACAGCGGTTCGAACTACGGTGACCCGTCCCAAGAACGAGTCAAAAGAGGAAAAGAAGCTGCGCAAGCAGGCAGTCAAGGCCGAGAGGCAAGAACGCCGTGTGGAGAAGAAAGCTACCAAGGAGCAGTTCTCCAATGCAATCAAGCAGGAGGTCAAAGTAGTCGCAGCGAAGGAGAAGACGACCAAGTTGCGGAAATTGTAGATTATTGTTATAATCGGAGACATCACAGGTCGATGTTATATTATGTACTACGTAGCGTACAGAGGGGAGATACATGTCGTGTTTGCGTGGAAAGGCTGCAGTGTGGCGTTTGGGTATCAATAGAGCCACAGATATGAACTTGTTGCACGTTGCACAGAGTAAATGGAAAGTGGGAACAGGATCCAAAAGTTCCATCCATCCAAACGAACCCAGAACCCAAATCTTGAAATACAAAAAAGAAAGATACAAGCAAATGGAAATGGAGTAATCACCAATCTGGCCAGAGGTCAAGCAAGTTGTTGCCTTCTTCCTCTGGTGCGTCGTATTGTTTCATCCACCTGTCAGGAACCTGCCAGACCGCAGTACTATTAGCACATTGTTTTAGGCAATCAACTTAGAGACTTACCAAGGGGAAGTAACGCTCCATGGCACTCAAAAACCGCTGTCGGTACTGCTTGGGACCGATGATAGTCGGTTCGCCTTTGTTGGCACCGCCGCCCAAGAACGCAGAGTCTTTCACCCAGCTTTCCAGCTTCTTATCCCAGGTATACGTGCGGACGTAGTCTATTTGGCGATTAGAAACTCCTCGTCAGGAGTGAAAGATCAAATACATACCGACAATCCCCACGACGAGCTCATTCTTGGTACTATCAACACCAACCAAAAGGGAGTAGTCCATGACGTTGATATCAGCGAGGAAGCGGCTGTCGTTAAACAAAGCACCGCGCAAGATGCGCTTGGAATGCTCCCGCAGGTAGAACGGAGCGAGATGAGCCGCTAAATTGAGGTCAGGATCTGTGAGCCTAATTAAGGATAAAAACGGTACGCACATTCCACCAAGTTCTCGTCAAGAAGTACTTCATTCTCTCGACCAGTGGAGGCCACATGGCGGTTACGAGTAGAGCCTTTCAGGTCATAGATCTGAGCGGGGAGGCAATGAGGTGGGAATACCGCATCGATCGAGGATAACATACCTTGGAGAACCGTCGATCGTAGAACAGATTCTCCATAACCATCAGGTTCATCTGCGTTGGCTTTGACTTGTTGGATTTATCCTTCTGAGTCTTCCGGAAGGTGATCTTGAACACGCCGAATATCTTCGCGAGCAGCGTGGGTCGGTTTGCGCCCAGGGCAGACGACATGTAGTCGAAGTAAGACGGCGCAAATGTTTCCATAGCCTGGAGTTCCGCTCTGGACAACTCCTTGGTGATGAAACGATCGTCTGTAGAGAACTGAGTACTGAAGCTGTCATGGTTCAGAATTTGCCGTACCCAGAGTCTTCAGGAACGCTGAGCCAGACTTTCCACCTCCGGTATCCCACTTGAAGCACCGAGCAAGGGATTCGATCATGCTCTTCTCGCAATCGTAAGTCCGCCTAAGAGCGTCGAACTGCTCAGGATACAGTACGGTACAACTGATTGTCAATCCACCACTTTCAAACGCTAAGACGGAATATAAACACGAGAAGAACATAGGAGGTGAAGACTTACAAATGGCCCACGGTAGCTTAGAAGATGGGACACGCAGCTCCTCAGTCGGGTCAATGCCTTCACCAGCTTCCACATTGACAACTCCCCATGTTGATGTAGATTCGGCAACGGACATATCATCAGGCATGAAGGCCTCCCCGCCATCCGTCAGTTTGGCTTCTTTGGCCTGCCTCTTGTCCGCACGCGACTTTGCAAGGAGTTCTCGATACTGCGGTGAGCTTTGGCAAAAGTCAGTCGCGGATAAATCGCTTTTGAGGGAGAGACGCACTTGAGAGCCAGTGCAATGATGGAAGTTGGCTCGTCCGTCCGGACGACCATGGACGAATCACGGAAGATGTGCTCTGGGTCAGCCATAGGGTCATCATTATCAGGCATTCGTGATGTTTGCGCTTGTGGCCAGAAGCCAGACAGTGCCTTCAATATGGATGACTGCCGTTCATTCCCCGCTGCGCCAATGTCAAGCTCGGGAGGGGGTGATGTCAAGGGAGTGATATGCACAGGATGAATAGCAGGAGAGGGAGGGACAGATGACGAAGGGGAGAAAAGGCTCGGTTGAGCTGCCTCTGGAGGTTTGAGGTGACTGTCGTCCTTCGCCTCCTCGGAGCCCGATACTTCCTGCGGAGACTCTGTGATCGGCTCCGCCGGCGACGAATCCTCCTTCGATTTACCTGAGTCGACATTATCTGTTGGGCCGGGCTCCTCAGACTTTGAATGCGAAGACTTCTTCTCCACGTCCTCTTGCATTTCGTCGTCGTCGCCGCCTTCGTCATCGGCTTCACTGGAGTCCGAACTCTCCGACTCGTCCTTAATGGCATCCTTGATGCTGTCAAGAATCTCAACCTTGGCTCGTGCGTTAGCCACAGGACGCGCTCTACGACCCCGAATGACCGCATAGCGACGATTGGCTTTGTCGGTGTCCTTGTTAATCCTCTCAAAATGCTTTGCAATGTTCGATACCTTGCTTCCAGGGCCAGTAGGTCTTCGGAAAGTCGTCTTGGGGCCAGAGGAGGTGCTGGGACGGGACGGGGTCTTATCCTTAGGTGGCCGAACAGTACCCTTCCCTTTGTTCTTCGAGATGAATGGACCTGTGTGCTTGGAACCTGGCGGCGGTGAAGATGCACGACCCAATTTGAGAGTACCATCCGTTTGAGCGCGGGAAAGAGATGGTCTTTTGTCAGGGGAACTTCGGCGGGAAGAAGGGCGTGAGTCGAAAGGAACGGCGGTGGGTCCAGGAATACGAGTCAGGTGACCGACTGGTCGCTTGGAATGCGTGAGGTATCGCGGCGCAACGTTGGCAGCATAGCTTGACTCGAAATCGGACGCTGATGCCTTCTTGCTGATAACTCGGTGGGGTTGCTTATTACGAACACGGGGTCGGGTCTGGAATATGCTGGCGCCCTCAGCCTCGCTCTCAGATACAAGAGCTGGCGGAAAAGCTGTGCGGGTCAATTCCTCAACACCTTGAGGTGGCAAGAAATCTTGGTAGCGCTTCACCAGTTCAGCAACACTAGGATAGTGAACCGATCTCCTGGGAAGTCTAGACATAAGCTTGGTCTGTGGGTCACCGTTGGTTACTGTGATCTCAGTCTCAGGAATTTCCTCCTCCTGTTGTACAAAGAAATCAGTAAAATGACACGCTGAGATACAGTTAGACCTACTTGACTGAGGGGCGATGCACCATCCTGCTTGGACTCGTCTCTACTAGCTCCGATAGTATCATCACTGTCTCCACCGGATTTATCCGC